>SJXQ01011004.1:11798-47049 GCA_006408695.1 Aepyceros melampus | reverse complement strand
GTGCTGTATAGATGGAGAAGTCTTAAGGCTACTGTAAGAATAAGACTGAAAACCAGAAGCAGGAGGCTTAAGTCCAAATCATGAGAAAACCAGAGGACTCCTGACTCCAAGGAATATTAATCAATAGGAGCTCATCAAACATTTCCATACCTACACTGAAACCAAGCACCACCGAAGGGCCAGCAAGTTCCAGAGAAAGACATACCACACAATTTTTCCAGCAACACAGGAACATAGCCCTGAGCTTCAACATACAGGCTGCCCAAAATTACTCCAAACCCACTGACATTTCATAACTCACTACCAGACACTTCATTGCACTCCAGACAGAAGAAATCCAGCTCCCCCCACCAGAACACTGACACAAGCTTCCACGAAACCTTGATAACCCCATCCACAGTGAGGAACCTCCACAATAAAGAGGAACTGCAAACTGCCAGAATACGGAAAGGCCACCCCAAACACAGCAATCTAAACAAGATGAAAAGGCAGAGAAATACCCAGCAGGTGAAAGGAACAGAGTAAATGCCCACCACCAAACAAAAAAGGAGGAGATAAGGAATCTACCTGATATAGAATTCCAAATAATGATAGTGAAAATGATCCAAAATCTTGAAATAAAAATGGAGTTACAGATAAACAGCCTGGAGACAAGGATTGAGAAGATGCCAGAAAGGTTTAACAAGGACCTAGAAGAAATAAAAAAGAGTCAGTATACACTGAATAATGCAATAACTGAGATCAAAACACTCTGGAGGGAACCAACAGTAGAATAATGGAGGCGGAAGATAGGATAAGTGAGGTAGAAGATAGAATGGTAGAAATAAATGAATCAAAGGAAAAAAAAAAGAAAAACGAATTAAAAGAAATGAGGACAATCTCAGAGACCTCTGAGACAATGTCAAACGCCCCAGCATTCGAATCATAGGAGTCCNACACTAATAATGATTCCAACTGTGTAGATTCTGAGTTATGTTTGTAAGGAGGAACATGAAGAAATGATTATCCTGTGGTTCTACCTACATTTTTTATAGATGCAAGAGAGCTTGAGACAGGATAAAGTGAAATGCAGGTTAGCTCAAGAGTACCTGTTGAAACTTTCAAAGTATCCTTAAAGAGGCAGAGTCCTGAGATATTGGGGAACCAGAAGGGATCCCAAACTATCTCAGTGATGCAATCTCAAAAAATACTTCCTTAACTCACATACCTTCTCATATCCACAGTTGTCGGGAGCCAGAGTGAGGAATCCCACCTGTGACAGGGTCACGTGGCAAACTCAGATGGCAGGGCAATTTGAGTCATCGGATTTCTCCCTGGTTTTTCCTGAACATGTACCCCCCAAAAAATAAGAATTTGTCTGTTTTCCCATTATTTTCTGACTTTCTCTGGAAAAAGTTAATTCAAGGCTTTGGCCTTCTGTATTTGAATGGAGTGTTTCAGCACAACCCCCCTTTGATAATGCTCTAGCCTGCCTAGCAAGTTCCCCTGACCTTCTACAAGCTTGTGAATTGCTCACAACTTCCCAACTGTGAGGGGCACAAAAGCCTTAAAGTTTCAGAGTCTTTTCAAATTTATATTGGTGACAGGACTTCAGGGTTAACTCAATGATTGCTGCCAGACCTCCTTATTTTTTATCAGGCACCCAGGAAGATGTAATCAATGTAAATGGGATATGGAAAAGGATATATAGTAGTTTTGATGTTAGCAATACTAAACTTTTGAGTAAATTACTTTTTCTTTTGCTATAAATCACTGTACTTCCTTTTATTACAAATTGCTGTATTTTTATTTAGTGTTTTCTGAGAGTGGCATTCAGACTTTGGAAAGATTAACACAAATCAGTCTTCTGATTAACAAAACCTCATCAGAAGAGAGCCATAGAAATGTTAACAGGCCTCTTGGCCAGAAGATAATGTAAACCACCTGAGACCTTTTGTAACGGGAGAGTATGCAAAAAAGAAAGCCTTGTCTCAATGAGGGTCAGGACTGCTGCCCCTGCATAACTCTGCATATTCCATTATGTACAACTTGGGGTATATAAGCTGATTTTGAAAAATAAACTTCCCCTTCCCTTCCCTCTCGGAGAGTCTTGCACCGATGCTGGGCTTCCCCCATGTCTCCTATTTTCTCTAATTTCTGGCTGAATTCCCATCTGGGGCATGGAGGCTCGCCATGTCTACTTACCTGTCCCGGCTGCTAAGATCCATAAGAGAGCCCAGGGTGGGGCACTCTCCGATATTCAAACGACTCTGGTGGCCTAACGTAGATGGTGCAAGTTCCTTGTCTGGAACTTTATTGGCTTTCCACGTAAACCAAGTTATTCAGCCTTCTTTTCTCCATCTCAAATTTCCTACTACACTATTTATTCCTAATCTATTCTTATATTTCTAAATAAATAAGTTTTTCCTCGCCCACACCATCCCCACTTCGAATCACCCTGGATCCACCGGGGCTGAACCCCGGCACACAGTCCTGTACATTTGCTTGCTCTGGATGAAGCAAAATGAGAATTCCTCATACAACTGAAAAATCCAACGATAAATTTGACTTTAGGTACAAGTGGATCCAGTGGCTCAAAGAAGCCATCCAAACCTAGCTCCTCTTTCTCTGTATCTCTGCACAGACACCAGTCTCATAAAGGCTCTCCCACAGTGGTCCCAGGCCAGCTCCATGGAATCCGAGGGCTACATCCTTCCTCATCCATGCCCAGTAGCAAAGAGTGAGAATTCTTGTCCCAGCATTTCCACCTAATCAAGAATTCATGTGTCTCATCTTCTCCAGTCTGATCTCACAACATTTTCTGAACAAATTATTATAACTAAGAAATGTTACATACTTCTGGCTCATCCTATGTACAAGCTTAGTCTGATATGGACATTGAAACAATACTACCTCGTGGGCTGCAAGAAAAATGGGGATACAATTATCAGGGGAATGGTAATAAGTATCGTGAAGCAAAATTATTTCAACAACCTCCATCGGTAATCCTGTGAAGCACTATAAGTTAAAACATTGCAAAGACTTTCATGCCAAGTATCAGCCATGTCAGTATCACCCTAGTCTCAATGGGATGGGGAGTCTTTCTCAGCAGTATTCAACCCCCAAAAAAGTACCTTTAAGTAAAAAGAAGAAAAAGGAAGTTTGAATTGCCTGGAATGTTTTCTCTAGATGGATTAATTAGTCTATGAAGTGAGAGCTGGACTGACATGATGAATACATAAAGCGTCAACTGCTATGACTTCAAAAAGGGGAACTGTGGAAGTCAGAGCTGTGATCTAGAAAGGATTTGGTTGCTACTGAAAAGTTCTGAAATGCTTTCTTTGTGAACATAAAGATAAACTAAAAGAGAGCTCACATTGAAGTATAAGACTCAAGAAAAGTAATTCACAGAGCACATTCAATAACATTGTTTGTATTAAAATAAACCTGTTGGCCAATGTTGCCTGAGCCGGGTGTGGAGGCCTAATGAGCTCAGACAGCCACCCAAAATGTCCAGAACCTAACAATTGCTAGAAAGGAAAACATTCAGCAGGGGGTTGCTTCAAAGGGAAACAGAAAACTGGAGCCAGGGGCTAATCATATGGTTGTGGAAAATATTAGCTTTTTCTTAGAGCCTACTTAGAAATCACCAGGCAAGGTTTCAACAATCTGTTAAATGTGTAGTGGTATAAATTAATGGGCAATCACATTAATATGCATGCAATCACGTCAGCTCAGTCCAGTTCTGTCACTCAATCATGTCCGACTCCTTGCGACTCCTTTGACTGCAGAACACCAGGCTTCCCTGTCCATCACCAACTTCCGGAGCTCGCTCAGACTCAAGTCCATCGAGCCGATGATGCCATCCAATCATCTTATCCTCTGTCTTCCCCTGCTCTTCCTGCCTTCAGTCTTTCCCAGCATCAGGGTCTTTTCCCATGAGTCAGTTCTTTGCATCAGATGGCCAGAGTATTGGAGTTTCAGCTTCAGCATCAGTCCTTTCAATGAATATTCAAGACTAATTTCTTTTACGATTGACTGGTTGGATCTCCTTCCAGTCCAAGGGACTCTCAAGAGTCTTCTCCAACACCACACTTCAAAAGCATCAGTTCTTCAGCACTCAGCTTTCTTTACAGTCCAACTCTCATATCCATATATGACTACTAGAAAAACCATAGCTTTGACTAGATGGACTTCTGTTGGCAAACTAATGTCTCTGTTTTTCAATATGCTGTCTAGGTTGGTCATAGCTTTCCTTCCAAGGAGCAAGTGTCTTTTAATTTCATGGCTGTAGTCACCATCTGCAGTGATTTTGGAGCCCAAAAAAATAAAGTTTGTCACTGTTTCCATTGTTTCCTCATCTATTTTCCATGAAGTAATGGGACTGGATGTCACAATCTTATTTTATGAATGTTGAGTTTTAAGCCAGATATAACAAGGAGTTAAATTTCCTTCACCATTGTTGAAACTGTCTCTGAAAATTTCCTATTAAATGAGCAGTGGCATTATTTTTTACTGCGTGTATTGAATGAATAGATGCATAAATGAAGTGCATTAATTGTAAGGTAATTTCAGATTGTGTTAAAGTGCCATTTTAAAATTATGGTTATAATGCCTATGCCAGAGCCATTCTAGCCTATAAAGGGTCTTTGGACAAATTAGACAAGGTGTCCCTTAAGGATGGATGCAGCCACTTGGGCATGTGACTTGATGAAAGATGGAGCATTGGTATAAAGCTGAAACATGCCCCATTCCCTGGAAGACTTGGCGAGGGGGCAAGGAACTGAGATGGATTTCCATCCCCCCTTAATTAATCAGTGTTGAAAGTATAAGTGGTATAACCTTGGCCCAGCATATAAAAACACTAATTATAAAGCAAGGAGCAAAATTCAAAACTTTCTTGCTGTTCTGTTTTGTGGAGTTGTTTCCCTAGGTCACAATTCTATTTCCATCGTGACAGATGGAAACTAAATTTTAGGTGGCAAGCATTCTTTAGGTACATAGAAGTAGAAATATAATGCACACATGAAACATATAATGTTATAAATCTATGTTACCTCAATTAAAATCATAATATTAAAAAATGATATAATCAATAACTGTTTTTAAAAAAGCACCCAACAGTACTTCCTTGGTGGTGCAGTGGATAACAATCCACCTGCCAATGCAGGGGACATGGATTTGATCCCCCATCCAGGAAGATTCCACGTGCTATGGAGGAACTAAGCCCATGTGCAACAACTACTGACGTCTGTGCACCATGGAGCCTGTGCGCTCGGCAACAAGAGAAGCCACTGTAATGAGAAGCCCATGCACCACAACCCAGAGCAGCCCCAGCTCACCCCAACTAGAGAACGCCCGTATATAATGAAGATCCAGCACAGCCAAAAACAAATAAAATTTTAAAAGACGTAATAAGATGTATTTAAACCCTAAAAATTCAAATTTCCACAAATTGTTTTTCAACCTATTATTTATCAATATGATTTTTCCTGAAGACCAAGTGAATTAAAATCATGAAAAGGGTCATACACAAACAATATGTAATTGATCACAAAGATTTTATATTCTAATCTTATGGTAAGTTTTCAAATTAAAATGCTATTGCTACTCTAGCAATTAAACTCCCCCAATCTAATTCTAAGAGGTAGGATACCCTCAGAGCAAGGAAAATGGGGAAACAGTGATAGAGAATGGCAGTGGAATCTATTTTATCCTGAAGCAATAACAAAATGAAATCAATTTGAACAAAAGGATTCTGATTTGCAGCCAAAGAACTAAAAACACTCCTGTTTACTTTTCATTAGGAAAGTACACATGTCACATTCTTTTCTGACTGTCTCACAGCCAAGAAATGAGATTGCTCTTCCCAGTTGTAAGGCTTTGGAAGCTGAGGCTTGTTCTGCAGGTTAAAATGGAAAGAAGTAGATAGTGAGCCAGGCTTCCATGGTAGCTCAGTGGTACAGAATCCACCCGCCAATGTAGGAGATGTGGGTTTGATCTGTGGGTTGAGAAAATCTCTTGGAGAAGGAAATAGCAACCCACTCCAGTATTCTTGCCTGGGAAATTCCATGGACAGAGGAGCCTGGCAGGCTGCAGTCCATGGGGTCGCAGAGTCAGACACAACTTAGCAACTAAACAACAACACACTGTGAGCCAGGAGACCCAGTTTTAAGTTTCAGCTTTTTAACAACTGTCTATATTCTTGGCAAATTTCAAGTCTCTCAGTTTCCTTAAGGGTAAGATGGGGCGGGAGGGCACGGCAAGGGGGTGGCAATTGTAGTAGGAGGGCAGCTAAAGAATGATTATACTAAAAACATAGCTGCTGTTTATTGACAGCATGTGTACCTGGTGCTGGGATGAGCTCTTGCAGTTATATTCTCTCATCTAAAGTGACTGATTTTACAGGAGAGAAGCGGAAGCCTGAATGGATCAGATAACCTACCAGGGTCTTAGAGCTGTAGATATTTGAGCAGGATGGCATCAAAGGTCCCACATAAAATTCTACCTGGGATTTCTTCCTGCGTATCTCTATGCTAACTGAAAAGCAATCTATGATGTGAATTGAACAAAACCAATCTATAGGTTTTCTGTTTTTCACATACTCAAGTACATTAACTCCAGAAGCATGCACTGAGTTTTTCAAATACGTTATGAAAAAGAAACACAACTGCTCTCCTCATGAACATGCTTAAGGGTAGCTCTCTGTAAACTTAAAGAATGAAAACTATCACTGCCAAACCCACTGCTGTGTCATTTCATCAGATATTTACATGTGTCATAGTACAGATACAGAATTTTCATTTTATGCAACTCATAGAAGAATTGATATAGTGCAACAAAAATGTCAGTGGCTCTAAAGCCAATTCCAAAAGAATTTTAGAGACATTCTGAAAAATAGTAACATGGTGAAACAACTGGTAGTTTATGAATGGCCACTCCAGCTGAGAGAAGTTCTTTAAACTAGATAAAGTTAGACATTTTTGTTTTTCAAATCTATTGCCTGACTTTAAAAGACATACACATATATGATAAGTGTTTATTTATTCATTCATTCATCCAGCATAAATGTATGAAGTGCTTTTTGTTCTGGGCACTAGAGCTACAAGAGCAAAACAAAATGGAAATGGTACATAGACAGAAAAAGAACAAGCAAATAAGTAGACAAAATAACTACAGATTGGAATAAGTACTGTGAAGAGAGTAGCACGTTCTTTTTCTTAAGATTTTTTAGTGACCATTTTGAAAGTCGTTATTGAATTTGGTACAATATTGCTTCCTTTTCACGTTTCAGTGTTTTGGTGGCATGCCAGAACTTAGCTTCCTGACCATGGTTCTAACCTGTACCCTCTTCGTTGGAAGGCTGTCTTAACCAATGGACTGTCAGGGAAGTCCAAAACAGTAGGAAGTCCTTCTCAGTTCAGTCCAGTTCAGTTACTCAGTTGTGTCCGACTCTTTGCGATCCCATGAACCACAGTATACCAGGCCTCCCTGTCATCACCAACTCCCGGAGTTTACCCAAACCCATGTCCACTGAGTCGGTGATGCCATCCAACCATCTCACCCTCTGTCATCCCCTTCTCCTCCTGCCCTGAATCTTTCCCAGCATCAGGGTCTTTTCAGATGAGTCAGCTCTTCTCATCAGGTGGCCAAATNCGCCCCGGCCCGGCCCACCTCCTTTCTCTCTCAGTCCATTTCCTCAGCAGTTGTTCTCGCCCTGCCCCCCAGCGCGGCGCAGTGGAGAAGGCCTGCTCTGGGCCTCTCTAGCCCTCTGGAGGACTTGCCGTCTGTTTCTGGAGGCTTCCGGCGGCAGTAGGCGGGCCTGACGTGAAGAGCCACGTCGGGGGGGCTGCTCAGTCAGCGCGGATTTAGCTCTGGTGTTTTGGCAATGGGGCTGCAGGAGTTGTGCAGACTCATGTCGAGGTGAGTAAGCGAGCGGCTAAGGACAGCCTCGTCAGTTGCGCTTGCCCGGATGAAAAAGGTTGGGAGCGGGGACTGTCTGGCCTTCAATTTCTCGTCGCCTTTGGAGACGCAGCTCTCAAACCCGACTCGCACGGATCATTCCTCCACCCACCTCCTCCGAGTCTCGCCTTACTCCTTCTAGCACCGTCTTCTCAGCATTGCCTCCGTTTTCTGCTTCTCTGGCTCTTAGGCAGCCTTGACCCCCGTTCTTTTCCTTCTTTAGTTGAGTAAGTTTGGGGGACACGCAGAGTTTCAACTTGGAGGAATTTTGTGGCATTTTTGGTGCTGCTAACAAACATTCGTGCTTTGCTAGGTGTCTCTGTGCTCGTGGTGTGACTATTGTTCAGCTCTGTCGCATGATTCCAGCGTTGGTATAGGTGTCTGAAACTTTGAGCCGTGTGTTATGCACATACAGCTTGCCTTGGGGAGGTATGTGTGCAAACATGTTTAAAACTTTTAAAAGTGCTGCTCAATGCCGCTTGAGCTCAGCTGAGAAAATCTGGTAGCTATCACTGTAGGCCGGCAGTTAGGCTGCAGCAGTCCTGAGACCCTTTGCCTGACCCCTGTGCATTATCAGGTAGCAGATGGGACCACTTGGGAGAACCGCTAATTTGCCTGACAGCTGAAATTCCTGGGGTTTTAAACCTTGGCTTTTGCCTTGGGGAAAGAGATGGGAGTGGTTTTTTGATTTAAGGATAGTTAAAATGGCAACCCACTCCAGTATCCTTGCCTTGAAAATTCCAAGGATGAGGGGCCTGGCGCGCTATAGTCCATGGAGTCGCAAAGAGTCGGATACGACTGAGCGGCTTCACTTCATTTCAGGGCTTCAGAGGGGGCTTCCCAGGTGGCGCTAGTGGTCAGAAACCCACCTGCCTGTGCAGGAGACAGAAGAGACCACGGGTTCGATCCCTGGGTGGGGAAGAACTGGAGGAGGATGGCAACCCACTACAATGTTCTTGCCTGGAGCATCCCATGGACGGAGAAGACTGGCGGGCTGTAGTCCATAGGGTTGCAAAGAGTCGGACACGACTAAAGCGACTTCGCATGCACAGCTTTAGAGCAATGTGTCTTGTCTTAACTCCCATAGACGGAGGAGCCTGGTAGGCTGCAGTCCATGGGGTCGCTGAGGGTCAGACACGACTGAGCGATTTCACTTTCACTTTTCACTTTCATGCATTGGAGAAGGAAATGGCAACCCACTCCAGTGTTCTTGCCTGGAGAATCCCAGGGACGGGGGATCCTGGTGGGCTGCCGTCTATGGGGTCGCACAGAGTCGGACACGACTGAAGTGACTTAGCAGCAGTCTTGTCTTAACATTGTATCCATGGGCCTGAGGGCTTCCCATGTGCCACTATTGGTAAAGAATCCGCTTGCCAGTGCAGGAGACATAAGAGAAGTGAGTTTGATCCCTGGGTCTGGAAGATCCTCTGGAGGAGGGCATGGCAACCCACTCCAGTATTCTTGCCTGGAGAATCTCACGGGCAGAGGAGCCTGATGGGCTTATAGTCCGCAGCGTAGCAAAAAGTCGGACACGACTGAAGGGACAGCATGAATGCACGCTGAGGACCTGGTGTTCAGTATTTGGGAGAGGGGAACAGAAGAGTTGCTTTTGCTCTCTGTGTTTTTTTTTTTTTTTAATTATTTACTTGTTTATTTTTATACCTTGAAATTAGTTGTCCCTGTGGCTCTAACTAGCTCACAGAGAGACTTGGCAGATATAAAGAAAATCAGTACATATCATCACTGCTGCTGCTTTTTTGAAGCTGTGAACAAATACCAGATTGTTTGAGAAACAAATTGGGAAGGCATATTTGTTAACAAAATTAAATGACTTGGGAAGACTTTGTTATTCCCAGAGTTCAGGTTGTCTTTGTTCCTCCCAGGTGTTGCAAGGTGCATTAATTAGGCAAATCCTGGACCCATTTGGGGGTTTTGATCAGAGATGCATTTTCCAGAGGTAGGCCTGGTGTGCATATTACCCTAGCAAAGCAAAGAATGGAGGCCAGTATCATCCAGTCTATCACAATGTAGTCTACAAATATACTAAGTAACAGGGTGCCGCAGTTTTCTGAGAGGAAGTAGGGTCTCTGTGCTGCGGTTGACATTGTTGTCCAGTCCTTGAAGTCTGGCTACCCTTGGCTTTTCGGCCAGTGTCTTGCTTTCCTACCTCCACTGTCCACTGCTTATCTTGCCCTGGTGCCAGTACAGCCCTTGGAATTTGTCGTCATTATTCCCCAATAAAGTACCTCTCTCTGAAGATAACTCTCAGGTTTGTATGACTAACCCTAATTTATCCTGAGCTCCAATACTAGTCACAAACACCTGAATGTCTTCTTTGCACCTCAAATGTACATTTGGATGTAACTGCAACCCTTGTTCCACCTCTGCACTTTCAGCTTCTTAGTACTTTTAGATTCCTAAAGTTATCTAAGTTCTCCCACATGCTCAATCTTTATCTCTTCCTGCTCATATGAATTTGAACATTCTTCTCATGTTCATTTTGTGGAAATTTGATTTATCTCTTGTTGTTCAGTCTTCAAGCTGTGTCTGGCTTTTTGTGACCCCATGGACTGCAGCTCTTCAGACTTCACTGTCCTTCACCATCTCCCTGAGTTTACTGAAACTCACATCCATTGAGTTGGTGATACCATCCAACCATCTAATCCTCTGTTGTCCCCTTCTCCTCCTGCCTTCAGTCTTCCCCAGCATCAGGATCTTTTCCAGTGAGTCAGCTCTTTGAATCAGGTGGCCAAAGTATTGGAGTTTCAGCTTTAGCATCAGTCCTTCCAATGAACACCTAGGACTGATTTCCTTTAGGATGGACTGGTTTGATCTCCTTGCTGTCCAAGGGACTCTCAAGGTCTTCTCCAGCACTACAGATCAAAAGCATCAATTCTTTGGCGCTCAGCCTTCTTTATGATACAACTCACATCCATACATGACTGCTGATTTATCTCTTACCTCTTTGCAATTTGAATAGTTTCTGCACATGGCTGCCATGTTAATCTTGTGAAAGTTTACTTCAGTGCCATCCATTTATCTGCTTAGAAGCTTTTAGAGGTGTCCTCTTAGCTATGGTGACCTCCTTCAAAAGATCCCATGCATGTACTGCTACATTCACTGCCCCCAACCCTGCAGCAGGCCATCACTGACCCATGCCTCCACTGGAGACTCCTGGACACTCCCGGGCAAGTCTGGGCCAGTCTCATGTAGGGTCAGTGCTCCTTTCTTCTGGGTCCTGATGCACAAAAGTTTCTGTTCGTGCCCTCCAACAGTCTTTTTCGCGGTCCTGTGTAAGTTCTGGCAGCTCTTTGGTGGGGTTAATGGCAAGAGTGAATGTTGACATTTTAGAAATGAGTGAACTAAAATAGACTGGAATGGGTGAATTTAACTCACATGACCATTATATCTACTACTGTGGGCAAGAATCCCTTAGAAGAAATGGAGTAGCCATCATAGTCAACAAAAGAGTCTGAAATGCAGTGCTTGGATGCAGTCTCAAAAATGACAGAATGATCTGTTTGTTTCCAAGGCAGACCATTCAATATCACGGTAATCCAAGTCTGTGCCCCAACCAGTAATGCTGAAGAAGCTGAAGTTGAATGGTTCTGTGAAGACCTACAAGACCTTTTAGAATTAACACCCCCAAAAGATGTCCTTTTCATTATAGGGGACTGGAATGCAAAAGTAGAAAGTCAAGAAACACTTGGAGTAACAGGCAAATTTGGCCTTGGAGTACAGAATGAAGCAGGGCAAAGGGTAATAGAGTTTTGCCAAGAGAACTCACTGGTCATAGCAAACACTCTCTTCCAACAGCACAAGAGAAGACTCTACACATGGACATCTCTAGATGGTCAATACTGAAATCAGATTGATTATATTTTTGCAGCCAAAGATGGAGAAGCTCTATACAGTCAGCAAAAACAAGCCCAGGAGCTGAGTGTCACTCAGATCATGAAATCCTCATTGCAAAATTCAGACTTAAATTGAAGAAAGTAGGGAATTCCACTAGACCATTCAGGTATGACCTAAATCAAATCCCTTACGATTATAGGGTGGAAGTGAGAAATAGATTCGAGGGATTAGATCTGGTAGACAGAGTGTCTGATGAACTACGGACGGAGGTTCATGACATTGTACAGGAGACAGGGATCAAGAACATCTTCAAGAAAAAGAAATGCAAAAAAGCAAAATGGCTGTCTGAGGAGGCCTTACAAATAGCCGTGAAAAGAAGAGAAATAAAAAGCAAAAGAGAAAAGGAAAGATATACCCATTTGAATGCAGAGTTCCAAAGAATAGCAAGGAGAGATAAGAAAGCCTTCCTCAGAGATCAGTGCAAAGAAGTAGATGAAAACAATAGAATGGGAAAGACTAACGATCTCTTCATGAAAATTAGGGATACCCAGCGAACACTTCATGCAAAGATGGGCTCAATAAAGGACAGAAATGGTATGGACCTAACAGAAGCAAAAGATATTGAGAAGAGGGGGCAAGAATACACAGAAGAACTAAAGAAAAAAGATCTTCACGACCCAGATAATCATGATGGTATGATCACTCACCAAGAGCCAGACATTCTGGAATGTAAAGTCAAGTGGGCCTTAGGAAGCATCACTATGGACAAAGCTAGTGGACGTGATGGAATTCCAGTTGAGCTATTTCAAATCCTGAAAGATGATGCTGTGAAAGTGCTGCACTCAGTATGCTGGCAAATTTGGAAAACTCAGCAGTGGCCACAGGATTGGAAAGGGTCAGTTTTCGTTCCAATCCCAAAGAAAGGCAATGCCAAAGAAGGCTCAAACTACTGCACAAGTGCACCCAACTCACACAGTAGTAAAGTAATGCTCAAAATTCTTCAAGCCAGGCTTCAACAGGACGTGAACTGTGAACTTCCAGATGTTCAACTGGATTTAGAAAAGGCAGAGGAACCAGAGATCAAATTGCCAACATCTGTTGGATTATTGAAAAAGCAAGAGAGTTCCAGAAAAATATCTACTTCTGCTTTATTGCAAAGCCTTTAACTATGTGGATTACCACAAACTGGAAAATTCTTCAAGAGATGGAAATGCCAGACCTCCTGACCTGCCTCTTGAGAAATCTGTATGCAGGTCAGGAAACAACAGTTAGAACTGGACATGGAAAAACAGACAATTTCCAAATAGGAAAAGGAGTACGTCAAGGCTGTATATTGTCGCCCTGCTTATTTAACTTATATGCAGAGTATATCATGCAAAATGCCAGGCTGGATGAAGCACAAGCTGGAATCAAGATTACTGGGAGAATTATCAATAATCTCAGATATGCAGATGACACCACCCTTATGGCAGAAAGCGAAGAACAAAGAGCCTTTTGATGAAAATTAAAGAGAAGGGTGAAAAAGTTGGCTTAAAACTCAACAGTCAGAAAACTAAGATCATGGCATCTGGTCCCATCACTTCATGGCAAATAGATGGGGAAACAGTGGAAACAGTGACAGACTTTATTTTTTTGGGGCTCCAAAATCACCGCAGTTGGTGACTGCAGGCATGAAATTAAAAGATGCTTGCTCCTTGGAAGAAAAGTTATGACCGACCTAGACAGTATATTCAAAAGCAGAGACATTACTTTTACAACAAAGGTCTGTCTAGTCAACACAATGGTTTGTCCAGTAGTCATGTATGGATGTGAGAGTTGGGCTATAGAAAAAACCTGAGTGCCGAAGAATTGATGCTTTTGAACTGTGGTGTTGGAGAAGACTCTTGAGAGTCCCTAGGGCTGCAACCAGTCCAATCTAAAAGAAATCAGTCCTGAATATTCATTGGAAGGACTGATGCTGAAGTTGAAACTTCAATACTTTGACTACCTGATGGGAAGAACTGACTCATTGGAAAAGACCCTGATGCTGGTAAAGATTGAAGGTGGGAGGAGAAGGGGATGACAGGAGATGGATGGTTGGATGGTATCACCATCTCAATGGACATGAGTTTGAGTAAACTCTGGAAGTTGATGATGGACATGGAGGCCTGGTGTGCTACAGTCCATGGGGTTGCAAAGAGTCGGACATGACTGAGCAACTGAACTGAACTTAGCTATGGAATTAAATAAAAACTTCCCAGCCTCGGTTTCAATGATTTCGCCCCAGTTTACCTCATGAATTCAATGGTACTTACTGTTCTGTTAACAGCTCCTGGGAGATAGTATTTTAGGCACTTCTCTTATCCTGTGGCCAAACTAGACTACTTGTTCTTATTGGTTCTTACTTCAGGTCCTTGAAATCCAGGGGGATCAGATGAGAATCAGATATTTAAACAGAAGTAATATTTATCAGCTCTGATAAGTGTCTTAAAGGAAAAGAAAACCAGGTTTAGAAGGAAGTGGGAGATCAAGGAGCCTCTTCAAAGAGATTGATCTCTTTTAAGTTGTTAATAACACTCATTCCCTTCGTCTCCTCTGTGGTTTGCTGAACTGTGTTGTTTTGGTTTGCTTCTCGGTCTACTTCTCTTTACTTCTACGTAGTTGTTTCTGAAGACTCAATACTTGATTCAATTTTGTTTTTCCTGTGCTGAAAGTGAGAGTGTTAGTCACTCAGTCATGTCGGACTCCTGGAGTTTGCTCAAACTCATGTCCATCGAGACGGTGATGCCATCCAACCATCTCATCCTCTATCGTCCCCTTTTCCTCCTGCTCTCATTCTTTCCCAGCATCAGGGAGATAATAACTTTTCCAGTGAGTCAGCTCTTTGAATCAGGTGGTCCAAGTATTGGAACTTCAACATCAGTCCTTCCAATGAAGGAAGGACCCCATGGAAGAGTCACAAACTCATATGCAGATGCTCAGATGGAAGCCTTGAGTGGTGCTGGCTGGTGGCAGCAGTGGGGATGAACAGGGAACTGGTGAGCGATCGAGGGGGCTTCCCTGGTGGCTCAGTAGTAAGGAATCTGCCTGCCAGTGCAGGAGACTCCGATTTGACCTGGGTTGGGAAGATCCCCTGGAGAAAGAAATGGCAGTCCACTCCAGTATTCTTGCCTGGGAAACCTCTTGGACAGAGGAGCCTGGTGGGCTACAGTCCATGGGGCCGCCAAGAGTCAGACGTGACTTAGCGACTGAACAACAAGTGAACAATCAAGAGCCCTCTGTCTCGAGGAGGCAGCTTTTCCGCCTTGGGCATTGTTTCCATTGTGAAACCTAGGCCCAGTGTTTCCTAAACTATGAATATTTCTGGAAAGACTGGAAAACTCCATTTTTAAGTGAAATCTCTTGATTTTTAAAATTTTCATCATTTTAAAATCCTGCCAACCATACAACACATTTGTTGGCACAGGCAGCCTTCAGGCCACAGTTCTCAGCTGCAACTTTCTAATTTATTCCCAATAGAGAACTGAGAGGTTTGTGTGCCTCAGTGATTGTTTATGCCTGTGACTTGTTGACAAATGTTTAGCTAACTTTTCTTTCAAACTCCAGTCTCTTTTCCACTCATTGTTGAATATTTTTACTTATACCATTACAAATTCAAGAAATTAAAAATGGAATTCATATTTCATTCTACAAACTAGCTAGTTTCCTTTCCAACCTTTTCAGTACCTATTTCTCCTGATTCTCCTGGCTTGAAATCTTGGGGTCATTTTGGCATAATTCTTTTTCTTTTCCATTGAATTTTTACTTGATAATAACTCCATAAATCATGCTTTTGTTTCCACAATTGCTTTTCATCAGTTCATGTATGAATTACTTGGCCTTGGACTTGATCTTCTATTCATATTCTACTTTGCCTATTTCTGCTGTAATAATCTTCATTAAGCACTATTTTTATTATATCGTCATCTTAAACAGGTTCACTGAAAGTTAATTTTGTAAGCCCATGTGTGTGTGTGTGTGTGTGTGTGTGTGTGTGTTTTTATAATAAAAATTTTCCTAAATGGTAAGGTTCTCATTCTTCTTAGTTGTTTTTAACCTTAGCATGTATCAAGATTACCTGGAGGGTTTGTTAAACAAGATTTCTGAGCCTTACTGCACAGTGTCTGATTCAGTAGGTGTGGATGGGGTCAAGTATTTGCATTTCTGCATGTTCCCAGGTAAACTGATGATGTAGGCCCAGAGACCACTTTTGGAACTGCTGCTAGCAGCAGAGTTGACCATCATGTGAAGGAAGGAAGCCTTATAAAGTGAATTAGTAAATTAGCAGTAGCTGGGATGTGCATGCCTCTTCCCTTCCTCCAGATAGCACTCTGGGAGCCAATAGGAAGGAATATGAATATCATAAATTCAGAATTACTTGGAGACTCTGAACATGCAGATACATTTTTGAGTTATAAAAGTTAATACCAGTTTTAAAATAATAGTTGAGTATAAATTAGAATATATAGAAGTAATAGATTGTATAGAATCTGGCAGGGAACTTAGTTGTACTTAAGTTTGTTTTCTATTTGCTTTATAGTAATTGGTCCAGAGATTTTTTGACCTGTAAATGTGAGACACAGTGGTTTGAACTGATGTTTTATAGTTTTATATTAACTTTCTTCGAATGAAATAAAAATTTTTTGAGCTTCATTGATTTATTCACCTTTTCCCCTTTAGTGTGGACTTGAATTTTCACTACTGGAATGGTGGAACAAATTTGGGGTAGTTTCTTAAAAAAATTTTTTTTTATTGGAATATAGTTGCTTTACAATGTTGTGTTAGTTTCTGCTATACAGCAAAGTACATCATTTATACATACACATATATCTACTCTTTTTTAGATTTCCTTCCCATGTAGGTCACCACAGATCATTGAGTAGAGTTCCCTGTGCTAAATAGTAGGTTTTCATTGATTATCTATTTTATATATAGTAGTGTATACAAGAGAGTTCCAGAAAAACATCTATTTCTGCTTTATTGACTATGCCAAAGCCTTTGACTGTGTGGATCACAATCAACTGTGGAAAATTCTGAAAGAGATGGGAATACCAGACCACCTGACCTGCCTCTTGAGAAATCTGTATGCAGGTCAGGAAGCAACAGTTAGAACTGGACATGGAACAACAGACTGGTTCCAAATAGGAAAAGGAGTACNCCAGATTTCTGGAAACTCATTTTGAATGTTCTACAAGTTGATACTCCCAGCTAGTTTTAACTCAGCCTAGAGTGGAGACTGCCATTTCACAATCAATCAAAAACTTTCTGTATCATACTGTAGATTATGTCAGTTGGAAAGAAACTATTGCTATGACAAGTAACGGTCATAGTGACTCCTATGCCCCTTGCCTTCTCCTGTCTGGGTACATCTTAACTATGAGATAGATAAATCCTTTCTATAAAGCATAGATATAAATCAATAATCAATTTTCCTTTACCTATGCTACCCAAATGATAAAGCATAATTTGTTTTCGTCATGGATTTTTCTTTTCCTCTAGTACAAACTTTCTCAACAATTCTTTTCTTTTAGTGCTGTAGCAAGAAGTAAGCTTTCAATAAATGTTAATATGTTGTTAATTTCCACTATTGCTAATTCTTATTTTAACAAGTGGGACTGGTGTGAGGAGCATCGTTACTAGCAGCTGGTCTGGGGCTAGGGGCCTTGGGACTAGGTAAAGATGAGACTCAGCGGATGCAAACAATTTGTCAGTATTGAGAGCCAACATTCAGAACAGTGAATACAGAGGGCCTCCACTTATTAGTACTTATGTATTGCACATTTATGGACTTGGAGCTTATACTTCAAAGAAACTAAAGGCCATTTCAGAGAATAACACTGCTCCAAACATTCCATATAGGATATACTTTACACAATGGCAAGGAGAAGTAGAAGTTGTCAGAAAATAAAATTAGCACATGAAGAAAAAAGTTTAACTGAAAATTCAGCAGTTAATAAAATAATAAGCAGAAAGTATTTTATGAATTTTTTCCCCAAATTATCCAATGCTGATATGGTCTTAGTCTGAGTTTGATAATTGGTAAGCATTTCTGTCCTGTGTTGAGTAAAATCTCATCTGCTCAATATCATTGGGTAATACCATGTTTTGTATGTGTGCATTTCCTTGTTAATTGAATACTGCCCTTCTAAGGATCCATTCTGAAGGAGATCAACCCTGGGATTTCTTTGGAAGGAATGATGCTAAAGCTGAAGCTCCAGTACTTTGGCCACCTCATGCGAAGAGTTGACTCATTGGAAAAGACCCTGATGCTGGGAGGGATTGGGGGCAGGAGGAGAAGGGGACGACCGAGGATGAGATGGCTGGATGGCATCACGGACTCAGTGGACGTGAGTCTGAGTGAACTCCGGGAGTTGGTGATGGACAGGGAGGCCTGACGTGCTGCAATTCATGGGGTCGCAAAGAGTCGGACACGACTGCGCGACTGAACTGAACTGAACTGAAGTGTATATGTCAGTCCCAGTCTCTGAATTTGTCCCCCTATCTCTGCTGTAACCATAATGTTCCTGCATCTGTGACTCTATTTCTGTTTTGTCAATAAGTTCATCACAGTTATTCTGGGGGTCTTCCCTGTGGTCTAGTGGCTAAGACTCCTGTGTTCCCAGTCAAACCTAGGATCAAACTCCTGGGTTTGACCCCTAATCAGGAAACTAGCTCCCACATGCCTCAACTAAGAACCGGCACAGCCAAATAAATATTAAAAAAAAAAAAAAAGGAGTTCAGTGTTATTCTGGATCTAAAGAAATTAGCACTTAACTTTTTTGATACTTAATTTTTCTTTCTGGAAGTTTTTGAGTTAAGTTGAAATAAATTTTAGAAATGGTGCTTTCCGTTCCGTTCCGTTCAGTCGCTCAGTCGTGTCCGTCTCTTTGCGACTCCATGAATTGCAGCACGCCAGGCCTCCCTGTCCATCACCAACTCCCGGAATTCACTCAGACTCACGTCCACTGAGTCCGTGATGCCATCCAGCCATCTCATCCTCGGTCGTCCCCTTCTCCTCCTGCCCCCAATCCCTCCCAGCATCAGGGTCTTTTCCAATGAGTCAACTCTTCGCATGAGGTGGCCAAAGTACTGGAGCTTCAGTTTTAGCATCATTCTTTAGGGTAAGTATAATTCAGATTTTAAACGTCTGTGTGAAATTTATTTTAGAAATGCTCCTAAATAAGCTAGAATCTGTCACTTCAGATTAATTTTTATAAAGTATTGATTTTAATGATAACTTGTCTGCACTTTGGAATCATATAGGAGGACTTCAAACAAAATACGTGTCCTATTTTGTTGTGTTAGGACACACAATATGTCTGTATCCTTCCATAGTTTTCAGAATGTCCTATGCTTGGGATCACAATATATAGCCTTTTCAGACTGACTGCTTTTGCTTAGCAGTGTGGATTTAAGGTTCCTCTCTGTTTCCCACCCCCGCAATGGAGTAGTGTTTCTTTTTATTGCTGAGTAGTATTTCATTGTATATATATACCACAGTTTGTTTATCCATTCAGCTATTGAAGGACCTCTTAGTTACATCCACATTTTGGCTAATGTGAATAAAGCTATCATCAACATTTACGTGTAGGTGGACATAAGTTTTCAGCTCATTTGGATAAATACCAAGGAGTGCAATAGCTGGGTCATATGATAAGAGTATGTTTAGTTTTTTAAGAAACTACCAAAATTTCTTTGAAAGTGGCTGTATTGTTTTGTGTTCATACCACAAGGAATGAATTAAACTTAAAAATTTTTTGTTGTTGTTCTAGTAACTGTTCAAAGAAGCTAAAGCAAACAAAAGGGAATGTAGTATTTATACACTGAAATATGACTATCCACATTACTGTGTTCATTGTATTCTACATTTGTTTCAGGTTTAATTCATATAAAAGGACTAATATCATACTGCAGCATTTGGTAAGTTTGGATTTTGTTTTTCTGGCGTTATTAGACTATGATGGGTAATTTAAAATGTCATTGTTAGGGAAGTAGAGAAATACTGGCAGATTTTGTTGACTGTGGTACACTGTGATTTCCAGTTTTATAGTGTCAGATTTGACGCATATAACTTGTAGGAGATGGTATAAGGTTATAGGTAAGAGGATGAATCTTCAAGTCAGAATGCTTAGGTTTACATAACGAATGTACTACTTAATCTTGGGCAGGTTACTTGCTCTCTCTCAGCCTCTTTTATTGATATTTTAAAAAGAGGGATATTAGTATTTACCTTAGAGTGCTTATGAATAATAAATAATTCATTTAAAAATCTAATATAGTGCTTGGCATAAATGGTCATTTAATACATGTTACTCCTACTATTGTACTAATAGTATCCTTCCAGAGGTTAGATGGTCTTAGTTTATCAAGTTGTAAGGAAGAAATGACTTTTATTCCTTTTTGTATATCTCCACTATCGACTGAATCTGTCCCTTCATATGTTGAAATGTAGCTGCCAGTGTGTTGATATTTGGAGATGGGGCCTTTAAGAGGTGATTAGGTCAGGAAGGCAGAGCTCTCATGAGTGAATCAGTACCTTTATAAAGGAAACACCAGAGAGCTCCCTCCCCTCTTCTGCCTTCCGAGGAAGGGTGCAGCGAGAAGACAGCCCTCGATGTATGAACTGGGAAGTGAGACCTCACCAGACACTGAATCTGCAGGCCTCTCGATCTTGACTTCCCAGCCTCCAGAACTGTGAGAATCAAATGCTGTATAAGCTATGCAGTCTATGGTGGTTTTGTTACAGCAGCCTGAATGGGCTAAGACACCCTCTCATACAACCTGACAAGCACCTTGCACATAAAAATGACAAGCCCCTCTGATGTAGCACTTATGGCATGCCAGGTGCTATTCAAAGTACTGATACCTATTATTAATAGTTCAGTTGATTCTCATACTCTTATGGGATAGATACTACTGATCTTTCATCTGTAGTTCTGAAACCTCAAAATCAAACATTTGTGGATGTTTGTAGTAAATGCATTTGATGGCTGTCTTGCTGTTCACGCTGTGATCACTGAACCCAGGGTATGCAAGGCACAAGCTAAGAGACTGGAAGGCGACTCAGGAAGCCACAGGAACTGCAGACACATATATTCTCTCCCGGCTGGCACGGCAGCCATAACACAACCTCTCTTCTGGCTGATGCAGCAGCCATAGCAGCAGCCGTAACATAACCAGAAAGCAGCTGTGACACGTTCATAGCATAACCTCACATGACATCACCATGATGTCACTCCAGTATAGCCCAATGCAGCAGCAGCAGCTGAGGCTTTCATGGTGAAGCTCATACAGGTGTACTGCACACACTAGCTGCGCCCAGGTGAGTACCTCGTGATGCGCCTGGGCAGTACCATAAGCAATCTCAGCTGTTACATACTGTGCAAAGTCATTGTCTACAGAACACGAGGTGAGAGGGCCTGACTCGTGCCATCTTGTTAATTTCTCCACATTCCACCCCTTCAGGCTATAGTCCATGGGGTCGCAAGAGTTGGACGTGACTTAGAGGCTAAACCACATTCACCCCTTCAGGGTCTCTCACATCACAATCTATCCACAATCCATCTTCCGTGATATTCCCTTGGCAAATAATGCTGATCTTTGAATTTACATCTCCCAAAAGCAGTAGCTATAACAACAGTTACATCCCCAAAACATAGAAAACCCAGTGCCAGGTATCACCTGGAACTCATGTTGCAGTCCTTGCCCTCATGGGGCTAAGAAGCGCCACCCACTGCATGTGGAGTGCCTTTTTCTTCCTTGGCCAAGTCCAGTCCACCATCTGTCCTTGTGAGATTTCAGGAAAGCCTTCACAGGAGCAACTCCATGCCCGCTGGTGTTTTTTTTTTATTAAGGATCCACAAACCTCCCCCATAGGCTCCAGGCCCACCCCTTCTAGGAGGGGATTTTTTTTTGTGGTATTCACAGACCACCCACATGATTCCAAATGCTTTCACACTGTTCTAAATCTGCAAGAGAATCAGAAGTTAGTAGCACATCGCAGGACACGGCCTTTACAGTAAGATCTGTATCACAGGACACGGCCTTTACAGTATGACGTGTATCACAGGACACGGCCTTTACAGTACGACCTGTATCACAGGACACGGCCTTTACAGTACGATCTGTATCACAGGACACGGCCTTTACAGTACGATCTGTATCACAGGACACGGCCTTTACAGTACGATCTGTATCACAGGACACGGCCTTTACAGTACGATCTGTATCACAGGACACGGCCTTTACAGTACGATCTGTATCACAGGACACGGCCTTTACAGTACGATCTGTATCACAGGACACGGCCTTTACAGTACGATCTGTATCACAGGCACGGCCTTTACAGTACGATCTGTATCACAGGACACGGCCTTTACAGTACGATCTGTATCACAGGACACGGCCTTTACAGTACGATCTGTATCACAGGACACGGCCTTTACAGTACGATCTGTATCACAGGACACGGCCTTTACAGTACGATCTGTATCACAGGACACGGCCTTTACAGTACGATCTGTATCACAGGACACGGCCTTTACAGTACGATCTGTATCACAGGACACGGCCTTTACAGTACGATCTGTATCACAGGACACGGCCTTTACAGTACGATCTGTATCACAGGACACGGCCTTTACAGTACGATCTGTATCACAGGACACGGCCTTTACAGTACGATCTGTATCACAGGACACGGCCTTTACAGTACGATCTGTATCACAGGACACGGCCTTTACAGTACGACCTGTATCACAGGACACGGCCTTTACAGTACGATCTGTATCACAGGACACGGCCTTTACAGTACGATCTGTATCACAGGACACGGCCTTTACAGTACGACCTGTATCACAGGACACGGCCTTTACAGTACGACCTGTATCACAGGACACGGCCTGTACAGTACGATCTGTATCACAGGACATGGCCTTTGCAGTACACTGTTCTAATAAACCTATATCACAGGACACAGCCTTTACAGTACACTGTTCTAATAAACCTGTATTGCAGGACACAGCCTTTGCAGTACGACCTGTGTCACAGGACACGGCCTTTGCAGTATGACGTGTGTCACAGGACACGGCCTTTACAGTATGACCTGTGTCACAGGACATGGGCTTTGCAGTACACTGTTCTCAGTCTACATCAGTTGGCCGCCATAGCCATCAGTGTATGCACTAGGAATGGGAAACTGCTCTGGCTCGCCATAAACAAGGCTGCATTCAGCACCAGTGTCACCCAGGGCCATTACTCTTTCTACACTAGCTAGTGACCAGTGAATTGCAAGTTCTACATGGGGCCTCCAGTCCCTGTTTGCACTCAGGAGGGTGCCTTGATCTGAGCCCTATACAAGTGAAAAAAGGCGTCATCTAAAGGTACATCTTGGGTGCATGTAATCTTCTAACTGAACCACCTATATCTCTCGCGGTGGGTGCTTCCCAAACTTGGTAAACTGCTCCTTTAGTCTCAGTTGCCTCCATAGCTCTCTGGGCTATCAATTTTATTTCTGTCAACTCCTGCTACCAGCAAATCAGCCCACATTTGCATTCTTATCACCTGGGTGGGGCTGTTATCAGTTTGGGCCCCCTTCTGGATCCTCACACTTTTAATCCCCTGTGCCTGTGGCCATCCCTCTATTTCTCCCAAGCTAGCCACCATCGAGGTCACTGCATAGATGGGATGTCCCACATAGGGTGCAAGAATAGCAGTCAAGGGTCCAAAGTGGTAGATGGGGCATTGTTCAAAATGGCATCTCGAATGCCACCAGTAAAATGCTCATCATCTAGGCCTCAGCATTTGGGTTAGATATCTACTGCATCATGCCCAGTTCTCTTGCCACTTCGGTCAACTCGGCATAGGTATGCCTCTAGAGTATCCAGAGCTCTGCCGCGTTCGACCACATGGTACAGATGGCAGCATTAATCCATTCCATCAGGGTGTGTGCTTGGTTAGGTGCACCCTGCATGAGCCACTTAGTCTTCTGTAGCCTTTGTCTCAACGAGGGGTGAGTGGTTATAGATGCCAGCTGTCCTGGAACACAAGATACCATCTACCCTGGTATCCCAAGTTGCAAAAGCCATACTACCAAGGGTTTCCTGTGCGTTTGCTGAAATTGCTTACCCAGGTCAACCAGCTTGACCTGAGTATACGGTGGATACCTCATTAACTCAGTCACATTGGAGCCTGCCTGAGGATGCCCCCAGCCCAGGCCACAGACCGCTCACGCTTCCCTTTCTGCTGCACAGCCGGCCTCATGCCAAGTGGAGAGCCGCGGTCTCACAGCGTTCATCACCACTGTCCCTTACCGCCTCACTGTCGGAGATACTGGGCTCCCCGGGGCCACGGGGTTCTTGCTGCAACGCCAGTACACTTTTCCAAGCATCTCTGCACATTGCACACTAGTGTGGCATCATGGAGGGCACTCTCCATGTTGGCCTTCAAGGCAGCCAGGAGGATCCACCGTACGGTGCCAGTGGCAGTCCCTGCCGCCTTGTGCAGCGGAGGGGAACTCACCGCCTGTTTGCCTTTTCAGTGCTGTCCAGGGAACTGTCTACCACTTCACGGTCTTCCACTGGATCCCACACCAAAGGGATTGCAGCCACATAGTACCACATGCTGTGAGATGGCCACTGTTCCTCCATCAAGTGGAGCTTCAGGCTCGTCTCCCTTCTGGGTACTCTGCTGCCTCTTGTTTTGTGGAGCCTCAGGCTCCTCTCCCTGCTGGGTATTCTGCCAACTACACGAGTTTATTGCTCTTCATCCTGTTCCTGACACCAGTTGTCTTGCTGTTCACACTGTCCTCCCTGTTTGCTGAACCCAGGGTAGGCAAGGCATGAGCTAAGAGCCTGGAGGGAAACTCGAGGAGCTGTAGGAACTGCAGACATGTTTATTCTCCCCTGGTTGGCACAGCAGCCAGAACACAGCCTCGCTCCTGGCTGATGCAGCAGCCGTAGCAGCCACAACATAACCATAATGTAACCGTAACAGACTCACATAACATAATCATGACGTTGCTCCAGTGTAGCCCCAGTGCAGCAGCAGGCAGGGCTTTCATGGTGAAACTCATACAGCTGTGCCGCACACGCTAGCCCGCAACCAAGTGAGTACCTTGTGAAGTGCATGCCCAGGGCTATAAGTGATCTCAGCCGTTACACAACCACGTAAAGTCGTTGTTTACAGAACACAGGGTGAGAGTGGGTGAGAGCAGTGGGTGAGAGAGCCTGACTGGGGCCATCTTATTAGTTTCCCCACAGTGGCAAAATATGACCGGAACATACTTTTGAAACTCTTTTTGTCTTTATCCTTTGTTTAAAATATCAATTTATTTTAATTCGAGGCTAATTACTTTACAATATTGTATTAGTTTTGCTATACATTGACATGAATCAGCCATGGTGCACATGTGTTCCCCATCCTGAACCCCACTCCCACCTCCCTCCCCATCCCATCCCTCTGGTTCATCCCAGTGCACCAGTCCTGAGCGCCCTGTATCATGCATTGAACCTGGACTGGTGATCAGTTTCACATATGATAATATACATATTTCAATGCCGTTCTCCCAAATCATCCCACACTCACCTCCCTCTCCCACAGAGTCCAAAAGACTGTTCTATACATCTGTGTCTCTTTTGCTGTCTCGCATACAGGGTTATTGTTACCATCTTTCTAAATCCCATATGCAAGCATTTGTGTACTGTATTGGTGTTTTTCTTTCTGGCTTACTTCCCTCTGTATAATAGGCTCCAGTTTCATCTACCTCATTAGAACTGTCTTTATCCTAACTAGTGTGAATATCCATGGTTTGGTGCAGAAGTAGTAAAGCATTTGGTTACAGTGTACTGACCCAGACTCTATGTGATGTGTACTTTTACCTTTCCAAAGTCTAGAAAATTTTCTGAATTTTGAAATGCATCTGGGCCCAAGGAGTTTTGATAAACAGACTATGGTCTTATCTCTGTTTACTGGGTTAGCATCAGAAGAATGGTAGGCTAAGTAGTGTGCCCCAGTGTCCCTGCCGCAGAAGTAGGAGGTGGGGTTTGAATCCAGGCTATCTGGCTCTAGCCTGTGGCAGAATGGGCACTGAGTTTAACCACTGCAGCGTGTTTCTCCATCCAGCCTAAGTGGAGATGGGCATATGAAAACTGAAATGTCCTACCCTTGTTTATTTTAGTCAGCTGATTACACAGAGGCTGAGGAGTTCCCTGGAAAAAGAACTTAGAACAATGTTATTTTTCATATTTAGGTTCATATTTAGATACGCACATAAGTGGAATACCCACTTCCAGTGATATTCCAAGCATATTCTTGCCTGGAGAATTCCATGGACAGAGGAGTCTGGCAGGCTACAATCCATGGAGTTGCAAGAATCAGACACGACTTAGTGACTACACCACTACCACCACAAGTGGAATAATAGAAGACATGGCAATCCAAATTTCATGGGATTGTGTGACCTGGGGTATAAACCACTTTGAGCGAAGGAATGTAAATTGGACTCTCATCAAGGCCTGAGGGCTGAATGGTTCTAGGTACCAGTGTTGGTTTTTACATATCCTCAGATCTGGGGGGAGAGGAGCTTCCCAGGTGGCACAGTGGTAAAGAATCTGCCTGCCAATGCAGGAGACATGAGTTTGATCTCTGGGTCAGGAAGATCCCCTGGAGAAGGAAATGGCAACCACTCCAGCATTCTTGCCTGGAAAATTCTGTGGACAGAGGAGTCTCGTAGGCTGTTGCCCATGGAGTCGCAGAGTTCACGTGTGCACATATGACTGAGCACATATGCACACAGAAATAGGGAGCCTGTGTCCCAAGAAGTCCTTCTGTGACCCTTCTAAAGAGCTAATGACTCCAGGAATGAGAGCCCTTTTGACTTCATACTGGAATGATGGAAATATGTCATTGATGGCAGAACTTCAGGCAGAGTTATGAGAAATGGATAGAACTGACTTGTGATAATAGTGTGACATTCCTTTTGACCCTTCAGAGATATTAGATGGACCTGACCTGCCTCCTGAGAAATCTCTATAAAGGTCAAGAAGCAACAGTTAGAATTGGACACAGAACAACAGACTGGTTCCAAATAGGAAAAGGAGTATGTCAAGGCTGTATATTGTGACCCTGTATTTAACTTATATGCAGAGTACATCATGAGAAATGCCGGCTGGATGAAGCACAAACTGGAATCAGAATGCGAGGAGAAATATTAATAACCTCAGATATGCAGATGACATCACCTTTATGGGAGAAAGTGAAGAAGAACTAAAGAGCCTCTTGATGAAAGTGAAAGAGGACAGTGAAAAAGCTGGCTTAAAACTCAACACTCAAAAAACAAAGATCATGGCATTTGGTCCCTTCACTTTCTGGCAAATAGATGGAGAAACAATGGAAACAGTCACAGATTTTATTTTCTTAGGCTCCAGAATCACTGAAGATGGTGATGCAGCCATGAAATTAAAAGACGTGTGCTGCTTGGAAAAAAAGCTGTGACCAACCTAGACAGCAAAGCAGAGACATTCCTTTGCCGACAAAGGTTTTTCCAGTGGTCATGTATGCATGTGAGAGTTGGACCATAAACAAAGCTTGAGTGCTGAAGAATTGATGCTTTTGAACTGTGGTTTTGGAGGAGACTCTTGAGAGTCCCTCAAACCAGTCAATCCTAAAGGAAATCAGACCTGAATATACATTGGAAAGACTGATGCTGAAGCTCCAATACTTTGGCCACCTGATGCAAAGAATTGACTCATTTGAAAAGACCCTGATGCTGGGAAAGATTGAAGGCAGGAGGAGAAGGGGATGAAAGAGGATGAGATGATTGGATGGCATCCCTGGCTCGATGGACATAAGTTTGAGCAACCCCGGAAGTTGTTGATGGACAGGAAAGTCTGGTGTGCTGCAGTCCATGGGCTCGCAAAGAGTCAGACATGACTGAGCAACTGAACTGAACCTGGAAAGGAGGTCAAGGTTCTGCATTTCTGCAGATGAGGTTTGTCAAGCTAATGCAACCTGGTGGGACCTATTGAAAGTGAAAGAAAAGTGAAAGTGAAGTCGCTCAGTCATGTCCGACTCTTTGCGACCCCGTGGACTGTAGCCCACCAGGCTCCTCCGTCCATGGGATTCTTCAGGCAAGAATACTGGAATGGTTTGCCATTTCTTTCTCCAGGGGATCTTCCTGACCCAGGTATTGAACCCAGGTCTCCCGCACTGCAGGCAGAGGTTTTAACCTCTGAGCCACCCTATTAATGAGGTCTTATTTATATTCATAGGCTGAATGAATGTTCGTAATGTTATATTTAAAACTCATATACAGCATTTAATTTAAAATGCAGAAGCTCATTTTTCTCCCACATAAGTTTGACCTGGACATGGAAAAAACTTTTTTCCTTCAGAAAGTAGTTCATTTCAGTATGAAGATATGCTGGTTGGACTGCATGAATTGATACTATATATATCACTTTCATGACGCAATCATGTTTGTATTCTGTATGTCCAGATGATCTAGAATCAGTATCAACCAATTTATAATCTATGCCTTTTGAAAAGGCATACATTAAACGTTTGCTTTGTGTATGTAAAGAACTTGACTAAGTGGTTAAGAACGTTATTATGAAAAAGCCAATTCCTGACTTCAGAAATGAATAATCTAATGAAAGAGGTAGAAATATGTACTAATAATGTATTGTAAAAAGGCCAGATGAATTAGGAGTGTGAACAAAGATGGGATAGACTGATACTGGCTTTGTATCCAGTGAAAGCTTACTGGAGAGAAACCATTTGTTTGATCTGAGCCTTGAAGCTTGGTTAGGGTTTCAAGAAGAGATGGGAAGGGGTGGGAGTTCACAGAGTAACACTGAGATGATTCTATTCTCTATTGTAAGGTGATTTCTATCACAAACGCAGAAATTGAGTTCTGAGATGAGCTTGTCTGAGAGTGTATAGTCGTGAGTGGTGAAACTGATGTTTGAGGTCATCTGACTCCAAAATCTGTTTTCTTTCTGTTACACAATATGTTTATTCCTGTGCAAAGAACTGTGAGATAGAGTGGAGATTACACTCAGGGCTTTCTGTGTATCCTTGGTAAGGAGTGCTGTGGTTCTGGAGAATTTACCTGGAATCACATGTGGAGAGACTTGAAGGCCAGGTCATGTAATTTGGATGTTTTTGAAATTAATGGCCTGAGTCATGGAACATTTCTGCATGGGAGTAACAAGATAGAGCTGTGTTTTGGCAAAATTCTCTGAATGCAGTGTGACAAATAAACCATCTGGCAAAAATTCTGAAAGTCTGCCAAAAAGGAAAGTTATAATACTGCTGTATGGCTAGGGTAATGAGAATAGAAGGTAATGGATAGACAGAATCATTTTAGAAATAGTTTCTCTAGTATTTGGTAACTGCTTCAAGTTGTTGGCAGAGAAAGGAAGAGAACATTTAGGAATCAAAGATAACACGAACATTGTGTGCTTGTATAACTGAAAAAAATGGTGTTCCTTTACCTGATAGAGGAAACAGAGGAGGAGAGACAGATTTGTCAGAGAGATATTTCTTGGTAAATGTGGTTTCTAACAGGTTGAGTTTGGAGGTGCTGAGTAGGTACTTCTGTAATTGTAGCAGGCATTTGGAATAAAGGCCTGGGGCTCTGGAAAAGTAGAGATACAGATGTAGGTTTGAGTGGGCTGCTTAGAGGTAATAATTGAAGATGGGAAGTAGATGATACCACAAAAGGTGAGAGAATAGAGCACAGCTGAGGACAGTTTGAAAGATTCTCTAAACTGTTTCCATATGGAGAAATTTACTGATGCAGTTTGAAGGCAGGAAGGATTGAGTGAAGCTTGAGTAATCCTTTAGCCAGTGTTGTTTGATGCTTCCAGTTGTATGTGCTTTGGTGTCATATTTTGTTACATTAACTTAAATTACATTCTTCAATATTGGCTGGAAATTGATTACATGTCAAAATAAATCATATTCTGCAAAGATAGGCCATTTCCCTGAGTCTGTCTTTCAGTGCAGCTTAGTTCACTGCTGGAGGATATTATATATAATAAAAGGTATGTGCTTGAAATTTGACATTTGCTTGTGTTATAGTAGGACTGCATCCGTATAATGATGGATAATTCATTCAATTTATTAAACATTTGGGAGGGACCTGCTGAGTGTCAGGCACTCTATCTTCCTCAAAGGAAAGGTGGTTTCTCTTGATATTTATGAAGTCTCTACAGTGTTTTCCAAAATGTAACCTGTAAAATATGAGTCCCCAGAGACAGCTTTTCCATGAAAATTTAAAACTTCTTTAATCAAGTGAGAAATATCTGCTCACTGTATTTTAAAAGTTTACATTGTGTATTTGCATATTAAAGACTGAAAATCTTATAGCAATTAAACTTTATATTGGTTTAAGTTTTTCTCAAATTTATTTGCCCATGAGTCATTTTCTCCTTCCACATAGCAGCAATAATCATCTTTTTGCACACTTTGGGAAATGTTGCTACTGTGGATTTTGCCAGAATAGTTCACGTTCCAGCAGAGGATATTTTAAGTTATTTTTGTCTCAGGGATTTTATTTTGACAGGGTTTACGCACACAGATCAGCGTAGGGCTGTGTGTTGATGGTGTCCATACATTTTAAGAAGTTTCCTTCACATTTCTCCATTGAATGGATGTTCTCCTTATCCCTGCTGTCATCCTCCCCACCCCCAGATTTGGGTTGTATGTGAGTTTCATTTCTGATTCTCCTTCTCTGTAATCTTTCCTAGTATGAGAAATGTCTCTTCATAGAAACCTTTTCTAGGTTTTAACTAAAAGTTAATGATATTTTTGGAAAAGAGCTTTTTTTTCCTGCAGAATTAACATACATAAAAGACACTAATATTGAGGACTTTATCTTTTCCCCTTCTTCCCTTTTGCATGAATGTTTTTGATTAATGCATCAATAGTTGTTTTCAGGTTTTAGGAAGGCCATGAACTTTTCAGATAGGAAAAAGGATCCTTTATTAATTTTATCATTCTAGTGGCTTTTAACAGGAGATTTTATAATATTCTTTGTTTGAAGTTTGACCCTCTGTAAATGTCCTGCAAAAATACTTCACCTAAGTGCTGGAAAGTCCGTGTTTAAAGATATTCCTACATCACTGTAATAGCAACAGTAAAAAATTAGACACAGCGCTGATCAGTAGGGGACTGACTAAACCATAATTGAGAATGAACAACTGTTAAAAATAAGTGGGTAGCATGAATGTGCAATTGGCAAAATGCATACTAGGAAATATTATAGGTTAAATGCTCTTCTCCCTCCCCCACAACAAACAGTAGAGGAAACAAAGGGATGGAGGCTGAACCTGAGATTTTAAGACTCAAAAGATACACCCACTTTTAAAAAATGAACAGATGACGTTTATGAATGTATATTTTGTGTTTATCGTAGAAACCAAGGCAGTTGTTACTTTTGAAGGGAAGAAGGAGTCTGTGATCAGGCTGGGGCAAGTGAAGCTGGCTAGATAACAGAGTTTGGGTTAGGTTTTAGTCTGGTAACTAGTGTTAGCCTGTTAGCGTTCCATGGATGCTGGGAAAAGATATGAAACTCTTGAGTTAGAGAACATCATTATTAGTGACCCAATGAGCAGTGTTGAGCTTCAGGTTAGTACTGGTTCCTCTTACTCCCCAAGCCCCACGGGTGGCAAAAGGCCCAAATGAATGAGTTCATATGCAGTGAATTGCATTACAAGACAGTGGTACTGGATTTGGGGGAACCTGCCAGTCTATAGCATGCTGTAAGCAAGCTACTGTCTGTCCCAGAGGGACACTTTACCTTTTCTTCAGTTTTTCTCACAGTAAATACAGCTCTGAAAAATGACCCAGGAGCAGAGCAGTCAGGCCCTTGGATACATGACATCCAACAATAAAGTGCAGGAAACCTCAGGACCCGCGGTGGGTGGCTTCTCCCAACAGCCAGTCAGGACACTGCAGGTGTAATTAGTTAAAACGAGGTCATACCAGAGTAGGAGTTACTGGAGTAATTCAGTATCGCTTGTCCTTACGTTGTCCTCGTTGTTGTTCAGTTGCTAAGTTGTGTCCGACTCTTTGCGTCCCTGTGGACTGCAGCACGCCAGGCTCCTCTGTCCTCCACTTGTCCTTATATAAAGGGAAAATTTGGAGATACACACAGGAGAATGCCTTGTGAATATTGGAGTTATGCTGTGACAAGCCAAGGAATTACCAGAAGCTAGGAGAGAGGCCTAGAACAGGTCCTTCCCTAGCGCCTTCAGAGGAGTGACAGCTTGATCTCAGCCTTCTAGCCTCCACACAGTAAATTTCTGTTTAAGCCTAGACTTAGTCTGTAGTGCTTTGTTACAACAGCGCCAGTAAAGGAATATAGTTACTGTGTTACACTTGTCAAAATTAAGAATATTGCAATATTAGTGTTAATATTAATTTTGGACTTTGGATTTCACCAATTTTTCCGTTAATTTTCTATTGCAGAATCCAGTCCAGGATATCACCTAGCTTTTCTTTGTTGTGTCTTCTTAGTCTTCCAATTTGTGCACTTTATCATACTTTCTTATTTTCCATGACCATGGCAGTTAGGAGGAACACTGTCTGGTAGCCTATAGAATAGTCTCTAATCTTGGCTTGTGTCTATTGTTACTGTTTGTTTTTTTAATAACTAGACTACAGTTAAAAGTTTTTGGAAAGAATATTACAAAGGAAAGCCACCTTCTCATCACATATCAGAGACTGAGGGTTTTGACATATGCCTCAGGGAGTGCATGACATCCTTATGACAGCTGGTGATGCTGACCTTTATTAGGTAGTTAAGGTGGTATTTGTCAGTAACTCAGCTAGTAAAAGAATCTGCCTGCAATACCGGAGACCCCGGTTCAATTCCTGGGTCAGGAAGATCCGCTGGCGAAGGGATAGGCTACCCATTCCAGTATTCTTGGGCTTCCTTGGTGGCTCAGCTGGTAAAGAATCCGCCTGCAGTGTGGAAGACCTGGGTTCAATCCCTGGGTTGGGAAGATCCTCTGGAGAAGGGAAAGGCTACCCCCTCCAGTATTCTAGTCTGGAGAATTCCATGGACAGTCCATGGATCACAAAGACTTGGACATGACTGAGCAACTTTCACTGCTCTCTGAAGTTACTGTTTTTTTCCCTTTTCTACTCTGTATTTGGAAGCATGTCAGTAAGTTCAGCCAACACTCGGAAGGTGAGGGGGACTACACTTTACCTTCTGGAAGGCGGATTTCCATAAATTATTTAAATTCTTCTGTGAGTGAGATCATCTCATCTCTCCCATTGATTTTTTAAAAAAATATTTACTCCATTTTTATTTGGCTGCATGGGGTCTTAAGTTGTGGTACACAGGATCTTTGATCTTCATTGTGGCATGCCAGATTTTTAGTTGCAGCTTGTGAACTCTTAGTTGCAGCACTTAGTATCTAGTTCCCTAACCAGCTTTGCAAGAAATGTTCCCTTGGTATCTCTAATTTTCTTGAAGAGATCTCTAGTCTTTCCCAAGAATGGTATGGACCTAATAGAAGCAGAATACATTAAAAAGAGGTGGCAAGAATACACAGAAGAACTATACAAAAAAGATCTTAATGACTCAGACAACCATGATGGTGTGATCACTCAACTAGAACGAGACATCCTGGAATGTGAAGTCAAGTGAACTTTAGGAAGCATCACTACAAACAAAGCTCGTTGAGGTGTGGAATTCCAGTTAGCTCTTTCAAATCCTAAAAGATGATGCTGTGAAAGTGCTGCACTCAGTATGCCAGCAAATCTGGAAAACCCAGCAGGGGCCACAAGACTGGGAAAGATGAGTTTTCATTCCAATCCCAAAGAAAGGTAATGCCAAAGAATGCCCAAGCTACCGCATAATTGCACTCATTTCACATGCTAGTAAAGTAATGCTCAAAATTCTCGGAAGTAGTCTTCAACAGTATGTGAACCATGAACTTGCAGATGTTCAAGCTGGTTTTAGAAAAGGCAGAGGAACCAGCGGTCAAATTGCCAACATCCATTGGATCATCAAAAAAGCAAGAAAATTTCAGAAAAACATCTCCTTTGCTTTGTTGACTATGCCAAAGCCTTTTACTGTGTGGATCACAACAGATTGTGGAAAATTCTTCAAGAGAAGGGAGTACCATACCACCTGACCTGCCTCTTGAGAAATCTGTATGCAGGTCAGGAAGCAAGTTAGAACTGGACATGGAACAACAGACTGGTTCCAAATTGGGAAAGGAGTACATCAAGGCTGATATTGTCACCTTGCTTATTTAACTTATATACAGAGTAACTCATGCAAAATGCTGGGCTGGATGAAGCACAGCTGAGATCAAGATTGCAGGGAGAAATATCAATAACCTCAGATATGCAGATGACACCACCCTTATGGCAGAAAACGAAAAGGAACTAAAGAGCCTCTTGATGAAAGTGAAAGAGAGTGAGAAAGCTGACTTAAAACTCAACATTCAAAAAACTAAGATCATGGCATCTGGTCCCATCACTTCATGGCAAATAGATGGGAAAGCAATGGAAACAGTGACAGACTATTTTTGCGGGCTCCAAAATCACTGCAGATAATGACTACATCCATGAAATTAAAAGACACTTGCTCCTTGAAAGAAAAGCTGTGACCATCCTAGCAGCATATTAAAAAGCAGAGACATTACTTTGCTGACAAAGGTCCGTCTAGTCAAAGCTATGGTTTTTCCAGAAGTCATGTATGGAGGTGAGAGTTGGACTATAAAGAAACCTGAGTGCCGAAGAATTGATGCTTTTGAACTGTGGTGTTGCAGAAGTCTCTTGAGAGTCCCTTGGACTGCAAGGAGATCTAACCAGTCCATCCTAAAGGAGATCAGTCCTGAATATTGACTGGAAGGACTGATGCTGAAGCTGAAACTGCAGTACTATGCGAGGTATCTTTTTATCAGTATATTCTTTTGTTCATCACGCTTTTAATGTTGTAGCCCATTAATCCTTAATGTTTGGAAGGCACTGTGAGTCATAGACCAAGGGTGTGGTCCTCATAAGTGCTCCTGTCCTTTCTCTGGGAATGGGCTGCCTTTCCCTCCCTCACTTTTCCTTTGACTCCTGTTCCTTTTCTTCAACTCTGGGTGGTAAACACTTAGGTCAGGAGGCTGTGGTTTTGAAATGCTTCTCCCTTTGGATTAAGGTTCTTATTTTGTAAACCTCTATCCTATTTTCCCACTGTGGAAGAGCTCCCCTAGAACAAGGTTTTGAAGTCCTTTCTCTTTCCCCTGCAGATTTAGCCTTTTGTCTGTTTGTAAGATGAGGGAAAGGGATTTAGCTGTGTCTGATGTTTCCCACCCCCAGCCACCACCACACGGGGGAGCTTTCCCTAGTCTTCCCTGGGAGAACCTGATTGGTTTCCAGGAGGAAAAGCCAGCAAGAGTAGGAGCTCCCCCCATGATTGTGA
>SJXQ01011003.1:0-30027 GCA_006408695.1 Aepyceros melampus | reverse complement strand
CAGGTTAAGTCTGTGGTAAGATCATGTAAGGCCAAGTAGGACCTTTTAAGGTGTTTAGATTTTACTCAGTATAAGATGGGGGACCACTGAAAGATCATGAGGGACATGATCTGACTGGTGTTTTAAAATAACTTCTGATTTAGGGATGGAACATACACTTGCAGGAGGTGGACAGGGCAAGGGTAGAATAAGGTGGAATTTTTAGGAAGAAAGATAATGTTTTTGTGGGCAGAGTTTTCCCAGTGAGCTTCTGTCAGCTTCTGGATACATTTTGAAGATAAACTAAGCATGGTTTGCTGATAGATTACATATGGAATGTGCTAGAAAACTCAGTATAAGATGGGGGACCACTGAAAGATCATGAGGGACATGATCTGACTGGTGTTTTAAAATAACTTCTGATTTAGGGATGGAACATACACTTGCAGGAGGTGGACAGGGCAAGGGTAGAATAAGGTGGAATTTTTAGGAAGAAAGATAATGTTTTTGTGGGCAGAGTTTTCCCAGTGAGCTTCTGTCAGCTTCTGGATACATTTTGAAGATAAACTAAGCATGGTTTGCTGATAGATTACATATGGAATGTGCTAGAAAAAAAAAAAAAAAAAAAGAGTTATGCTTGTGGGGACCACTTGAACACCCAGGGTTAATATGAAGATTATTTTAACTCCAGATATTTGCGATTCAATAGATACAGAAAGAAGACTTTCCAGAGTTTATCTGGAACTTTCTAGAGATTATCTGACTAAAGGCAGAAACTTCTGGGAGTGAGATTGCATCCCTTTTTTGGAGTAGCATAATTCACTAAAGAGATAATTAAATAATGTAAATCTTTCTTTGAGAGTAACTTTTTCTTACAGGGAAAAAACAGAGAAGATCACATATCCCTGTATAAACAAATATTATTGCAAACTATCTTATCGCACTTGTTCCTTGAAAAGCCCATTTGTTTTTCCTTAAGAAGTCATTTGATCTTTCCATAGAAGCCTTTTCTCCCTGCTCTATTTCCTCTGTTAACTTAGGTCTACTGAGTTAGTTATGAATACTTCAACTGTGTGTTACCATATGTATATGAATAAATTTTGGTTTATTTCTCCTGTCGAGCTGTCAATTTCAGTTAAATTCTCATATCCCCAAATACTGAACCTAAGTCTACAGTGGAAAATTTTCACCTTTTAACAGTTGATTCCAGAGTTTTTGGTCTGAATGACTCAGAGGATAGAATTGTCATCAGTAGAGATGGGGAAAACTTAAAGTCAAGTGTGTTTCACATAGGAAATCAAAATGTCAGGTACATTTAAAATGTCTATTAGAAATTCAAGTAAATTCCCACACTATTCAGTCATCACTAGTTGACCCTGGCCCAAGCTACTGCATGAGAGTCTGCAAATGTCCCCTGCCAATGCACAGGCACCTGCAGGCAGCCTCTACAGAAAAGCATTGCACACGATCAGCTGCAGCCTCCACCACCATCTGCCTTGATTCCAAGTTGCTGGACCTGGGAGCACTGCTAAGGACCCCATTAGCCCTTGGAGCCACTGTAGACTCTTTACAGTTCTCACCAAGGATCACAACTTGTTGATGTAAGATCCTGAATGCCTGAGCCAATAAGACACCACACCTCCCTGGGTCCAGTGCCTCCCCATATCATGACACGTGGCACACCACACCACTAGACTTGAATCACAGCAGGCTCCAGCATACACCAACTTGTAAGAGAAGTTCTTTCTTCACCAAAGTCAGTCCCTTAAGTCTGGAAGAGGTGACTGGTTCTTCAAATGTGCAGACACCTACACAAGGCTATAGAGATCATGAGGAATTTGGGAAACATGACACCACCAAAGGAATACAATAAACGTTCAGTAAACAATCTGCTTCCAGGGTGGTGCTAGTGGTAAAGAACCGGCCTGCCAATGCAGGAGACATAAGAGATGTGGGTTCAATTCCTGGATTGGGAAGATCCCCTGGAGAAGGAAATGGCAACCCACCCAGTATTCTTACCTGAAGAATCCCATGGAAAGAAGAACCTGGTGGAATAAAGTCCATGGGGTCTCAAAGAGTCAGACACAACTGAGCAACTAACTCTTTCACTTTCATATGTATGCATGAAATTATCATGTTATACATTTTACACTTGTACAATGTTATACTTCATATTTCAATAAAGCTGGGAAAAGAACCACTGAGTCTAATACAACTGTAGACTCCTCAGTCTCAGGAATCTTAAGTGTAATTTTTCTACATAAACTCTTTTAAGAGCAATTTCTCAAAATCAGTTGAACAACAGGTTGTTAGTTACTATTTTACAGCATAGGAAAACTGTATAAAACCTTGCAAAGTTAGAAGAAATAATGAGCTATCAAAAAGTGAATTATTCCCTTGTATTTAATAGAACTCATCAAATAATTAAAACTATTACAATATAACAAGATTGTAAAAATTGTCTTTAATGCCATTAAACAGTTAAAAATTTTGTTTCTTTCTGAGAGAAAGAAATAAAGGATATGGTAAACTGAATTGCCTTAAGAGTAGGAAATCAATTTAGAAGCCTCAAAATAGAACAATGTTCTTTTGGATAACTTTTTCATCCAGACAAAAGCATATTTGATACTGAGCAAAGCACTGAAAATAATCAACAGTGATAAACCAAGATATATGGTCATCCCAATGTTGTTCAGTTTATTAGAAATATTAAACTCTAAGTTTTATTATTGTTAAAGAAGGAAATTCTAGTAGAAAAGGCAACTGAATTATTAGAAATGAGTGCTTAGAATTCAAGAGAGAGAGAGGAATCAGACGACATATAAATTTAGGAGACATTTATATGGTGTAGAAAAATTGATAACTCAACTATAGGCTTGAGGAAATTAAAGAAGCAAAGGTAAATGGAGAAGGAAGGGGTAATTGTGTCAAATGCTGATTATGGGTCAAATAAAGTGAAAGCTGAGAATGCATCATTTAATCTGGCAATGTTCTGCTCTCTAGTGATTTTGATAAACAGTGAATGGAGTGATGATAACACTCCAATGCAGTGATGGAAACCATCCAATTCAGTGATGGTAACAAATGATGGAGTAGAATAAGTTCAAGGAAGAATGGCAGGAGTAGAAATGGAGAGGAAATGTTGACAACTCTTTTAGTGAGTTTTTCTTAAAGGGGAGGAAAGAAATGAAGCAGTAGTGTAAGTGGGATATGGTAAGCATATGAGGAAAGAATTCTGATTCTTTAAATTTTCTCAGTGATCAGCTTTGTAAGCGAAAAAGGCAGCAAGGTCTTTAAACAGGAGTGAGAATGAGGGAAGAGGAACTTGGGACTTCAACAAGAATGAGAGTGTTTATGGACTAAAAAAAATAGAGCATGATAGTAACACATATCCAACGTAATTTTTGTGGTCATATTTTTAAAGTGAACAACAGCATGGTGGTGTGCTTTCCCTGGGCCATATTCAGCTTAGGAACAAGAGTCATACATTTATTAATTTCATTGAAGAAAAAAATTTTATGGTGGGACACAGGAGGTTCAGACTCCTATATATTTTTTTCTTCTTAAAGTATTGTCTAGTATTCCTAAGAGTTTAATTGTTTTAGAATTCTTCTGTTTGAAATGTTTTTCCTCTGTTTAACTTCAATTGCAAGTTCATATTTAAGAATGATGCAATAGATATGCAATTGATAAGCTACTTAAGAACACTGTATTGGGTGAGACTTTTCTATAGTCAGTCTTTCTTTAGAGATGAGTAGAGTCAGGAGCAACAATTAAACCAGAATGGATTGTATCTCATTTTAGAGCAGACATTCTTAATCCTGACTGCACATTAGAATCATCTGGGCACCTATTAAAAACTGTCAGTGCACATTTATTCTCCTAGATATTCTGATTCAAACACTTTCATACAATAATGCATATTAGAATGCATAATTAGAGGTCTATCTGCAAATACTTAAAATATTAATAGCAAACATTTCAACACCCCTCATGATTCAATATTTTAGACTTGGGATGTTGTGTTATACTGCATTCAAGAGATGCAGATATTTTGCCCATACCATTCCATGGAAATTACTTGTTCTGAGATTTCAGGGAAAAAAATCTTCAAAATTTACAAACAAAGGAAAAATATAATTACATTGACTTTTAATACAATTACATCGACTTTGAATACAATGTTAGAGCATTCCCTACTGCACCTATTGAAAGTCACTGACTCTTAGGAAATGTACTTTTATATGATCATCAGAGCCCAGATGTTTTAGAGTACCTTAAACTGTAGAACACAGAAAGAGTTGAAATGTTTTTTTTTTCTTTCTGATGAAGAACTTAATACCAAAGATTATGATTTTATTTCCTGATAGAATAGTAACCAGTTTTGTATCTAATCCAGCAAAAGTATTTCAATGTTTCTGTCCCCAGTAATTCCAAGTTTCTCAAATCCTTTTGGAGCTAGCTCGGTTATCCCTCTGGTTACCTCAATAATGAATTGAATAAAATTTTGACACATGCTCACTATTATTTGTATGAGAATTATGCTTTTAACAGCTGAGTTATATACTTTCACTGTTCAGGATAGTTCTACATGGATGTGATCATAGCCTGAGGAAATGCTGGAGCAGAGAGTAAACTTCAATCAATAAAGGTTGCAACAGGAGAAACTTTAGGATTCTATAAGCCTTCCTGACCACCCTCTTCCAGAACTAACAAGGCCAACTAGTGAGTTTGAGCTGAGAATAGACAAATTGGGCTGCTTTTTAGATCCCACATGACAAAATCTGTTAGTATTTTAATATTTTATAAATTGGACTCTGCTTTCCACATGCATTTGTATGCTATTACCATCTGTCAGTTACAAACTGATGGGACCTGGAGATTGTCTTCCCAGAAGTCTGAAAGACCTGGTTTTTTTTTTTTTATGCTATTTTTAAAAATTAATTATTTTAATTGGATGATAATTACTTTACAATATTGTGGAGGTGTTTGCCATATATCAACATGAATCAGCCACAGGTGTAGTTGTGTCCCCCCATCCTGAAACCCCTCTCACCTCCCTCCCCACCCCATCCCTCTAGGTTGTCCCAGAGCATTGGCTTTGGGTTCTCTGCGTCATGCATTGAACTTTTCACTGGTCATCTATTTTACATATGGTAATATACATGTTTCCGGAGGAGGCTATGGCACCCCACTCCAGTACTCTTGCCTGGAAAATCCCATGGACAGAGAAGCCTGGTAGGCTGCAGTCCGTGGGGTCGTTAAGAGTTGGACACGACTGAGTGACTTCCCTTTCACTTTTCACTTTCGTGCATTGGAGAAGGAAATGGCAACCCACTCCAGTGTTCTTGCCTGGAGAATCCCAGGGACGAGGGAGCCTGGTGGGCTGCTGTCTATGGGGTCACACAGAGTTGGACACGACTGAAGTGACTTAGCAGCAGCAGCAGCAATATACATGTTTCAATGCTATTCTCTCAAATCATCCCACCCTTGCCTTCTCCCACATAGTCCAAAAGTCTGTTCTTTACATCTCTCTTTTGCTGCCTTCTTATAGGATCATTGTTAGCATCTTTCTAATTTCCATATATATGCATTAATTGAAAGACCTGTTTTAGATACCAGAGGTGATCTACAGATTGAGTCTGGAAGGCCTCTGCCTTTCACTTTAAAGACTTGGGTGTCATGTCCCAGCGTGGTGTGATACCAGCTGTTTGTATCTGAAAGCCCATGAATGTCATAAAGTGAGGTGAACTGGTGGACTTGCAGACATCTGCAAATGTTTCTTTTGTTTAAGAAATGTAGGTTAGTGGCTACAAAATCCCAGCATAAATGAAAAAGAAATTAGTGTCATCCAGTTCTCTTATGTCTGAAGAATAATGAAAACCTCTATTTTTTAAAATGGATTAGAATGAGCAATTATTCAGTCTCTGAGGGTTCTGTTTACTTGTAAAGTTTTTTGTCTTTTTTTTTTCTTTTTGGTCTGATTTTGCCTGAAGACATTTATCATATGTGTACATTTATACCTGTATTTATTTTAGATTTGTGTGTGTCCATTACTCAAAAATTGAGCAGTTCTAACTTCTCACAGAGTGGAAGTAACTGACCATTTCCAGTGATCTAGTTGTGTTTGTCATATTATGTATCTATGAATGGCTTCTTGGGGGGCACTCTTAGAGATTAATTGAGCACGTAATCCTGTCATCTGTCTGTAATATTGTGATATAGAACTCAAAAGACAGATTTATGAGCAAATAGAAGAAAAATACAAATTGATATCAAGGTAACAGTGTCATAAAATTGTATAATGAAAATTGCTGTGAATCATTTTTAAAACTTTGCAAGTAATACAGAATTATATCTGTATCTAAGTTCACATAATATTCCTAATCAAGGTGAATCCTTGGACATATCAGATTGCTCTGAAAATTTTGGTTTATGAACACTGTATTCTCTATAATTTTGTTACACTATGGAAAGTAATATAAGCTGTGCTATCTTCCGTCCCCCAAAAGCAAATTCTGAAACAATTTGCTTTCAAGAAGTTAATTGGAAGCTGATCTCAGGAAGCATGTGTAAGAGTGCAGAACTGGGAGTTCATCTTATTGACCCACTGAGAACTAAGGAAACTGGAGCATTTACTTTCAATTCAGTTCAGTGTCTCAGTCATGTCCGACTCTGTCCGACTCTTTCCGACTCATGGACTGCAGTACACCAGGCTTTCCTGTCCATCACCAACTGCTGGAGCTTGCTCAAACTCATGTCCATCAAGTCAGTGATGCAATCCAACCATCTTGTCCTCTATCGTCCTCTTCTCTTCCTGTCTTCGATCTTTCCTATCAAACTGGAGAAAACTGGAGAATTTAGTTTACCAGCTCCTTTCATTGGTTAGGTGTGTTCTGAAAGATTCACTCTCCAATATATCTGGCTAACCTCAGAGACAGACCCAGGATGCTCTAGGGTTACAAAATGCCTTCAGGAAGAGAGATACAAAAACCTATCTGCATGTAAAAGAACTCCTTGTGATGGCCTCCGGGATAGGTCAAAGTCATATGGGAGGAAAAACAAGAACATCTACTTACAAACTAATAGTTTTCTATGACTTGACTTTATCTTTTTCATGGAAAATGTATTTATTTTGAACTTTCTAAATATAAACATAAATATTTTTACACTGCTTTTCTATGACAAATAAGTGAACAGTGTTTACACAGTATGTTGAATTATAATTCTTATCTTTATAAAATTAATTGTTATTGGAATATAGTTGCTTTACACCATTGTGTCAGCTTCAAATGTACAACAAAGCGAATCAGTTATATGTATACATACATTCCCCCTTTTTTGGATTTTCATCCCACTTTGGTCACCACAGAACACCAAGTAGAGTTTCCTGAGCTACACAGTACATTCTCATTAGTTACATATTTTATACATAATAATGTATATATGTCAGTCCCTAATTCATTCCATTTCTCCTTTTGTCCTTGGTAACCGTACATTTGTTCTCTACATCTGTGTCTCTATTTCTGCTTTGCAGCTAAATCTTTCTAAATCAATGATTAATTTTTATGGAGCTCAGACAATTTCTATTTCATTGTTGATGTGAATTTGTAAATGTCATCTCAGAAATATTTTCAATATTAATAAGGTTTGTGTTGTTCTATTGTGTCAACTTAAGTATAATTTTCAAGTTCATCAAATGACTTTAAACCTAAAACTAGCATTATATTTACTTAGTTAATAAGAAAATTTTTGTTACCTGGAAACATTTAAAAACATTAAAATTCATAGAGATAAAGAAAGCAAAAGTCATCAAGTAAAGTTTTTACTTATTTAGACTGCTCTATTTTTGTTTTTGTAAATCACCAATAAATATGGAAAATTTAATGTGTTTTATGCCTTCCTGTATAATGTGCTTCTTATATGGCTAAATATATTTTAAAGCTAAACATTGACTACTTCAAATAATATTGCCATCTGATTATTGATTATATGTTTGGTTTATGTGTGTGTGTGTGATTTATATGCATGCATGTTTACATTAATAAAAGAAATGAAGTTTACATATGATGAAGAGGAAAGGACAAGCAATTTACAAATAGTCTTGGAGTCTTCAATTTGCTTTTAACAAAAGTGTGTTTTCTTGACCTCCTGTGAAATGAAGCCATATAGCAGAGTTTCTTTGTCTTGCCAGAACAATCTCACTAGAAAGACTATTTTTTCACCAATAAATATGATATTTTCTTTAAGTTATTCATAGATGTCCTTCATCAGTTTGAAGAAGGTAATACCTACTAAATGTATTTTGGTAACAGATTTGTCAGCCAGTCATGTCTAACTCTTTGTGTCCCTATGGACTGCAGCACACCAGTCCTCTGAGTCCCTCACCATCTCCCAAAGTTTGTGCAAGTTCATGTCCATTGCATCAGTGATGCCATCCAACCGTCTCATTCTCTGATGTCCTCACTTATTTTTGTCCTCAATCTTTCCCAGCATCAGAGACTTTTCCAATGAGTCAGCTGTTCGTATTAGATGATCAAAATACTGAATTTTCAGCTTTGGTATCAGTCCTTCCCATGAATATTCAGGGTTGATGTACCTTAAGATTGACTGTTTGATCTCCTTGCTGTCCAAGGGACTCTGAGGAGTCTTCTCCAGCACCACAGTTAGAAGGCATCAATTCTTCAGCACTCCACCTTCTTTACAGTCCAGCTCTCACAACCGTACATGACTACTGGAAAGACCATAGCCTTTACTATATGGAAGTTTGTCAGCTAAGTGGTGTCTGCTGTATAACACACTGTCTAGGTTTGTCATAGCTTTTCTGCAAAGAAACAATCATCTTCTAATTGCATGGCTGCAGATACCATCTGCAGTAATGTTAGAGCCCAAGAAGAGGAAATCTGTCACTGCTTCCATGTTTTCTCCTTCTATTGCCATGAAGTGATGGGACCGGATGCCATGATCTTAGTTTTTTGTTTTTTGTTTTTTCTTTTCTTAATATAGAGTTTTAAACCAGCTCTTTCACTCTCTTCCTTCACTGCCATCAAGAGGCTCTTTAGTTCCTCTTCACTTTCTGCCATTAGGGTGGTATTATCCACATATCTGAGGCTGCTGATGTAGTAAACACACTTTACCATGAATGATTTTGAATTTTGTTTAATACAGACAAACCTCAGAGATTTTGCAGGTTCAGTTCTAGACCACTAAAACAAAGTGAATATCACAATAAATCTATTCACATGAATTTTCAGTTTTTCCCTGTGCATATAAAAGTTATGTTTACCTTGTACTGTAGTCTGTTAAGTGTGCAATAACATTAGGTCAAAAAATGCACATACCTAAATTTAAAAAAAATACCTTCTTTCTAAAAAATGTTAGCCATCATCTGAGACTTCAGTGAGTAATTGTAACACTAGAATCTCTCATCACAGATCATCATCACATATATAATAATAGCAAAAAAAAAAGAAATATTGTGATAACTTCCAAAATGTGACACAGAAACATGATGTGAGCAAATACTGTTGGAAAAATAGTGACAATAGACTTGTTTTACACAGGGTTGCTGCACACCTCCAATTTGGAAAGAGGTAATATCTACAAAGCACAATAAATTGAAGTGTAATAAAATAGATATGCCTGTATTTTCTTTGTACTTAAGAAAATGACTATGTGATTTGTTTTGTTCTCTGAATATGATGAATTATAGTGATTAGTTTTTAAATGTTAAACCAACTGTGAATTCTTATAATTAAATCCTACTTATTCATGGTTCATTAAACTTTTTATGTATTGTTACCTATTTGTTCATAGAAATTATACATTTTATGTCTATATTTATGAGGGACATTGGTTTGAAAGTTTATTTTTCCTGAAATTTGTCAGTTTTTCAATAGTGGCTGTACCAATTTATATTTTTTAAACCACTTTTAAGTGTACATTTCAGTGGCATTAATTGCATTCACAGTGTTGTGCAAATTCAATACTACTTATTTCTGAAACGTTTCCACATCTCACATCATCTCCATGTCCACTTCTGACTGTTGCTTCTTGACCTGCATACAGGTTTCTCAGGATGCAGGTAAAATGGTCTGGTATTTCCAGTTCTTTAAGTATTTTCCACAGTTTGTTGTGATCCACACTGCCAAAGGTTTTGGTGTACTCAATAAAGCAGAAGAAGATGTTTTTCTGGAATTCCCTTGCTTTTTCTATGATTGAATGGATGTTGGCAATATGATCTCTGATTCCTCTGTTTTTCCAAATCCAGCTTGTACAATTTCTCAGTTCAAGTACTGTTGAAACCTAGCTTGAAGGATTTTGAGCATTACCTTACTAGCAAACAAAATGAGTGCAATTGTGTGATAGTTTGAACATTCTTTGGTCTTGTCTTTCTTTGAGATTGGAATGAAAAGTGACCTTTACCAGTCCTGTGAGCACTGCTGATTTTTCCAAGTTTGCTAGCATAGTCATTGCAGCACTTTAACAGCATCATTTTTTAGGAGTTGAAATAGCTCAGCTGGAATTCCACCACCTCCACTAGCTTTGTTAATAGTAATGCCTCATAAGGTCTAAATGACTTCACACTCCAGATGTCTCGCTCTAGGTGAGTGATCACACCATCATGGTTGTCTGGGTCATTAAGTTCTTTTTTGTAAGTTCTGTGTATTCTTGCTACCTCTTCTAATCTCTTCTGCTTCTGTTAAATCCTTGCCATTTCTATTCTTTATTGTGTACATCTTTCCCTGAAATGTTCCCACAGTATCACTATTTTTTTTTTTTTTACGAGATCTCTACTCTTCTCCAGTCTTTTGTTTTCTTGTTTCTTTGCATTGTTCACTTAAGAAAGCTTTCTTATCTTTGGTATTCTCTGGAACTCAGTTGGGTATACCTTTCCCTTTCTGATTTGCCTTTCATTTCTCTTATTTTCTATGCTATTTTAAGGCCTCCTCAGACAACATTTCAGCCTTCTTGCTTTCTTTTTCTTTAGGATGGTTTCAGTCACTGCCTGCTGTACGATGCTATGAACCCCTGTCCATAGCTTTTCAGGCACTTTATGAGATCTAATCTCTTGAGTCTATTTGTCACCTACACAGTATAGTCATAAAGGATTTGATTTATCTGTATGCAGGTCAGGAAGCAACAGTTAGAACTGGACATGGAACAACAGACTGGTTCCAAATAGGAAAAGGAGTACGTCAAGGCTGTATGTTGTCACCCCGCTTATTTAACTTATATGTAGAGTACATCATGAGAAACGCTGGACTGGAAGAAACACAGGCTGAAATCAAGATTGCCAGGAGAAATATCAATAACCTCAGATATGCAGATGACACTACCCTATGGCACAAAGTGAAGAGGAGCTAAAAAGCCTCTTGATGAAAGTGAAAGAGGAGAGTGAAAAAGTTGGCTTAAAGCTCAACATTCAGAAAACAAAGATCATGGCATCTGATCCCATCACTTCATGGGAAATAGATGGGGAAACAGTAGAAACAGTGTCAGACTTTTTTTTTTTGGATCCAAAATCACTGCAGATGGTGATTGCAGCCATGAAATTAAAAGATGCTTACTCCTTGGAAGAAAAGTTATGACCAACCTAGATAACATATTCAAAAGCAGAGACATTACTTTGCCGACTAAGGTCCGTCTAGTCAAGGCTATGGTTTTTCCAGTAGTCATGTATGGATATGAGAGTTGGACTGTGAAGAAGGCTGAGCACCGAAGAATTGATCCTTTTGAACTGTGGTGTTGGAGAAGACTCTTGATACAAAAAAGGGAAAGTGGTAACGTTACAATGGAGAAACCTAGCAAAGATTACTGTCTTACTCAGTTTGGGTTGCTATAACAAAAACCATAGTAAGAGAATTGACTTACAAATGACAGATATCCATTTCTCACAGTTCTAGAGGTTAGGAGTCCAAGAATAAAGTGCAAACGTGGTTGGGTTCTGGTGAGAGCCTTCTTCTGTATTTCAACATATGAATCTTGTGGAGGGACAAATCAGATGTGTATAAGAGACAGGCTGAGCACCGAAGAATTGATCCTTTTGAACTGTGGTGTTGGAGAAGACTCTTGAGAGTCCCTTGGACTGCAAGAGATCCAACCAGTCCATTCTGAAGGAGATCAGCTCTGGGATTTCTTTGGAAGGACTGATGCTGAAGCTGAAACTCCAATACTTTGGCCACCTCATGCGAAGAGTTGACTCATTGGAAAAGACGCTGATGCTGGGAGGGATTGGGGGCAGGAGGAGAAGGGGACGACAGAGGATGAGATGGCTGAATGGCATCACTGACTCGATGGACTTGAGTCTGAGTGAACTCCGGGAGTTGATGATGGACAGGGAGGCCTAGCATGCTGCGATTCATGGGGTCGCTGAGTCGAACACGACTGAGCGACTGAACTGAACTGAACTGAATGGGCTGGTGGTTTTCCATGCTTTCTTCAATTTAAGTCTGAGTTTTGCAATAAGAACTTCATGGTCTAGCCACAGTCAGTTCAAGATCTTGATTTTTCTGACTGCATAGAGCTTCTCCATCATTGGCTACAAAGAATATAATCAATCTGATTTTGGTATTGGCTATCTGTTGATGTTCATGTGTAGAATCATCTCTTTTGTAGTTGGAAGAGGGTGTTTGCTATGTACGACCAGTGTATTCTCTTGGCAAAACTCTGCCAGCCTTTGCCCTACTTCATTTTGTATTCCAAGGCCAAAGTTGCCTGTTACTCCAGATATCTCTTGATTTCCTACCTTTGCATTCCAATCCCCTATGATGAAAAGGGCATCTTGTGTGTATGTGTGTGTGTGTGTGCGCACATTTTTGTGTTAGTTCTAGAAGGCCATGTAAGTCTTCACAGATTTGTTAATCTTTACCATCAGTGGTTGGGACATAGAGTTGGATTACTGTGATATTGAATGGCTTGCCTTGGAAATGAACAGAGATCATTCTGTCATTTCTGAGACTGCACCTAAGTACTGAATATCAGACTCTTTTGTTGATTATGAGGACTACTCCATTTCTTCTAGGGGATTCTTGCCCACAGTAGTAGATATAATGGTCATCTGAATTAAATTTGACCATTCCCATTCATTTTTGCTCACTGATTCCTAGAGTGTTGAGTTCACTGTTGCCATCTCCTGCTTGACCAAGCCCAATTTACCTTAATTCATAGACCTAGCATTCCAAGTTCCTATGCAGTATTGTTCTTTACAACATCAGATGTTACTTTCACCATCAGGGACATCCAAAACTGAGTGTCATTTCTCCTTTGGCCCATTCTCTTCATTCTTTCTGGAACTATTTCTCTGTTCTTCCCCAGTAGGTAGACACCTAGACACCTGGTGGCCTCGTCTTCCCATGTCATCTTTTTGCCTTTTCATGCTGTTCATGGGGTTCTCGAGGCAAGAATATTGTAATGTTTTGTGATTCCCTTCTCCAGTGGACCACATTCTGTCAGAACTCTCCACTAATACCGAAACCTCATTTTGTCAGAACCCTCCACCATGACCCAGATCACAATTTGTCAGAACTCTCCATGACCCGTCCATCTTAGGTGGGCCTGCATGGCATGGCTCTTAATTTCATTAAGTTATACAAGGCCTGATCCATGAGATCATTTTGGTTAGCTTTCTGTGATTGTGACTTTCATTCTGGAGGCTATGAGATTATAGTAGGTGAGTAGAAAGAAGGAAGAAGGTGACAGAACTAGGACCAATGTGATAGCAGACAGGTGTTCAGTGGAAAGATGATCCAGATAGTATATGCCTATTGAGAAAGTCAATTCCTAGGCAAGTTGATAAGAAGTCCGGGGGTCCCCAAGGAGAGAGGAGTCTGGAGTTCTCAAGGAGGAGGAAAGGACACACTTTTTGTCTACATTCCTTAGTCTTTGTCAATTAGACAACTCAGTTTAAACTCTGTACTAGGGATTATACAACAATCTATCCTGCTTGAGGAGAGTTTTTCCTTCCTGAAAACCTCCTGACTAATCCTGATATTTTAGAATGTATATTATGGGAGTGGGTCTGGTAGGATCTTTATATTGTTAAATTCCAATTTTGTTATCCTAAAATGTGAATTGTGGGAGTAGGTCTGGTAAAATTTTCATAAACTTGAGACATTCTTTTGATTCATTGCAATAACTAAAGGTATATGACTCCATTTCTCACACTAGCAAGGGGGTACTCTTTCTGCCCCCTTCTGATGTCTATGTCAGGAGCTTTCTGTATCCCTTTTACACTTTAATAAAACTCTATTACACAAAAACGCTGAGCGATCAAGCCTCATCTCTGGCCCCAGATTGAATTCTTCTCCTCCAGAGGCCAAGAATCCCGGCATCTTTCATGGTTCATCAACATTTCACTATGCTATTCTCTCCTGGAGGTGGAGTTTGTTTCCCAATCCCTGTTGAGTGTGGGCTGGATTCAGTGATGATCTTCCAGAGTACAAAAAAGGGAAAGTGGTAACGTTACAATGGAGAAACCTAGCAAAGATTACTGTCTTACTCAGTTTGGGTTGCTATAACAAAAACCATAGTAAGAGAATTGACTTACAAATGACAGATATCCATTTCTCACAGTTCTAGAGGTTAGGAGTCCAAGAATAAAGTGCAAACGTGGTTGGGTTCTGGTGAGAGCCTTCTTCTGTATTTCAACATATGAATCTTGTGGAGGGACAAATCTTCAGTCCATTGCAACTATCTTGAGCAAGTGATCAAGGATAACACAACCAGTGATGAGTCACGTCAATACCATGTACCCCCTGATATGATATGGTGAAAAGGGCATTTTAACTTTGTTGTATTCCTCTGGAAACCACTAACTCCTGTCTAATAATAAGAAAATGATTAGACAAATTCCAACAGAAGGACATTCTAAAAATACTTGACCAGTCCTTTTTAAAAACTGTCATTATCAAGGAAAATAAGGAAAGACTGAGAAACTATCACAGCCAAGAGCAGCTTAAGGAAATATGATGACTAAAAAAATATGCTATCCTTGATTTAATCCTGGAACAGAAAAATAGAAAAAGGACATTAGTGGACAAACTGATGAAATACAGATGACATCTGGAAGTTTAGTTAGTAATAATGTTGGTTTCTTAGTTTTTACAAATGCACCACAATAATGCAAGATACTAACATGAGGGGTGCATGATATAAGGAAATGTACTGGTTTATGTATTATTTTTTGTAAATCTAAAATTATTCCAAAATAAAGACTTTATTTTTTTAAATAATGCAAAAAATCTCTTTGAATCTTTGTCATCATTATAAAAATAAATTATAAGGAGCTTTTTTTATATATAAAAGAGGAGGGGTGAGAAAAGGATTAAGAGTAATAAATGGCAGGTCATAGGCTTTGGAGCATGTTTACTGGGACTGCTATTACAGAATACCACAGACTGTGGAGCTGAAACTACAGAAAGTTATTTTTCATAGTTCTGGAGACTAGAAGTCCTGGTCAAGGTGTTAGTAAGCTTGGTTTCTTTTGAGACCTCTGTCCTTGGTGTGTTGATGGCCATCTTCTATGTGAGTCTTTGCGTGGTCTTCCCTATATGTGTTTGTGTCCTAATCTCTTCTTATTATAAGGACACAAGTCATGTTGGAGTAGGGCCCAGTTTTGTGAGCTCATTTTATCTTAACTAACTTTAGAGGCCCTATCTCCAAATACACTCACATTCTGTAGTATCTAGTGGTTAGAGTATCAACATAAGAATTTGCAGGGGAAGGGGACACAACTCAGCCTATAACATAGTGTAACAGACCTGAGTTAAATCCCCTCATATTAATATAAAAAACACCACATGCAACATTTCTTGGCACAAGTTAATTTTTATATATTTGTGAATTTTTGTGGTAGTGGTGGTTATAAATCTTTTCTTGGAAAACTCTGAGGTTGTGCAGAGTCTCTTATTAGTCTGACAAAAGGAGAGCAGTAATAATTCAGATGGAATTTCATACCAATCCAGAAACACATGGCCTCAATGTCAGCAATGAGTTGATTTGAGGGGAATAAGAAAGACAATTTTTCTTGCATACTTAAATGTTTGGACTGAGATTTACATTTGTTATATCAGTTTTTGTCAAAACTGAAGAGAACTCTCCCTTGAAAGGCCCAACAGCTAATCTATAGGTACAGTATACAACAAATTATACAGACTATTCCCAATTATGTGAAAACTGAGCTATAGTGGGTCAGTATGTGCAGTGAAAGAAATGGCAGTACCGACACCGCTGATGACTCTGCTGCCTTCTAGGAGGCATTCACAATTAGAGGATTTATGTTGAATACTGTCTGGATTCTCAGGGCTCTGGCACAAGAGGAAGACAAGGTAAGATCCATATAGTCTATTCGGTGCCAAGACAAAAAAAAAAATCAGTAAAATTATGCACCAAATCTATAAAATAATGCTTAAATAAATTACAGAAAAATGATTAAAATGCCAGGATGAATTTTCCTTTTCATCTCTCTTACAAAGTAATTGAAAAGCAAAAGAAACATGAGCAAGATTACATGCAGCTCTCTTCTAGGTACCCAGAAAAAGGGAAGGCTTCACCAAAGGCTGCCAGCCTTTCCCCCATCCTTGAATAAAGTGCATCACTGCCATCAAATCAACACCAGCTGCAAATAGATCCACATGTTATCTATTGTTTCTCCCTTGCCCTTTCTATTTTATTTTTTTAGTAGAGAAAACAATGTCTGTGCCAGGAGGACAGTTATGGTAACAGTCTAGGCCCCTGTATTAGTCAGGGCTTGCCATAGGAACAGAACCACTGGGAGTGAAGTGAAAGTTGCTCAGTCGTGTCTGACTTTTTGTGACCCCATGAACTATATACAGCACATGGAATTCTCCAGGCCAGAATACCGGAGTGGGTAGTCTTTCCCTTCTCCAGGGGATCTTCCCTGGGAGATATATCTATATATCTAATGTGTGTGTGTGTGTGTGTGTGTGTGTGTGCATGCACATTCACATCTGACTCTTTGCTACCTCATGGACTGTAGCCTGCCAAGTTCCTCTGTCCATGGGGTTTCTCAAGCAAGAATACTGGAGTGGGTTGCCATTTCCTACTCCAGGGAATCTTCCCCACCCAGGGATTGAACCCACATCTCCTGTGTCTCCTGCATTGGCAGGTGGATTCTTTACCTCTGAACCACAAGGGAAGGCCACTAGATGATGGTAGAAATATAGTATTGTTGGATGATAGTGGCCTAACATGACTGCACTTCTTATCACTAACTTTAAAGCATATCTTTTCCTCATAATTCTCTATGTGATTTCTAATTTCTTGGCATATCAAATAGTTTTGCAGAGAAATTAGAGCTACCTCTTCTAAAAAATTATTACTTATAGTAACTATTCCCTCATCTAAGTCTTATAACCACCATATGCAGTAGGTACTATCACTATATTCAAGTTACAGATGAAAAAACTGAAATGTCCTCAGCTTCCAGAGGATTTAAGGGACTTCCCCTTTTTCACACAGATGGGAATTAAAAGATGCTCCTTTCCTCAGGGGCATCATCTCTCTCACTGAGACCTTTTTTTAAACTTCTTGCAAACCATGCAAATAAAGTTGTTGCATATATTGATAAAGAGAATAAAGATGAATTCATATATTAAGATTTTACTTCTAATTAATTTTAAGCAGTTAATATTTTCTCCATGAGGATTAAGACACAAATGGAGGCTTTAGATTTACATAAAATAATACACACAGGAAACTAAAATCTAGAGAGGGAAGATCATTACTCAAGGTCATATAAGGTGTTAGTGGCAAAGGAGTAGAGTCTAGGCTGCTCTTTCTACAGTTACTTGAGAGGACACATAATTTGTTCTTAAACTCTCAAACATCATGAAGGGCACTACCTTTAGGATAAGTCAGGATATGGCTGCTTAATCATCCCTTTCAGGACACAGTATTCTGATATCAAGACTCAATCCTTGTCTAAAAACAAAATGCATGCTTCTAAGTAGCATCAAGCCCAGAAACAAACAAAAAAGTTAATTCACAAAAGTTAAACATCTGTTTGTATTTGGCTACCTACCAGCAAGTGAACACTCATTTATTTCAGATGAGCTTGTGTGTTTTTCTTGAAAATGGTAAACCTTTGGAAAATGTGAACATTTGTTCCTTTCATTATTGTGGTGAAAACAAAGGTTTGGAGGGGACATAAGAAAAATGCAAACATTTTTGCAAACATCTCCCACAGGCCAGCTGGTAGAGTTATTGCAAAAAGAACAGGCGGAGCTAAGTAAATTTGGATTTTTTTTTTTTTTGCTTTAATAAAAAAGTTTTTATTTTCAGTAAATTATTTTCATCACATGTACCTTTTATTTTAAAGTGATGTGTGTGTGTGTGTGTGTGTGTGTGTTTCTAGGAATATGTTTATAATGTAAATTTGCCTCATCAAATGTTTGTGAGAACTGTCACCTATCATCATCACTCTAGCTGTGACACATTGCTAATACCGGCTTCTAGCTACTGAATGTACAAGTGAAGGTGTCTTATGTACTGTTCTGGAGAGTTATAAACAAAGCAAGCAAAGATTTTCAATTAAGAGGACCTCGATGATCTCTCTGTCTGAAATACAAAGAATTTTAGGTCATTTTGATCTCTTCATGTTTACTATACATAACCAGGTGTACATGGCACAATGTGAAATGAGAGTCTGGTGCTTTCCTTTGGGAAATAGTCTTAGACTGGCAAAGATAATATATCAGAATTTAAAATGCTTTATTTTCTTTATCTTTAAAATGCTGTAAAATGCTTCATTCTCTGCAAATTGCATTCTCTGACTCAAAGATTCAAGTATTGGTGTCTTTTCCAAATTACAATAAAATGATTTTATTGTTTGATACATTGTGATAGCATAAAATTCTTTATGAGATGGCTGAAAAGGGAGCACTATCTGTCTGGTATAGAGCAATTTTTCATAAATTAAAATTTCTATTGAATTAGTCACATGTGGCAACTCTGAACTGCAACAACCCGAACACAAGCATGGAAACCAAATTGTGCCTTAGAATACAAGACTGCTATCTTGTATTGTTATTTATTTTTTATTTTTTTTTCCTTTAATTAATTTTTATTTTTTAGTTTATTTTGCTTTACAATACTGTATTCGTTTTGCTACACATCGACATGAATCAGCCACGAGTGTACATGAACTCCCAATCCAGACCCCCACCTCCCCCCTCCTGCCCCACACCCTCTCTCTGGATTACCCCCGTGCATCAGTCCCAAGCATCCTGCATCCTGCATCAAACCTGGCCTGGCGATTCGTTTCACTTATGATATCACACATGTTACACTGCCACTCTGCCAACCCATCCCACCCTCTCCCTCTCCCACATAGAACTTTTTTTTTAATTAATTTTTATTTTTTAGTTTGTTTTGCTTTACAATACTGTATTCGTTTTGTTACACATTGACATGAATTAGCAATGAGTGTACATGAACTCCCAATCCCGACCCCCTCCTCCACCCTCCCGCCCCACACCCTCTCTCTGGATTATCTCCGTGCATCAGTCCCAAGCATCCTGCATCCTGCATCAAACCTGGCCTGGCGATTCGTTTCACTTATGATATCACACATGTTACACTGCCACTCTGCCAACCCATCCCACCCTCTCCCTCTCCCACATAGTCCAAAAGGCCGTTCTATACATCTGTGTAGACTGCTATCATTTTAAAAGATAATTTTTAAAATGGATCTTTCTAATTTTGACTTACTACCACATCTGTGGATGCATGCTACCATGTCATGTTCTAAGATTAGTATTTCACAACACTCAATAAGAATAAATGTACATAGGGACCTGATAAAATCAAATATGTCTTTCCTTCTCTTCCTTCTCACTATTCTATGTCATTAGAATAAAACTTTATTCCAATATGCTTCAAAATAATTTGTGTGCTTTTCATTTCACTCACAGATATTCCCATTCAGATCTATGGGGAAATGAACATATAAAGCAGAGATGTACAATGGTTTAGATAATTATTTCAAATTACTCCAACTTTATAACTAATAGTTGATTATACTTAATTAGAACTTAACATTCAAAAAATTTATAATAGATAATTTAAAAAAAGAGTAGAAATTTCCAAACAGCCTAATAGATGAAAATTATTTTATACAGCTTCAGATATTTTTTTTATTATCATCCTACTGTGATTCTATGAAATATAATCCCAGTCTATATTTTAATGGCAAAACACAAGAAAATTATAAATAATTATAAACATCTATATATACACTCACACAATTCAACATATACATACTCCCTTACACAGAAAGCAGAAGGCTATTGGCAGAAAACTATTATAGGTTTTGCCATTTACTAGATATATTATCTCAAAGGAATTTACCATTCTGAGTATAAGCTTTTACTTTGTAAAATACTGAGGAAAATGTTTTTCATGGTGTTAAGATACTCAAAGAAAATAATGTGACTGTTCATTGAATAAACTATGAAGTGCCATGCACGTGTAAGATTTTTGGTTTTCTTTTTTTCTATTCCAAAAGTCTGGATATAGAGCCAAGTCAAAAATATTTCTAGAATGAATCTATACATTTATGCTGCTGCTGCTGCTAAGTCGCTTCAGTCGTGTCTGACCCTGTGCGACCCCATAGACAGCAGCCCACCAGGCTTCCCTATCCCTGCGATTCTCCAGGCAAGAACACTGGAGTGGGTTGCCATTTCTTTCTCCAATGCAGGAAAGTGAAAGTGAAGTCACTCAGTCGTAGGACATACTTTTACTCTATAGAACTCTGAAGGAATTTTCCATGTCATGTTGTGGACTCCTCATTTTAGTGTGGCTAATAACTTTTACATATTGTGTAACAGATGTGGGTTAAAAGAGTCACAGCCCTGGAAATCCAGTTGAGAATAAGAGAAAGAAAAAAACTATTATACATTTTTAGAAATGAAAATGTGGGTATAATTACAGAGTTAGAGATTTAAGGAAGTAAAAAATATTTCATACCTCTATGCTAATACATTTAAAAATTCCAATCAAATGGACAATTTTCTAAGAAAATAAATGACTAGTTAAAAAGAGCTAGAAAATTCAAGTAAACTAATAATCATGAAGTAAATCAGAAAATAAATATTAAAGAAATATTTTATTTTTTCTTGGTTCCTTTCTATCTTTCACAACTCACACTCACTCAGTAAGGAAATCCTATCTTTCTACCTTCAAAGGATATCCAGCTTATGACCAGCACTTTCAACCTTCACCTCTGCCACCCAACTATTATCTTCTCTAGTCTGGTCTTCTACATAACAGCCTCCTGATTGTTCTCTCTGCTGTGCTCCTTCTTCCCTTTAGTCTACTCTCAACACAGCAGCCAGAGAGATCGTTTCAAAATAAATGTCAGTCAAAATGGACTAACAAGATTCAGATTGATCCTCTTATTTTAAGCAATAGGAAAAGATAAAAAATAAATGAAACAAAGATTTTCAAGCACTGGACAACAGAGAGTCAGGAATGTGATACCTGACAGGAGGACAACAAGGTAACACTATTATTTCAACAATTTATTTCCTAGGAGCAGATTCTAGGCCACATCTCCAGGAATGGGACCCCAAACAGAGACTGCAGTTTTGCTGATCTAAGAAGATATAAATTAAGAACCTGGGAAGACCAATGGGGTGACAATTTTGGGGACATATCACTGGGAGTTGCATAAAGAGAATGAAAGGGTTCTGGAGATAGGCCAAGAAGAACATTTATGTCTTGGCTGAGTACTGATCTATGCACTGTCATTGTTGTTTAGTTGCTAAGTTGTGTCCGACTCTTTACAAACCCGTGGACTGTAGGTCACCAGGCTCCTCTGTCCATGGGATTTCCCAGGCAAGAATACTGAAGATGTTTGCTATTTCCTTCTCCAGAGGATCTTCCCAACCACAGATTGAACCCATGTCTACTGCATTGCAGACAGATTCTTTATGATCTGAGTCACCAGGTAAGTTGGATGTATGCATACATGAGAGAAAATTACCTGAGGTCTTGAACAGAACAAGCAAAGAGGAGTAAAGAGACCAGTTACTAAAGTTCACACACAATGAGGAATATTTCATCCTTCCACAAATCAGAAAAGAAAAACTTAATAATATATGGGTCATAGGGTTGAATTCTCAGAATGGCATCACCTTAGTAGTGAAGCTAGATTAGCTCTAGATTAAAAGTTGCTATGAATCACACCTAAAAAGTTGAAAGCAAGCCTTGAAACAATCTGATTCTAAGTAACTCAACTGTAATCCAAAATAAACTCAACACAATTTAAAACTTACAACAAATCTGTATTTAAGCAGATAAAATGCCCCAAGCATGAAGGTGTGTATATGTGTTAGTCACTCAGTTGTATCTGACTCTTTGTGACCCCATGGACTGCAGCCTGCCAGGCTCCTCTGTCCATGGAATTCTCCAGGCAAGAACATTGGAGTGGGTTGCCATTTCCTTCTCCTGGGGAGCTTCCTGACCCAGGGATCAAACTTGGTCTCCTGCACTGCAGGCAAATTCTTTACTGTCTGAGCCACAAAGGAAATATTAATCAATAGAAAAACAAATTCAAAATTCAGAAATAATATAACTAGCTGAGAGATATGTCAAAATAGTTAATATGTGAGTGCTTGTGTGTGTGTATGTGTATGTATGTATGTATATATATGCATATATGTTTCATGTATTCAAGTGGGTAGAAAGAAACAGGAGCATGATGAGGGGAGAAAAAACTGTCACATGAAACTTGTAGAGATAAAAATACCTGAAGTGAAAAATACACTGAAGATGATTATTAGCAAGTTAGACTGTGTAGAAGAAAATATCAGTGTGTTCGAAGATATAGCAATAGTCTTGCTATGCTAAATTTGGATAAATTTGAGATTGAGGCACATAAAAAATTATCCAAATTGAGGCATATAGAGAAAAAAGAATGAAAGATAAATATGCACAGAGCATCAGTGAACTGTCAGACAAGTTGAAGTAATGGCTGGATATTTTCCAAATTTGAAAAAAGAAACAAAACTATAAACTCACAGATCTAAGAAATATAACAAATGCCAAGAAAAATAAACCTAAAGACACCACACTACTGATTAAATTTCAGTAATCAAATTACTGAAAAACCGTGAAAAAGAGAAAAATTTAAAACAGACAGAGCTAAATGACTCATCATATACAGAGGAACACTGATAAAAATGACAATAAAATTCTCATCAAAATTATGAAACAAGAGCAAGTAGAGCAACATCTTAAAACTATTGAAAGAAAAAAAAATCTATCAACCTAGAATTCCTTAACAATAATGTGTTTCAAAATGAAGGAAAATAAAGACATTTTCAGTGTCTTAATTTTTCTAGCATCTTATTTTGAGCAATAGAATTCAATGCTATCATGTTTGTATTACATGAAATGTTAAAGGAAGTGCTTCAGTCTAAAGGAAAATGATAGACAAAAATTTTTATCTGCAAAAATGAAGACTTCTAAAAATACTAAATATGAATTAAATATAAAATAACTTTTTTTTTTCATTTTTACAAAGTCCTACATAAATGACAAAAAATGAAAGTATACTATTTTCAGGTCTTTTCACAATATTGAAGTTGCATACTTAAAGGTAGACAGTAGTAAATTTAAAATGTTATGTTGTATCTTAAAAGGAACCAAAATATGGATTGAAAAAAAAAAAAAGCAGAGAGGAGGAGCTAAAAACTCAACAGTGGAGAGAAAACAAAATCATAAAAATCTGTCCAAGGAAAGCACAGAAAGTGGAAAATAGAATAAATAACAAATAGTACAAAGAGAAACTATACAACAACATAGTTGGCTGAAACCCAAGCCTTTCAATAATTACACTAAATTTAAATGATGTTTACACTACAAGTAAAAGTCATTTTGTCATATTATGTAATAAAACATAAATACATGCTACAGGCCTATCTTGTTTTATACTGTACCACATTACTGAGTAATGTCGGATGCTGAGAAGAACAATATTGCATAGGAACTTGGAATGTTAGGTCCATGAGTCAAGGTAAATTAGGATCAAGCAGGAGACGGTAACATCTTAAGAATCAATGAACTAACATGGATGGGAATGGGTAAATTTAATTCAGATGACCATTATATCTACTACTATGGGCAAGAATCCCTTAGAAGAAATGGAATAGGCCTCATAATAATAAAAAAAAAAAAAAAGAGAGAGTCCAGAATGCAGTACTTGGGTGCAATCTCAAAAATGAAAGAATGATTCTGTTAGTTTCCAAGGCAAACCATTCAATATCATAGTAATCCAAGTCTATGCCCCAATCACTGATGCCAAAAAGCTGAAGTTTAACAATTCTGTGAAGACTTACACAACCTTCTAAAACTAACACACACACACACACACAAACACATACACACACACAAAAGTCCTTTTCATCATAGGGGACTGAAATGCAAAAGTAGGAAGTCAAGAGATACCTGGAAGAACAGGCAAGTTTGGCCTTGGAGTGCAAAATGAATCAGGGTAAAGGCTAACAGAGTTTTGCCAAGAGAACACACTGGTCATAGCAAACACAAACACAAGAGACCACTCTAACATGCATATCACCAGATGGCCAATAATGAAATCAGATTGATTATATTCTTTGTAGTCAAAGATGGAGAAGTTCTATACAGTCAGCAAAATCAAGACCTGGAGCTGACTGTGGCTCAGATCATGAAATCCCAATTGTGAAATTCAGACATAAATTGAAGAAAGTAGGGAAAACCATTAAAACATTCAGGTATGGCCTAAATCCAATCCCTTATGATTATAAAGTAGAGGTGATGAACAGACTCAAGGGATTAGATCTGACAGAATGCCTGAAGAACTATGGATGGAGGTTCATAACATTGTACTGGACATGGTGACCAAAACCATCACAAAGAAAAAGAAATGCAGAAAGAAAGGATGATTGTCTGAGGAGGCATTATAAATAGCTGAGAAAAGAAGAGAAGTGAAATACAAAGAAGAAAGGGAAAGATATACTCAGCTGAATGCACATTTCCAGAGAATACCAAGGAGAGATAAGAAAGCCTCCTTAAAAGAACAATGGAAAGAAATAGAGGAAAACAATAGAATGGGAAAGACTAGAGATCTCTTCAAGAAAATTAGAGATACCAAGGGAACATTTCATGCAAAGACAGGCACAAAAAAGAACAGAAAGGGCAAGGACATAACAGAAGCAAAAGAGATTAAGAAGAGGTGGCAAGAATACACAGAAGAACTATACAAAAAATGTCTTAAGACCCAGATAACCGTGATGGTGTGGTTAACCTCAGTCACTCACCTAGAGTTAGACATCCTGGATTGTGAAGCCAACTGGGCCTTAGGAAGAATCACTACGAACAAAGCTAGTGGAAGTGATGGAATTCCAACTGAGTTATTTCGAACCCTAAAAGATGATGCTGTTAGTGCTACACTCAATATGCCACCAAATTTGGAAATCCAGCAGTGGCCACAGGACTGGAAACAGTCAGTTTTAATTCCAATCCCAAACAAAGGCAATGCCAAGGAATGTTCAGACTACCACACAATTGCACTTATTTCACATGCTAGCAAAGTAATGTTCAAAATTCTCCAAGCTAGGCTTCCACAGTACATGATCTGAGTACTTCCAGATGTTCAAGCTGGGTTTATAAAAGGCAGAGGAATCAGACATTGTATGGCCAACATTCATTTGATCATAGAGAAAGCAAGGGAATTCCAGAAAAATATCTACTTCTGCTTCATTGACTACACTAAAGCCTTTAACTAACTAAAGCCTGTGGATCACAATGAACTGTGGAAAATTCTTAAAGAGATTGGAATACCAGATACCTTACGTACCTCTTGAGAAATCTGCATGCAGCTCAAGAAGCAACAGTTAGAACTGGACATGGAACAATGAACTGGTTCAAAATTGGGAAGTGAGAACATCAAGGCTGTATATTGTCACTTCACTTATTTAACTTCTATGCAGAGTATATCGTGTGAAATGCTGAGCTGGATGAACCATGAGCTGGAATCATGGTTGTCAGGAGAAATATCAGCAATCTCAGATAATGCAGATACCACTCTAATGACAGAAAGGAAAGGAACTAAAGATCCTCTTGACGAAGGTGAAAGATGAGAGTGAAATACCTGGCTTAAAACTCAACATTCAAAAAACTAATATCATGGCATCCAGTCCCATCCGTTCATGGCAAATAGATGGGGAAAAATTATTTTGGGGGCTCCATAATCACTGAGGATGGTGACTACAGCCCTGAAATTAAAAGATGCTTGTTCTTGGGAGAAAAGCTATGAGAAACCTAGACAGCACATGAAAAAGAAGAGACATCATTTTGCCAAGAAAGGTCCAAATAGTCAAAGCTGTGATTTTTCCAGTAGTCATGTAGAAATGTGAGAGTTGGACCATAAAGAAGGTTGAATGCCAAAGAATTGATGCTTTTGAACTGTGGTGTTTGAAAGACTCCTGAGGGTCCCTTGGACAGCAGGAAGTTCAAACCAGTCAATCCTAAAGGAAATCAACCTTGAATAATCATTGGAAGAGCTGATACTGAGACTGAAGTTCCAATACTTTGGCCACCTGATGTGAAGGGCCAACTCATTGGAAAAGTCCCTGATTCTAGGAAAAACTGATAGTAGGGGGAGAAGGAGGTGACAGAGAATGAGATGGCTGGATGGCATTACCAACTCAATGGACATGAGTTTGAGCAAACTCTTGGAGATGGTAAAGGACAGGGAAGCCTGGAGTGCTGCAGTCCATGGGTTCGCAAAGAGACACAACATTGAGACTGAACATCAACAACTTTAATATGTTAATATATACTGCATTTTTTATAAGCTGAAGTTTTCTGGCGACCCTGCATCAAGGAATTCTATTGACATCATTTTTCTAACAGCTTTTGATCACTTTTTCTCCAGGCCACATTTTGGTATATCTCACAATATTTCCAACTTTTTCATTATTAATATATTTCCTTTGGTCATCTGTGATCAGTGATGTTGGATGTTACCAATGGAGAAAGATTCTGACTCTTTGAAGGGTCAGATCATGGTTAGCATTTCTAGCCATAAGGTGCTTTAAATTAATGTTTGTATACTGTTTTTTAAGACACAATGCTATTGCAGATTTAATAGACTACAGTATACTGTAAACATAATTTTATATGCACCAGACCTGGAAAACTGCAGTGTCTCTGGTTTATGCCTATACATACAAAAATCCACTTTAAATATAAAGACATATAGAATAAAAATCAAAGTATAGGGAAAATATATACCATACAAATAAAAATCAAAATAAGGTGCAGAGGTTATATTAATATCAGAGAAAATAGAAACTGGAACAATGAATATTACCATAGGTAAGGGAAGTCATTGCACACTGATAACAGGGTCAATGCATGAAGAGGTGAAAAGATAAATACACAAGTCCACTAAGATGGGTGGCAATTAAAACACTCTATCCTAAGTATACCTTATAGAACAAGTAAAGACTTCTTGCATGGTAGACTAAGAACCTCCACAATCTGCTCCTCTAAGCAATGAGAATACTGGAAAAACTGTCAAAATCAATGTTTTCTGAACTCTGGAAATTAATCAAAGGTTTTCAATAATCTGAGGGTTTATATAAGAATAACTGCCGACCTATGGTAAAAAATGGTAAGGTTTGTAGCACTTTAACTTGATCTCCTCCAATCCCTTTCTCCAGATCTCTGCTGTAGGTATGCAAACTGGCAGCCTATAAATCATGGTTGCTCTGAAAATTAGCAGTCTTGCAGACACTGGAGGGTTCAGACTGGATTTGGAGTTCCATAAAAAGACCCAGCCTCCCAGCACTGTGAGCACTGTCAGCACCTGGACTATCTCACAGCTCCTGGCAAAGTATCATTCGCAAGGCAATGTTATCTGTCCTGACCTGCCATCTTCTAGTTTCCTGAAAAGCCCAGGGAGATCTGTCCTATCTCCTGCCTTTGCCTCTTCTTTGCTCTCTGACCTCAGTACTACTACCCTATATTTTCCTTACTTACATAAAAGTATGTCCTATGAATGTATAGATTCATTCTAGAAATATTTTTGACTTGGCTCTATATCCAGACTTTTGGAATAGAAAAGAAGAAAAACAAAAATCTTACACATGTATGGCACTTCGTGGTTTATACAATGAACAGTCACATTATTTTCTTTGAGTATCTTAACAACACCATGAAAAACATTTTCCTCAGTATTTTACAGAGTAGAAACTTAGAATGGTAAATTCCTTTGAGATAATATATCTAGTAAATGGCAAAACCTATAATAGTTTTCTGCCAATAGCCTTCTGCTTTCTGTGTAAAGGAGTATGCATATGTTGATTTCTGTGAATGTATATATAGATGTTTATAGTTATTTATAATTTTCTTGTGTTTTGCCATTAAAATACGGACTTGGCTTATATTTCATAGAATCATAGTAAGGATGATAATAATAATAATAAAAAAGACATTGGTCTTCCTACCTTCTCTAGAACAATTCCAGCATGTTCCCTCCTCAGACTGTCAGCATTTCCTGTTTCCTCTAGCCAGAAAATTGTTCCTCCAAATACCTCATCCCTTTCCAGGTCTTTGTTCAATTTTCTGCATATCAGAGGAACTTTGCTTAACGACCCTATGACACTAGTTCATAATACTGTATTGCATACGTGAAATTTGCTAAGAAAGTGAATATTAAGCATTTCCCTGAACAAAAAACATGGGAATCCTCTCACGATGCAAACGTACATCAAAACATCACACTGTACATTTTAAATATATTAGTTTTGCCATTAAAATACGGACTTGGCTTATATTTCATAGAATCATAGTAAGGATGATAATAATAATAATAAAAAAGACATTGGTCTTCCTACCTTCTCTAGAACAATTCCAGCATGTTCCCTCCTCAGACTGTCAGCATTTCCTGTTTCCTCTAGCCAGAAAATTGTTCCTCCAAATACCTCATCCCTTTCCAGGTCTTTGTTCAATTTTCGCATATCAGAGGAACTTTGCTTAACGACCCTATGACACTAGTTCATAATACTGTATTGCATACGTGAAATTTGCTAAGAAAGTGAATATTAAGCATTTCCCTGAACAAAAAACATGGGAATCCTCTCACGATGCAAACGTACATCAAAACATCACACTGTACATTTTAAATATATTACAATTTTATTTGCTAATTATACCTAAAGTTGGGAAAAATTTTAAAAAATAAATCAACCTTTCTTCCACCTTGGTATTCACTATGCCCCTTTCCCATTTCTTTCTTTCTTTTTTTCTTAATAACACTTATCGCCATTTGAAGTACCATTTAGTTTACTTATTTAGTTGATTATCTGTGTCTCTCCATTAGAATGAGCTCCCTGTATTAAGACTTTTGTCTTATTTCTATGTGCCCCAACCACAGCACTCAGAACAGTAGATGGCACATTTCTTTTTCTTGTTTAGTCACTTTAGCCGTGAGTCTTTGCAATCCCAAAGAAAAAGTAATTTTTCTCCTTGTGTGCTTAATTGCTTAGTCATGTCTGAATCTTTCCAACCCCATGGACTATAGCCTACCAGGCTCCTCTGTCCATGGGATTTCCCAGGCAAGAACACTGGGGTGAGTTGCCATGCCCTCCTCCAAGGGATCTTCTGGACCCCGGGATGGAACTCACTTCTCTTATGTCTCCTGCATTGGCAGGCAGGTTCTTTACCACTAGTGCCCCTTGGGAAGCCTTCACATTTAAATATAACATGACAAAAATCTAAACTAACACAAATGATTTTGACAACTTCACCAAGTGCCATAATTGCCAAATTCAACTGCCAATATAAGTACTTTTGATAGAGTTGATCACTCCTTTGTTAAAATATTTTCTTCATTGGTGTCTACAATATTAAATCCATTGATTTATTCCTATTTCAATGCCACTCCCTTGTCATATATAGTAAGTAAGAAAGTAAAGTCACTCAGTCGTGTCTGACTCTTTGTGACCCCATGGACTGCAGCCCACCAGGCTCCTCAGT
>SJXQ01011002.1:0-88823 GCA_006408695.1 Aepyceros melampus | reverse complement strand
AGTCAGACATGACTGAGCGACTGAACTGAACTGAACTGAAGACCAAGTTCACATAAGTTCAGGAACTTCGTCATAAAAGATGATGAAATTTTTCTCATCATTTTGTGTTCAGTTGCTAAGTCGTGTCCACCTCCTTGTGACCGCATGGACTTCAGCATGCCAGCCCTGTCCTTCACTATCTCCTGGAATTTGCCCAAACTCATGTCCATCGAGTCAGTGATGCCATCCAACCATCTCATCCTCTGTCGCCTCTTTCCCTCCTGCCCTCAATCTTTCTCATCGCTTTATGAAATCAATATAATCATGATACCAAAATCCTAAACAAAGACATTGTTATGAAAAAGGTATATATATTCACCATAGGACACACACACGAAACTCTAAACAAAATATTAGCAAACAGAATGAAACAAACATGAAGGACAACACATCATTTCTCACAGGAATGCAAGATAAAGTCAACATTCAAAACAATGTGACTCAACTTGTTATGATAAGAAAGGGAGGGGCTTCCCTGGTGGCTCAGTGTAAAGAACCCACTTGTCAGTGCAGGAGAGACGGGGGTTTGGTCCCTGAGCCAGGAAGATCCCACACGGCCTGGTTTAACAAAGCTCGTGCGCCACAAATACTGAGCCTGTGCCCTAGCGCCCATGAGCCATAGCTGCTGAAGCTGGTGAAACAAACATGAAGGACAACACATCATTTCTCACAGGAATGCAAGATAAAGTCAACATTCAAAACAATGTGACTCAACTTGTTATGATAAGAAAGGGAGGGGCTTCCCTGGTGGCTCAGTGTAAAGAACCCACTTGTCAGTGCAGGAGAGACGGGGGTTTGGTCCCTGAGCCAGGAAGATCCCACACGGCCTGGTTTAACAAAGCTCGTGCGCCACAAATACTGAGCCTGTGCCCTAGCGCCCATGAGCCATAGCTGCTGAAGCTGGCGCAGTCTAGAGCCTGCGCTCCACAGCAAGAGGAGCCCGAGCACAGCAACTAGAGAGGCCCTCTCATGCACTGCAGCTAGAGAGGAGCCGGCGCAGCAACCAAGACCCAGGACAGCCAAAGACGAGTCAGTCAGCAAAGGTACAGGAGAAAGGGGGAAACTCAAAACAGGCATTAACTAGTAGGACTTGGTAGAAAAGCCTGATTTAAATGATTTTTTAAGAATTTTAAACTATTTCTGAAAGATACTCATATTTCATGAGAGTGATTGAAAAACAAAAGCATAACTGACCTGGATCAGGAGAATGGTTACTTTGGGGAGAACGGAGGGCTGGGGCAGCTGGAGCGGTTCCTTTGGAAACTGCAATTTGTGATACATCCTGTTGACTTTCCCACCGGCCCTATTAAGAACAAAATCGGTCATTCTGACTTATCAATCAATTCTTTAAAAATTTAAAGATATGAAGAGGAAAATGTCACACATTGCTAAAGCTTTATTCTTGTTGAAGACAGGAAAAATCTGACTACCTGAGCATAATACTGTTAACAGCATAATACTATTCCTCTTCTTTACAGAATTGATCTTGCTAATAGTAATACTTCCCACTTGGATATCCCCTTCAGTTATAACTTATAGTCTCCTAATACTCTTTCTCCTGTATCATACTGCGTCTCACGAAACATGGATATAATAAGATATTTTTTGAAATGCTCCTTCTGCCTGCTCCTTAGGCCCTTTCTGCTCTTGTGCCTCAAGATACACTTTTTCCCCCCAAAGGAATGTTTTTATTTAAATTTTTTTTAATTTAATTGTAAATTAAAATTATTAAATTTTTTTTAAATTTATTGGCCACATCACATGGCCAGTGGGATTTTAGTTCCCCCACCAGGGATCGAACCCACGCCCCCTGAAGTGGAAGTGCAGAGCCTTAACTACTGGACCACTGCGGAAGTCTCAGGATACCTTCTTTCACCTCAGACTCTAGACTGAAACCCAGGAACCCCTCTAATACTGTTCAGGTTCCTTCTCCTCCGCTAACATACCATTCATGAAACAAACACTCCAGAACAGCATATTACCAAGCCTCTCATTTTTAACAGATACTAAAAATGAGTTCTAGTTAAGCCCAAACCAAGGAGTCATCAAGCTGCCAATAACACAGGTCTCTGAATAACAAATCTGATTTTCTTTCAACTTGTCTTCTCGCTCATTTGCTCAGTAATGTCTGACTCTTAGCGACCCCACAGACTCCAGGAGGACAGGGTTCCCTGTCCTTCACCAACTCTCAGAGCTTGCTCAAACTCATGTCCATCGAGTCAGTGACCCCATCCAACCATCTGGTCCTCGGTCGTCCCCTTCTCCTCCTGCCCTCAATCTTTCCCAGCGTCAGGGTCTTTTCTAATGAGTCAGCTCTTCGCATGAGGTGGCCAAAGTACTGGCGCTTCAGCTTCAGTCCTTCCAGCGAATATTCAGGGCTGATCTCTTTAGGATGGACTTTAACTTGCCTTGTAAACTCCCAGGAGAGAGATTTTGTTGCACAATACAAGAACAATGACCGTCAGGTGATGGGGCAATTTACTTTTCTAGAACTTGTGGTGAGCCATAAAAATGGTCATCGCACCAAAGCACTTTGAACATCAGTCCCACCCAGTAAAGAAGTAAACCTCCCCCCACGCTACCAGCACAGAAACCAGCAATGGGAGGAGATGCAAACCTTTTCAAAGTTCCACATCCTCTTTAGATCCTTTGATAGTCACTCTTCTTTTCCACCCCAGTTTAAAAAAAACGGTATTTTCTGTTAGATTAAGCTACTACTCCCCAGATGAGTGACCCTGACGATCAACTTGCGTCTTTATTAGTAAATTGCCTGCAAAGCAAGCTCTTTGTTGCTCCTGAAGATGGATGGAGGCAGAAAGCCCTCTTAGGTTGCCAACATGTATTGGAAACCTATTTGCTTTTAGCAGCAACCTAAGTACCGATCATAAAATCAATAAGCCCTAAGTGATTCGGATCCTCTTTACTTAGAGAAAGCCACTTTCTGAGGGAACTCTCTCAGCACTTGCATTTTTTTCCCCATGTTTGTGTATTTTGGACCCTGCCGGGTCTCCGATGCTGACTGGGCTCTTCTCTGGTTGCGGTGCTTGGGCTCCTCCTTGTCGGGGCTCCTCTTGCTGTGGAGCGCTGGCCCCAGAGTTCAGGCTGTAGTCGCTGCGGCACGTGGGCGCAGCAGCTTCCGTTCCCGGGCTCTAGAGCACAGGCGCGGCTGTCACGTGGCATGTGGGATCCTCCCAGACCAGACATCGAACCCGTGTCTCCTGTCCTGGCAGGTGAAGTCTTTACCACTGAGCCACAGGGGAAGCCCAGCACTTTATATTTTAAAATGTGGTAGAATACTCAGCATTAGGAAGCAAGGGAGCAAAAGACACATGAAGAGCTGATGAGGACGATGAACTCTGAGCGCGTCACTGTAGGAGCGTCTGTGTTACTATGAACCACACGCTGATTACATACTTTGTTTCACTAATGTTTGCTGCCTTTGAATTCAATTATCTGTCTGGGAAGGTACAGCTCTGTGTGCCCTGGGACATCATAATCGGGTGTCGGAACAGTGAGGTCAATACTTGGGAACTTCTCAGGGGATGTAAAGCTTCATGCTGCATTCACAGGATCAAGTCCATGCCTGGCTGTTCTGAAGACAACTTACTCAATTTGAGGATAAATCTGTTTCCATACTTTAGATTTGTCTTCCTTGTTTGGCAGCTGACACAGGAGCACTCTGCCCCTTAGGAAAACCAAGCAGCTAATTTGAAGTCAGCCCCTCAGCTGTGTGGAGTGCGTCCAATGACGAATAACAGAGGTGTCACCTCTTCCCCAAGGCACACTCGGGGCTCTGCTGGCTTCCCGGGGAGTTTTTCCCAGCTGGCACTCCCACACACAGTGTTACTCCCGAATCTGAACAGAGGCAATAACTCTTACTGTCTCGTATACTCAGATATCTCAAGTGAGAACCTTTGAAAGGATGCTCACCGTACTTACACAGCGCTTCAGCCATATTGCTAACTCTGTTGGAGAATGAAAAACGGGAGACATTTCATTCATCCATCTCCCTTAACCGTCAACTTAACCTTGAGAAATCTCACAGTCTTGCCGACCAGAGGCGGGAACACAGAGTATCTCAAATCGCTCTGAGACAGAACAGGCTCTGCTTCCGAGGGAACAAATCTGGATGATAAACCACTGCCCCCTCCTCTCTCTGACCCCCGTAGATCTCTAGGGAGACATCCCACTGACATCACTCACTAGATGCTTCTCGGGCAGCACATATCCATTCTCTTGCCAGAAGCAGAATCTGTGGTTCAGGGTCTAGCAACACACACTGCCCCCCAGGGAAAAGGCAATTAGTGTCTTTCCAATAAATTTTACAGGGCTTCCAGGTGATTCAGTGGTAAAGAATCCACTGGCCAATGCAGAATACCCAAGTTCAATTCCTGGGTTGGGAAGATCCCCCAGAGATGGAAATGGCAACCATTCCAGTGTTCTTCCCTGGGAAATCCCATGGACAGAGCAGCCTGGTGGGCTACAGTCTGTGGGGTCACAAAGAGTTGGACACAACTGAGCAGCTTAAACAAGAAGAATAACAATGAATTTTATATCCAGCGTGATTCTCCCACTACTGAAATGTTGGGGGGAAAAGGAAGCACCCTAGTTAAAGGTGCTTCAGAGAGAGGAACTCAAGATAATGAATAAAAGGCCTCGCCAGACACTGGACCTTTCCGCCATCATATGGGCTCAGTTCTCAGTATGGCTTTTGTTTTTTTCTCACTTCTACCCCTGTAACCTATGCTCCTTTACAAAACTCTTGGAGAGATAATTCTGAGATGTTTCTAACATTTTTTACCTCTATCAGCCTTTAGGATCAGCCATGAAGGCAGTATGTGAGAGTGGAAATTCTGGCTTCGTTTTGGGTCCCTAAACTAGCTTCATAATTAGTAGGAATTATTTGTGCTAACAGGCTGAATTCAAAGATATAAAACCCTATTCAAGATAACAATTATACTTAAAGGCAAAACCCAACAGGAAAAAATGCGGAAGGCTGTCGGCTGACTTGAGGACATAGCTGGTCCCTGCAGGGACCTCCAGTTCTCCTGCTACTGTTCTCCAGAAAGACACAATGCATTGGGTGTTCTCTACAGAGGTCTGGCTTGGATCAGGAAAGCGACAAAGAGGTAAATGAAGTGCCAGTGACACTCCAGGCCCAAAGGTGGCTGCTAACACAACTCAAGAAGAGGTGACTCACCTTTGGCACCAACCATCACCAGTGTCAGGCTGAGTAACTGCAGTTTTCAGGAAAGTGATGGAGCCAAAATATAAAACTCAGATTTATTAACTGAATAGTCATTCAGAGTTTTGGCTAAAATTTTTTTTTAATATTTATTTGGCTGCATTGGGTCTTAATTGTGGCATGCAGGATCTACTTTGCTAACCAGGGGTCAAACCCAGGACCTCTGCACTGGGAGCACAGGCCTCACCACTGGACCACCAGGGACGTCCTGGCTACTTTTAGTTGCATTGAAAACTCCATTTGGAAGATGACAAACATCTCACTAACTTATTTAAAAATATATGATTCCATTTAAAATGGCTTTAATAAGTAATATCAGTTATTTTTTCTTGACAGAGTTTCTTAAATTGCAAACAGTCTCAACATACAGCCATTGTTTAAATGGAAAAACGATCTGTTGGAACTAATTCTGTAACTAAACTATGAGTCTAATCTGGTAGACTGGTCATAAAAAATTTGCTAAGTTTTCGTTATACCTATTTTAAAAAACCTACCTAACAATAACGATGAAAGAGCCAGTAACAGTAAATAAAAGCACCACTGCAATTAAGAATATTTTATATTTTTAATTGAAAAGCTTATCAAGAGTGATTTCTTTTAGGCCATAAGGTGAAATTAAAAGTTAAGGGTAGCTAATAAAAATTCAATGTATCTTTCTAAGATTAATTAGCTCATCCATTCCATCTTGGTGGAGCTCAGTAAACAATTCCAATTTTCATAGGTATGGAGCATCAGTGAATGAGGGCAGGCAAAATGTGGCTGGCCGAAGTCCAAGTGTTGGAGGCCAACGTGCGAGAAGGTTTTAGTACCTTGCCACTTGCTCTCGCCTCCCCAGAAGCCCTGATCCCAGTGAGCTCTGCTCTTGCCTCCCAGCCACAGCTTTTAGAGTTGCGTTGCTCCTACCAATCTCTGCCGTGATGTTAATGCAAATTAGGAGGGAAGGCAGACCTGAGCCGCCTCTGCAGCCTCCCCGTGCTTCTTTACATAGAGGGAACTGACTTTACTGTTGTGTTATTTACGTGGCAGGCAACAGAGCACACCAGGTTCTCCGGCTCAAAGCTTTGATTCGATAATCAAGGAAAGAGGGACAGACATAGATAACGGAACAGAGAGCCCAGAGGTAAGTCCCCGTGAGCGTGCAAGGTGGATGCAACTAATGGCACTGTGATTTTCAATTATTTTAAAATACAGTTTCTAGCATTTTAAGCAGTGACTCCAGATTAAAATTGATTTCCTACTCAATTTCATTGTGTATTAAGTACTTCCATGCAAAGAAGCCAAGATGGAACCACTGAGCTTCGTTCTGTGGTGTTGAAGGAAGGCCCAAGGCACTTCCGCTCTTCCTTTGCTCCTCTCCCCTGCATCCCATGCTTGAGAAAAGGCTGTCTCACAACTTCTCAAACATTTATTGTACCATCGGCTTCATTAACGAATTAACTCTACCCCTTCATATCCCAGAGCCTCCGACACTCCATTCAGATGCCTTCATTCCTGGCATCGTCTGACAGATATTTTCATAGTCCCAGGGAATGAAGAACTGTATATCCTGACTTCCAAAGTTATTTTTACAAAAGAGTAAGAGCCAAAAAAAAAAAAAAAAACTAGTACAGTGTAAAATGCAGTTGCCTTATAAAAACTACATTTAAAAATGCATTTGCATTCTCAAGGTAAAAGCAAGCATGCTTTCAATAGTAGGATAATACATGTATCCCACTCATTAAGAAAAACCTAATGGATTAATTACCTCTCCCTGGATCTCTGAAAACTGAAGAATGCAGGAAGTCCCCAAAAGAAAAGAAAAATACATGAGTCTCTGAGGTTTTCAAAAACAATTTCTTCAGTAATCTCTCCTTGAGGATTTTGTGTGAAAATTATTATAGATAAAGCAACTGGAGAGTTTCTCAAACCACTACTTAGAGAAGAATAAAATCTACCTACCATAAAGGGTAGAGAATAACATTTTTTCCTTTTAATTCTTTCAATAGGTAATTTTTTCCCATGATCCAAAAACCAAGTAATATAAAAAGGCACATCGTGAGAAGCCTCTTGCTTTGGGCCCCACACACTCCTGCCCGCTCCCTAGACAGGAAGTAGTGGCATCTGTTTATGATGCATCCTTACAGGGTTCCTGCATGTGCGTGTACACCTAGCGACAGCCACACACACTCCTCTTGTGCTCCACACTCTTGCACAAACAGCAACATACTGTGCTGCACTGCGTTTTCAATCACTAAGTGTATCCTGGTGCTCTTCCATATTAGTACCTGGAGGGGTTCCTAATAATTTTTATAGCTGCATAGTATCCATTTGTGTGTGTGTGCATGTGTGTGCGCGCATGGGTGTGTATGCACACATGGACGCAGATAAAACATATTTAAGCAGGTCAAACCAATAGACATGTAACTGTTTCCAATCTTCTGCCATTATAAACAACATGGAGACGGCCCTCACATACATGTCATTTCTTACCTCTATAAGCACTGTGAAGTGAAAGTGAAAGTCGCTCAGTCATGTCCGACTCTTTGCGATTCCATGGACTGTATAGTCCATGGAAATCTCCAAGCCAGAATACTGAGGTGAGTAGCCTTTCCCTTCTCCAGGGGATCTTCCCAATCCAGGAATCGAACCCAGGTCTCTCGCATTGCAGGCAGATTCTTTACCAGCTCAGCCACAAGGAAAGCCCACTATAAGCACTGCTGCTGTATCAAGGGGTTTTAACAGCATCTAAATGACTCTTACATCAACTAGTTTAACCACTACCCCATTCTGAGGAATTCTATGATGGGCGGCATTGTAACAATTCTGCATTCAAGGCAATGCCGTTCTGGATGCAGTTCACCACTGCTTCATTTAAAAGGCCAAAGGGAGGACTCTTCTGTTCCTTGCTGCTACTGGTAGAGGAAAATATTTCTTTACTCTCTAGGAAGAAAACACAATTTTAAGACTATTTTTCTCTCTAAAAATCTTTTAAGGTGCTCTGCTTTAGATGATAAAACCAGTGAAAGCCCCTCATCCACCAATGAGGAAGCCGCTCTGTGCTCCCTGCTGCAGTGAGCCTGGAATCAAATCCTCTGCCGAGCCTTTTATGGCTTTGTTGCCTGACATCAGTTGTGGTCCTCTGTCACCTGATGTCCCTACTCATTCAACAGGTCCATCCACGAAACCCATCATAGGGCACTTTTCCGCCACCTCTCTTTCTTTACTCTCTAGGAAGAAAACACAATTTTAAGAATATTTTTCTCTCTAAAAATCTTTTAAGGTGCTCTGCTTTAGATGATAAAACCAGTGAAAGCCCCTCATCCACCAATGAGGAAGCCGCTCTGTGCTCCCTGCTGCAGTGAGCCTGGAATCAAATCCTCTGCCGAGCGTTTTATGGCTTTGTTTCCTGACATCAGTTGTGGTCCTCTGTTACCTGAATGTCCCTACTCATTCAACAGGTCCATCCACGAAACCCGTCATAGGGCACTTTTCCTCCACCTCTCCCCTAGTGACAAGCAAAGGGTCTCTGATTTAGACACATGGACATTCATATAACCTACTGATATGGACGCAGCAGGAAGTCAAGGAATCCAGGGTGACAGTGACGAGGTGGAGGGAAGCCTGGCTGTACCTGGTAACTGTTCAGGACCCGAGGGGGCCACCAGCCTACAGGAAGATGGAGAGATGGCTCCACGGCTGACCTGGGAGCACAGTTAGGAACGGGAGGCTGGCCCTTCTGCTTTCCCTGACAAGACTGCCACTGTCCATCAGAGCCCAGGGACACTTCCATGCAGAGGGGTGAGACAGAAGACCCCAAACTGCTGCAGTGGAGAAAAGGGTCCTTCACTGTTGGCGGTGTCTGATGACAATGGAAAACACGCTGACACAGAGCACGCAGAGCCAGCCCTTTGCTGCTGGGGTGGTGCCAGGACACCAGTACAACCTGAGAGGGTGGAAATCAGACTTCCCTCATCTTCACTAAGTTTCCTATCCCTAACCCTAGATGAAGAGATGGCTCCACGGCTGACCTGGGAGCACAGTTAGAAACGGGAGGCTGGCCCTTCTGCTTTCCCTGACAAGACTGCCACTGTCCATCAGAGCCCAGGGACACTTCCATGCAGAGGGGTGAGACAGAAGACTCCAAACTGCTGCAGTGGAGAAAAGGGTCCTTCACTGTTGGCGGTGTCTGATGACAATGGAAAACACGCTGACACAGAGCACGCAGAGCCAGCCCTTTGCTGCTGGGGTGGTGCCAGGACACCAGTACAACCTGAGAGGGTGGAAATCAGACTTCCCTCATCTTCACTAAGTTTCCTATCCCTAACCCAGGGGCCCCAGGGCATCAAGATGACTGAAACGGGGAAGGTCTTGGTAGAGTAACAGAAAATGTGCAACATCATTTACTCATTTAATACATCCTGCTAGAAACTCCTTGGCGGTCCAGTGGTTAGGACTTCATGCTTTCATTGCAGGGGTGCAAGTGTGCTCAGCTCTTTCAGTCACGTCCAACTCTTTGTGGCAGGCTCCTCTGTCCGTGGGATTCCCCAGGCAAGACTGCTGGAGTGGTTGCCATGCCCTGCCCTCCAGGGGCTCTTCCCGACCCAGGGATCGAACTAGTGTCTCCTGCATAGGTGCTATCACTGGTTGGGGCACTAATGTCCTAGCTTCTCCCCAGCCCTCCACAGAGATTGCCCTGGGAAAGGCCTCCAGTGAACTTCGCTCTCACACCCAAAATAGTCTCTTCCATCAGTACAGCCTCTGAAGCATCCAAAAGGAGTTCCTCCAGGCTCCCAGCTGCTCTCCCCACCACCTCGCATCTCTGAGGACTCCCGTCTGTCACCCTGGCCAGCTGCTCCCCCTGCACAAGCCCTTAGGCGTCACCATCACCCCATAAACCTCGCCTCCCTGTCTGAACCTCTTACGGCCAATTCAGCAGACTCAGGTGAATCCCTGGCTGTTCCAATCAGGCCCTGAGCTCCCCAATCTGTGTTCAGCTTGGGCTTCCAGACCCCTGAACTGGCTGACACACCTTCTGTCCAAAGTTGAACTAAATCATTTTCTTCCTCAAACCTGCCTCCTCACATTCTTCTCTCTACTATGTCCCCAGAACCCATGTCAGCCAGTCTCCCCATAGCTCCACCCCGACCCTCACGTCCCCAGAGCTCTAGAGGCTCCATTCTCCTGGGCGGGTCCCGACTCTCTTCCCCTCCCCTCCCACTGCCGAGGCCTCTCCCCACACCTGTCCACCCTCACTTGTGTGTTGATAACAGTACACATTTCTGCTATATACATTATTCTAATGTAATTTTATGGACAACAGCCAGGAACATGAGTGGGGTCGAGGTGACTGCCTAAAAGTGGCCCAGCTCCCCCATAGCTCCCCAGCACATCACACAGGAACTTTCGAAACAAGGGCCCTTTCTCTGGGCTCTGCCCTGCACTGCATGCTCGGCTTGACTCAGGCTTCCTTCTCCCTCCATGCTTCTGTTCACACTCTTGCTTCACTCCCTTCCGCTTGGGTGGATCTTATCCTTCAGCATTAAGCTTATGGCGGGGGGAGTAGGGGTTCCCCTCTTTGGAGCCTTTCTTGGTCCTTGAATAATACCTATAAAAGTGTCCACTTCCTCCTCTGGGTTCCTACTCTATCTAAGCACACTTCTATTATAGCATCTATATTCTTTTATTCTATTTTAACATAGATGAGAATAATTTTCTTTCAAGTAGACATTACTGTTTTGTAATTTTTTCTCTCCATTTAAACATAAAGAAACTAGCAAGAGAGAAAAGCTGAAAATCTTTTGGCCACTTTTTTCAATGAATTTATGATGGAGATTTGGGTTAGATGGATTTTTTATTAAAAAAGTCATGGTTTTTCTTATGTTTTCCTTAAAATTATTTATTATATCAGTAATGACGTTTTCCAAACACTCTGCTTTGTTTAGGTGATTACAACTATGCTATGCCGATCACACCTATCAATGGACCTGTATCAGGAAGTGCTAAACCCTAGCACACTTTTAGACTCAGAGTAGGTGGCCAACGAATTGATGAACCAGTGCATTCTCAGTCATATCCAACCATCCACCTATGACTGTTGAGTGTGATCCCTTTAAGTAAATGATAACAAATTATCTATGCTTAAAACTCTGTTAAATTGGCGAAAGCTATATTAACAAGTACATAAATACATCCCAGCTAATAAAATTTATGTTCCCTTATTTTTCTTTCTTCTAACATATAATATTAACTTTTAAACATAATCTTATTCTTCACAAATTTTCAATTACTTCATCCATATTTTAACTATCAAAAATCTGAAATGAAGTTCCTTTTCTGACACAAACTGGAAGAATATATTTTCAACGGGAATAGGAACTTAAGCAACTAAATTGTTTAACCCTTAAAAAGTAGAGTAACAATAAGGTTTCAGTAACATTGTTTTAACTGGCAGATAAAAAGAAACGAACTCTAAACACTTTCCAATAAATCTCACATAGTACTGAAAAGTGGAAGAACTTTTGGCATGCACGACGAGCGTGTGATACTTGAGAGGAGGAAAAATTGGATGAGAAACAGGTCTAGGACTGACAGGAAATAGCTCTGAGCACTCACCTTGTTGCTACCCAGACTGGAGGGTGGAATAAGATCCTGGCGGCTGCCAGACAACTGAAGAGGGAACGGAGAGGAGAATTAGCCCTTTGTGTGCAAAAGCACACACATCCACGATCCTGGAAATACAACGCTTAGAAAACCAAATCGACAGAATGTTAAAGCTGGATGGTATGACAGAGGCTGCCAAGACCAAGCTGCAAACTAGACTCCTGGCCTTTGGTACCCTGTTAGGCACAGCTACAAGGCAGGTTTGTATAAGATCAGATGTCCAGCTTACACAGCAGTAACAGCCAACCGGGCCCAAGTAAGGGACACTGGATTTGTTACCCACTTCTATGCAAAGAATACCAGGCTACTAGTTTCCTTGTTGTTTAGTTGCAAAGTCATGTACGACTCTAGCAACCCCATGGACTGTGGCCCGCCAGACTCCTCTGTCCACGGGATTTCCCAGGCAAGATTACTGGAGTGGGTTGCCATTTCCTTCTCCAGGGCATCGTCTTGACCCAGGGATTGAACCCAGGTCTCCTGATTGGCAGGCAGGTCCTTTACCACCGAGCCACCAGGGAAGCCCAGTGGCTACCTTATCGTGTCCTGATCTGACGACTCCTTTCTCTGGGCACTGCAGTGAAGTGTACACACAGAAACTATTTGTTTTACATCATAGGATTCTGAGTACAAAATCTCTGCACATACAGAGATTTCAGTACATCACTCAGTGCATTTCAGTACTTCATTTTCTGAAGGAGTGAGAAGATAGCTATGCTGAGTTAAAGGGAGGTTTTTTACTATCTGAGAATGTTCCCTATCTTTCCATCTGAGATCACCAGTGACATCACTCAGTCTCAGGAAGCCACCTGTGCCCTCCAGCCTGACACCCATCCTGTCGTGTCCCTCACTGGGATCTCTGCAACACCAGGGTTAAGGGTCAGCTGCTCTCTATTTCAACATTTATACCATGGTTTCTCTTGGTGTAAATTTCAAACAACAGTGTACTATTTCTCACATCCACCTCTTTATCAAAAGTAAGGAAAGTAGAGATAAGTCACAGGGCTCCAAGCATTATTTCTTTGCGAAGAATTATCTGTAAGCTTCACATTCATGTAAATTTTATCCATGTTGTAAAACACAGCAACACATGGGCTTCCCTGGTGGCTCAGAGGTAAAGAATCTGCCTGCCATTGCAAGGGACATAGGTTCGATCCCTGGTCCGGGAAGATCCATATGTCAAGGAACAAATAAGCCCATGCCCAACAACTATGGAACCTGTGCTCTAGAGCCCAGGAGCCGCAACTACTGAAGCCCAAATGTCCTAGAGCCTGTGTTCCACAATAAGGGAAGCCACTGCAATGAGAAGACCCTGCACTGTGAAGCCCAAGCTCTGCTATTACAGTAGCCCCTGCTTGCCAAAACTGGAGAAAAGTGCACAGCAGTGAAAACCCAGCACAGCCATAAGTAAATAAAATTAAAAAAAAAAAAAAAAAAAAAACCACAACACCACACTTGCAACACTGTGACAAAACACACCTAGCTGACTTGACTCGCTGATGCCCCCTGGGTGGCCCCTGAGCATCTGAGTTTACACCCATGAGCCAGACCTCTCCTCAACCTGAAAGTAATCAAGTTCAGCCTAGAAAATCCAAACGGCTTTCCCCAGGCACTACGCTAGCTTTGCCTTAGTTAACACATGCTCGCCTAACAGTCACTGTGCCAGGCACTGGAGGTATGAAGATAAATGAGAAACAAATCCAGGGGGACTTACACGGATGGTTTCCGTGTAACATTAGGAAGGTCAGAGATGGAGGGCTGCAACGATGCTACGGGGTAGAGAAGTGGGAACTTCAGTCAGTGCAGAGGAGGAAATGATACCCGAGACGAGACTTGAAGGATGAAAAGGAGTTATCCAAGGAAAGAGGAGGAGCAAAAGCAGATCCTGGGCCGAGCACAGGCTGGGGTCCCACGCACTCATCTGTTCACATTCGGAGAGCTGATACTCCTCCTGCTCAGCTTCCCTTTTCCCGTCAACTGTTCCTTCACGGCAACTTCCTGTGGGTCAGAGAGAACACAGAGGAAAGGCACGCATGAGACACACACTTCCAGAGCAACAGAGTCGAAAGCAGGCTTTGAGCTATGGACATATTCCAAGCTCTTTACTTACTGGAGTGGCGTGGTCATGCCACACAGCCTGTGGGATCTTAGTTCCCCGACCAGGGATCAAACCCATGCCCCCTGTAGCGGAAGCGCATAGTCCTAACCACTGGACTGTCAGGGAGGTCCCCTAGTTCTTTAAATGACAGCTGTTACTTCACACAACAGAATGACCCAATTACTGTCACTGTGGAATATTCAAAGTTAATTAAGCAGCTGACAGGTTACATGGTTCATTCCTTTCCTTATCTACTGATGGCTCCCTTGAAGCTGGCCACAAGTGAGTCCCAGGGGAAAGATTATGAAAAGCAGACCATTCACTTTTATGTTTCATTAGTATTTTTGTTTATAAAAAAAAAAAAAGTTTGGGGACTTCCCTGGTCATCCACAGTGTCTAAGACTCTGCGCTCCCAGAGCAGGGGTCCAGGTTCGATCCTTGGTCAAGGAACTAGACCCACAGGCCACGACTAAGACCTGGCACACCCTAAATAAATAACTTTTAAGTTTTTTTAAAAGTTTCAACACAGCTACGTAAACTGACGTTTAGAGCTTCTCTGAGCCTTGGGTTTATGGCTGGCACCTCTGTTTTCCCTCTTAGAGATCCACTCTGAGGCTGCGGCGGCCAAGAAAGGACACACATTCTGCCTCAGGGCTACATTCTTCTTTGGCAACTGTCCAGTGCCAAGGAATTTGTAAAATACTTCTTAACCAGCAAGACTGATATATTTCCTTCCACTACTGGCTCAGTCAGTAAAGAATCCGCCTGCACTGCAGGAGACCTGGGTTCGATCCCGGGGTTGGGACGATCCCCTGGAGGAGGGCATGGCAACCCCCACCAGCATCTTGCCTGGAGAATCCCCATGGGCAGAGGAGCCTGGTGGCCACAGTCCCTGGGGTCGCAGAGAGTCAGACGCAACCAAGCACACAGCACAGCACTACCCAGGCAACTAGCTACCACTTAGGGGCTTGGAAAAAGTAACTTCCAAATCTCATTTTTGTTATCTTCGAAGACTCACCCGGCAGGTTTAATGTAAATTAGTATGCTCCACTTAACAGGTTTCAAAAGTTGAGACGTCACAATACTGTGAATTACAGAAAGTGTAACCCTGGCTCGAGCTGGGCTGGACCCTGCCCTGTCCCCATCAGCTGACCTGGCGAAGGCGGTCTAACGTGAGGAGATTCTCCACCGCCAGCACGCTCCTGAGGTATTTCTCGATGTACGCTTCCGAGTCGGCAGACGCCGTGTTTTCCACGTTAGCTGCCATCCTTGCTAACGTTTCTCGTTCCTCTGCTCCCTGAGCATCCTGGAGAATGGAAAGTTATACGTTAAAATTAACTACCCTGCAGAAGAAAATGCTACAGAGGCATTTTGATCTACACGAATCCACAAAGCGTACTGAACCAAGTTCCATTTTAAAGTCAGCTCTTGGAACTCAAAATGCATTTTCCCACAGAAATCATGATATATGTGGTGGCTGGGATCACTCGAAAGGCTACACACAGAGCAGTTGAAACACGGCACATTTTCAACAAAACTCTCCTCTCCTGCGCTTCCACTGTGAACCAAGACATTCCTGGTTAGAAAGGATCTGGGGGACAAGCTGGAAACCTGACCACAACAGTAGCTTAGGAACACAGCTTGAGGGGCCAGAGGGAGGACTAAGGAGCTGAGGTGACAGCTGGACCCATGTGGGACCCAAACAACCCTCGCAGGAGGCAGACACAGGGATGAGGGTAAGAGGGGGAAGGAGGGCGAGATTCCAACCCTTTCAATAAGCAACCTCCCGTGGACTCTCCACACAGTCCAGTCCCCACCTCTGCAGACAGAGGCCCAAGACTGGAAGCCGACCAAGCAGAGAGGCCCCAGGCATATTCTCCCTTGCCCGCTCCACGGACACACCTGGTCCAGGCATATAAATGGGATGTTTGCATGTCACGGGACGGATTTTGTTAATATAATTAATCAGATCTCTCAAGCTCATGTGGCTCATAACAAAGCACTCTTCTTGGAAAAAATCAGATCCTTGTGAGTTTTGTTATAACAACATCAAAAACTGCAAAATACACTGGGCTGGCCAAAAAGTTTGCTCGGGGTTTTACATACCATTATATGGTAAAACCGAACATTTTGTCCAGTACACTGGTCACAGCAAACACCCTCTTTCAACGACACAAGAGAAGACTATACACATGGACATCACCAGATGGTCAATACCGAAATCATATTGATTATATTCTTTGCAGCCAAAGAAGGAGAGGTTCTATACAGTCAGCAAAAACAAGACTGAGAGCTGACTGTGGCTCAGATCCTGAACTCCTTATTACAGAATTAAGGTGTAAATTGAAGAAAGGGAAAACCACTAGACCAATCAGGTATGACCTAAATCAAACCCCTTATGATTCTACAGTGGAAGTGACAAATAGACTCAAGGAATTAGATCTGATCGACACAGTGCCTAAAGAACTATGGGTGGAAGTTTGTGACATTGTACAGGAGACAGGGATCAACACCATCCCCAAGAAAAAGAAATGCAAAAAGGCAAAATGGTTGTCTGAGGAGACTTTACAAATAGCTGTGAAAAGAAGAGAAGCAAAAGGCAAAGAGGAAAAGGAAAGATATTCCCATCTGAATGCAGAGTTCCAAAGAATAGCAAGGAGAGATAAGAAAGCCTTCCTCAGTGATCAATGCAAAGAAAGAGAGGAAAACAATAGAATAGGAAAGACTAGAGATCTCTTCAAGAAAATTATAGATACCAAGGGAACACTTCATGCAAAGATGGGCACAATAAAGGACACAAATGGTATGTCCTAACAGAAGCAGAAGATATTAAGACGAGGTGGCAAGAATACAGAGAAGAACTATACAAAAGAGATCTTCATGACCCAATAACCACGATGGTGTGAACACTCACCTGGAGCCAGACATTCTGGAATGTGAAGTCAAGTGGGCCTTAGGAATCATCACTATGAACAAAGCTAGTGGAGGTCATGGAATTCCAGTTGAGCTCTTTCAAGTCCTCAAAGATGATGCTGTGAAAGTGCTACACTCAATAGGCCAGAAAATTTGGAAAATTAGCAGTGGCCACAGGACTGGGAAAGCTCAGTTTTCATTCCAATCCCAAAGAAAGGCAATACCAAAAAATGATCAAAATATTACATAATTGAACTCATCTCACACACTAGCAAAGTAATGCTCAAAATTCTTCAAGCCAGGCTTCAACAGTATGTGATCCAAGAACTCCCAGATGTTCAAAATGGATTTAGAAAAGGCAGAGGAACCAGAGATCAAATTGCCAACGTCTGCTGGACCACTGAAAAAGCCGTAGAGTTCCAGAAAAACATCTATTTCTGCTTTATTGACTACACAAAAGCATTTGACTGTGTGGATCACAACAAACTGGAAAATTCTTAAAGATACGGGAATACCAGACCACCTGATTGCTTCCTGAGAAATCTGTATCCAGGTCAACAAGCAAAACTTAGAACTGGACAAAGAACAACAGACTGGTTCCAAATCAGGAAAAGAGTATGTCAAGGCTGTATATTGTCACCCTGCTTATTTAACTTATATGCAGAGTACATGATAAGAAATGCTGGGCTGGATTGAGAACCAGCTGGAATCAAGGTTGCCGGGAGAAATATCAATAACCTCAGATATTCAGATGACACCACCCTTATGGCAAAAAGCAAAGAAGAACTAAAGAGCCTCTTGATGAAAATGAAAGAGGAGAGTGAAAAAGTTGGCTTAAAACTCAACATTCAGAAAACTAAGATCATGGCATCTTGTCCCATCACTTCAAGGCAAATAGATGGGGAAACAGTGGAAACGGTGACAGACTTGATTTTGGGAGGCTCCAAAATCACTGCAGATGGTGACTGCAGCCATGAAATTGAAAGGCGCTTGCTCCTGGAAGAAAAGATATGACCAACCTAGACAGCATATTCAAAAGCAGAGACATTACTTTGCCAACAAAGGTCTGTCTAGTCAAAGCTATGGTTTTTCCAGTAATCATGTATGGACGTGAGAGGTGGACTATAAAGAAAGCTGAGCGCCAGAGAATTCATGCTTTTGAACTGTGGTGTCGGAGAAGACTCATTTGAGAGTCCTTTGGACAGCAAGGAGTCAATCCTAAAGGAAATCAGCCCTAAATATTCATTGGAAGGACTGATGCTGAAGCTGAAACTCCAATACTTTGGCCACCTCATGCAAAGAACTGACTCATTGGAAAAGACCTTGACGCTGGGAAAGATTGAAGGCAGGAGAAGGGGATGACAGAGGATGAGATGGTTGGATGGCATCACTGACTCAATGGACATGAGTTTGAGGAAGATCCGGGAGTTGGTGATGGACAGGAAAGCCTGGCGTGCTGCTGTCCACGGGGTCGCAAAGAGTTGGACACGACTGAGCGACTGGACTGAATGTGTCCAAACGCCACTGTCTCTTCAGATGCCATCAACCCTAAGAGGAAATCATCTTGCATATTACTAAGGAGGAAAAAAAAGAAAACCCCGGCCAATTAACTTTAAGACAGCATCAATTTTAAGACATGGTCTAACTTCAAGAGTATTTGTTTTTAATTAACATAAGCCTTAGAACAGATAAAATACAGAAAAATTCAGAAGCCAGCTTAAGTTCACAGAACTTTCGTCTCCTACAGTGATTCATTTGGACCTAGGAATCATCCTTGTTTTACAGACAAGGAAAGAGGAAGGCCGCATAATTGGCGAGAGAGGCAAGACTAGAACCTAGGTCTCCTGACTCCTGATGGGAGTATTCTTTTCACCACTGGACATGGAATACTTTCTGGTATCTGATGGGAACAGACGTTATCTTGGTTTTCTGAGAGAGAAGATATCTGAGTTTTAAAGAAACGTATTTACCCATGTTATCCACATCCCTCTCAAGATATAAAACATTTCCACTACTTCAAAAGTTCAACTCCTTCCCTCCCCTAAGGAAAGATCAGTTCTTTCACCACAGATTAGTTCTGCCTGTTTTAGAAGTTCACGAAAATGGAATTATACCCTTCTGCATCTGGCTGTTCACTTAACATAATGACTCAGAGATCTGGTCATCACGTAGTTCATTACTTTGCATGGTTGGGTAATAGTCTACAGTATGGATAAGCCATAATTTATTTACCCATTCCTCTGTTGATGGATGTTAGGGGTGCTTCCAGCTTTAGGTTGTTTTGAATTAAGCAGCTTTGAATATTCTTATGTAAATCTTTATGGATATATGTTTTCATTTCTCTTGGGTAAGGGCCTGTAAGTGGAATTACTGGGTGATGGGGTAAATGTCTATTTAACTTGATAATAAACTGCCAGTGAATGTATCATTTTATACCCCCATTAGCAGTGAAAGCATTCTAGCTGCTTTTAACAAAAACAAAAAGAGAGGAAAAAAAAGAAAGGCAAAACCATCTCCTGTTGCTCTCTGGTCTCTGACCACTTCTTTTTGCTCCTGAGTCCTCATGGCCTCTGTAACATGAAACACAAAGTTCTTCTCCAGGTTTCTTCATGATGAAACACAGCTTTTAAGAAGCTTATTTTGAAATAAAAAACAAATCCTTACACTGTAGGCTTTAAGTCTTTTTCCCTTTTATCATCAGGAATTGATAATGGGACCCTAACACTTGGCAACTTAGTCATTTAGTGAATTATTAACAGGTAGCCCCATCACGTGAGGCTGTCTGTTTATCTTTCCGCTGATTACTGCACACTTCTGCCCTTTGAAAACCGTGTCGTGTCACTTGAAAAATAAAAGCCCTGTTAAAAAGAAAACTGCAAATGAGAAGGAAGGAGGGGAAGAAAGATGAAGGGAGAAAAGGATGGTTCATTGCAGCTGTGTTTCTCAACTGCATTCAAACCACTTATAGAGTTAAGATCCGAAACACTGGAAAAAGACAGAAAGCATTCAGATACAAAGAGTAAACAGTAAACCTCTGGCTGTGCTGCTGCTAAATCGCTTCAGTCGTGTCTGACTCTGTGCGACCCCCTAGACGGCAGCCCCCCAGGCTCCCCCATTCCTGGGATTCTCCAGGCAAGAACACTGGAGTGGGTTGCCATTTCCTTCTCCAATGCATCAAAGTGAAAAGTGAAAGTGAAGTCGCTCAGTCGTGTCCAACCCTCAGCAACCCCATGGACTGCAGCCCACCAGGCTCCTCCAAGCATACAAAGAGCAACCTATTACAGATCCAAGATTTTGTAGCTAGTCTAACTCGAAAAAGGGTTCAAGTTTTAAAGTTTCGGCAGGTTCAAAATTAAACAATCGAACAGTTAATATTTGCCTTGTAAGCTTAATACTTTGAAGAGCCAGGGAAGAATTTAGTCACTATTTGACATTATTTGAAAGCAAAAGTATTCTGCAATAAAGGAACTCTAAAACGAAGCCCAAGTACTGTGTAATCTTCTCAGTCTTCCAAAACCTGATCTGTCTTCAAATATATACTGTCCATCCACCGTTCAAATACTCAACAGAATCGATCAACAGACACTGAGCCCCTGAATGAAGAGTATGAAGGCACGGTAGACGGTGTGCGTAGGTGGGAGTCTTCACCTCAGGGTCCCATTCCCATTTTCCACCTCCAAGGGCAACAGGGCCTGAACCTTCTCACTCACTCCCCAATCCTCTGTAGTCAGCATGGCGAAGGGAACCACTCTTCCTCACTTTGTCAGTCCTTTCCTTAGACCCTACATTTCTCCTATCCCGGTACGGAAGTCCTGGTTACTAGCTGTGCCAATAACCGGGTGAACAAATCTGTCTAAATCAGGGAATAAGTACTAGGAAGCATATAAACTACATTCTCTAGCAAGCGCCTGTCATGGGTATTTTCAGCTCCATTTGTTTGATTTCTAAGCACATCTCAATTAGCTCAAAAAGGAAAACAGTAATAAATACTATTTATTAGTATTTGATAATTAATAATTAATTAAAAATGTAAAAAATACTACCCCGTTAGTATTTAATAGTATATTATTGCTAACTATAATAGCAATTATAATTTACTCTTTAACATGTGTAAAATTTGTGTATATTGTCTCATTTAATCCTTAAAAAACAACTCTGTATAGGACGTATTACTAACCCAGTTTGATAAATGAAAAAACTTAGGCTCAAAGTAACTTATCCAAGTTCACTTCACTAAGAGGTGAAAGAAACAAGATTTCTGTCTGATTCCAATATGATACCCTGGAACTCTGTATTATGCTGTGCTGTCTCCCTCTAAGGGTTATATCCTCTTCTATGAGTAAAATGGTGCTGATTTGCTTTTCAAAAGACTCCTCTTTAACAAAAGATTAAAACCAGAACCTTTAAGCCCGCAGAAGTATTACATATGCACACACATGGTACTATGAATCAAGTCACGATTACAAAATTCCTCTACAAGCCTACAGCATTTTTGTATATACACATTTTCATCTGATACGTATTTCTTAGGTAGGTGACTTTTCAGGGAGTTAGCTCTTGTTACATGTTTATTCTTAGTAAATTCAAATTTCATATGATCCTTCACCTCTGGAATATTGGAGACAATTTCAAAAGTCACTCCACAGCCTGGAATAGAACTTCGATGTGACATCTTTTTGAGGAGACTCTGAGCAAAACCCTAGAGAAAAACAAAAGAGAAGATATGGCTTCCCATCTCAAAAACTGAGTTTTCATTAACAAAGAGGCAGCATAAAAGACACCATATTCACGCTAGCCAAAAAGGAAAAGAACATTATTTGCAATGTAAGTCAAAACCCCAATCACTACATATAGGTTCCTCAACATGTTCTTAGTGTCCCCAAACAAACCCATTTATACGCTGCTTGCCATTTACCAGACCGAATACGTGGCAAGTGCAGATCCTAAACTCTGGGACCACGTTAGGCATCTGGCTCAACTCTGCTTTAAAAAAGGCTACAGAAATAAGACTGTTGACTTCTACACAATAAAATGACCTTCTAGCTAAAATGTAAAGAAAGGCTGGTGACTCTTAATCCTTTTTTTCCCAGCACGATGGACATCTCGCACTATGAATATTGACAAGTTCAGGCATTAAATTCTTGACCAAAGCAGGGTCGTTACGGAGAATGATTTAAGAGTGCATGGTCACTGTTTATGCTGACTGCGCTCTCTGCACGCTTTGAATTGAACTGTTGAATTAATGCATAGATGACTCATTTGAAGATGCTGCTAAGACTGAACATCCTGTAGAGGTTGAAGAGAGCAGGGATGAGGGCAGAATACAATTGGTGAATAAAGATAAGGAGGAGAGAGAATATTAAACCAACACTGAACCTCTTTCCCCACGCAAAAGCAAAGTAGGACATAGGTTTGTCAAAAAACACAAATAGAACAGACAAAAAGCTGTTTGGTCTCAGAGGTATGTATTTTCACAAACTTATTTAATAATAATTAAGTGATCTTTAGTTAATTTTTAAAAACATTTTAGCATCTAAGAATGCAAGAGCCTCTTAGAATGCATACATTTCATCCCTTCACTCTTGACTCCAGCCTTGCAAGGCTGAACCATTGCCAGTTACACTGGTCAAAGTACAGCTACAGTGTGTTTTCCTTTAATGGGTGGTGGGAGGAGGTGAGGGGGCCGCTGTTATCTTACTTTTCTGTTTTCTATTTGTATGAAATTATAATTTTACTAAATGTTTTTTAACTGTGGTAAAAGTTACGTAAAATGTGCTACTTTAACCATATTTAACTGCACAGTTCAGTGGCACTATGTAATATTCACTGTTGCACAATCTGTATCTTACCATCATCCATCTCCCTAATTCTTCATCTTCCTAAGCTGAGACTCTGTCCCCATTAAACACTAAGACCCATCCCCACTCTCCACCCCATCTCCCGGCATCTACCCATTGCACAGAATTACTGAAGCTAACTTGCATGTATTAGGGTCATGAGGAAGTCCCTGCTCTCACTACAGAGAAGCAAATTTTAGTTAATGAATCATCTGGATTTCAGTTTGGTATCAGATCATTTTAGCCAGGGGAGAGTGCAACAACTTCTCAGTCTACAAATTTTAAAAATTAATTTAAAAAAAGAAAAAAAAATCAGAAGAAATCTGGTGACTTCACAACACTCCTAAAATTTCTGTGGGGGCTGGTGGTTGAACCAGGTCAGTCTCAGCGCCTGGCAGCCAGAACCCCTAGCTCTGAAATGGCAAGTAACTCTTCAAAGTGCTCCTGGAGAGCAACGTGTCTTTTTCCAATTCCTCAGAGACTTCTCAGAAAAGAGTGACTGGGAGACACGGCACGTACGTCGGCAGCTACCCCACGACCTATGTGTCCTGATGCTGGAGCGCCTAGCTGAAGAGCTGAATTTTAACAGCATTGCGGCCCGTCGTCATTCAAAGATTGATATCAGTGTGACATTTAGAACTAAAGATTAATTTTTAGGGGTAGAGATTACATCTAGGACTGTGTCAACCATGACTGTACTCTTCTAAATGAGAAGATTTACTTTCATCTGTCTGGTTTTAGCCAGTATATTGAGAAGAATCCCTAGACTCAACCTCTCAAATCCTATCTTTGCAAAACCAATATGAGAAGTGCTTTCTATTCTTATCTAGAAGTTTTCTACTAAACCGGTTCATACAGCACCAGGTCCTTCATAATCTTGCTGCAACTGTGTGGACAGGCACGGTCATGGCCTCTGCAGAATACTCTGACCATCAGACTATGCTTCTCATGGTCCCCAAGTCTGCCACGCCCGTTCCTCCCTCACCATCTCTGCACGTGTATTTCCTCCTCCCTGGGGAGCAGCCAACAGTCCTCCTCTGCCTGCCAACCGCCCCTGCCCGCAGCAGAGCCGCTCCATGTCCCCCTCCCCTCCTCCCTGACGGCGGTGTCACCACCACAGAAGACCAGCCCCTGCTTATACACACTCACGGGCCAATGGACACGGGCTCTTTAAGGACGCAGGCGATTTCTCATTCATCTTTTTACCCCAAAGCTTGGCAGAGGACACTCTCTCCAAATACATGAATCAGTGAACCAGCAGAAAGGAGAGGCAAGCATGGGAAACCAAGAGTAGGAGCACAAACAGCAGCTCATCAGCAGTGAACTTCTCATCTTATCAGAACCAGATGGAAAGTCAGACAAAACAGTGAACTTCGCCTTGACAAGGCTCTGTGGCGCCCACAAGAAGGGCTGAGAGCTGTGGCTGTGGAGTCATAAAGATTCAGGATAGCAATGCAGTGCCATCCAGGAGGCAGTCAGGCTGAAGGGCTCTGGGACTGAAGCAAGCACGGGCACGGGACAGCCAGTCGCCTAGTGGACAAAACCTCAGGGGAGCACAGAGCCTGCAGGGTCAGAGGCCAGAGCGGTAGTTCCACTGCCCCGCCCTTACGTCAGACCCAAAGTCACTTCTTCAATGAGCATCAGTGACCCACCTGCCGGCCGTGAACATTAACACAAATGCGCTTGCGCAATACCAGCTGCATGTCGGCTGGATGGCTGAGCTGGACTGTCACCCGGACGATGAGAAACACCCGCTCGTCCACGGGGGTGCCTTTACTCAGCTGAGGGCAGCCGTGCACGGCCGAGTCCCAGGAGGCTTCCGCTTTCACCTGCGGAGAAGACGCAAAGGACAGAGTCACCTCCTCCTCCTAAAACACAGACCCTCATAAGGAAACGGCTTGGCCAAAAGAGAGCAGACCAGTCACGACGGCAGTGCTGCCTGCAGCATGACCCAGGAGACCACGGAACTCGGGGATGTGGCCTCAGGTACCTACCTGGGGGTTACAGAGCAGGATGTTCCTGGTTGGCAGCGAAAATGAATTTACTTTGAAAAATACTCAAATGGAAAGCTGTAAATTTAGTACGATGAACTCCTGTGTTTCTCCCATACAGATTCATCAACTGTGAATATCTTCCCTTTTTTCCTCTTTCTCACACATACACACTCAGTATTGCTGTTGTTTTGGGGCTTTTTTTGCTGAATTACTTTAGAGTAAGTTACAGACGAATAACTCTTTATCCCTGAACACTTCAGCAAATATCCTTTTTTCTTTTTTTTTTAAAGATTTTTTTTGATGTGGGGCAATTTTAAAGTTTTATTGAATTTGTTACAATATTACATCTGTTTGATGTTTTGGATTTTTGGCCCCGAGGCATGTGTGATCTTAGTTCCACAACCAGGGATCGAACCTCCACCCTTTGCATTGGAAGGCAAGATCTGAACCACTGGACCATCAGGGAAGTCCCAGCAAGTATCTTTTAAGAGCAAGGACCTCCTCTGACTTAACCACAGAACAATGATCATATTCAGGAAATGTCACACCGATACAATACTATTATATATTACAGAGTCCATACTCAGATGTTTCAGCAGTTCTGATCTGGGATCTCAAACTACATTTAGCTGTCCTGTCCCTTTAGCCCACTTTCATCTAGGCTGGTTCCTAGCCTTTCTTTGCCATTCATGACACTGGCTTATTAAAGAAGGGTGCAGGCCCACTGTTTTACAGAATGTTTTACTGTTTTTACAGAACACACCCCAGTTCAAGCTTTGCATCTTTGAATAACACTAAGTGTTGGAATGTCCTTCTAAGTATTGCACTGGCTTTCCTGCCTTAAAATCTTTCATCATTTTTCCAATATATTCAAAATTAGAAATTAAGCCCCACTTAAGCCCCACTTAATCACTCAGACTGAAAAATTTTCATCTGGCTTCGTCTAGTCCTTTTCCCCCTTATTCACAAGTCTTTACTAAAGCATTTCAAAGTCAGTGCCAAACATCATGCTGTTTTGCCTCCATGTACGTCAGGAGCATTTCCCCAGAGAGTGGACCATTGCTGATCTGAACTGCTAATACTAACAGAGATCCTTTATCAGGAAGAGCAGTACAACAGTGAATGGGCATAATCTGATTGGTCCTTTCCTCCTGGAACTGGTTCTGTTCTTCGTGGAAATCACAATGAAGATTTTCGTTTATATTTCTTGAGAAACGGAGGCACTGAAATGATAACTTTGCTGACTGTTTCCAAAGACCTGGGGAAAGGTTAAAGGAACTACTTTTCACCCAACCTTCCCAAGTTACACTTTATTTACCTCTCCATCATGCTGTTTGACGATTGCAGCTCAAAGAACTCATCCTCCTCTTCCCCAGCGAGGGTAGCATCCCATCCACCAGCTTCGGGGTCATCAAGATTATCCTGAGAGCTGAAATCATCAGCTAAAAGCGGAGGAGTTCCATTAAATACGGAGATCACTTTAAAGGATAACCCCTAACAGCTACATTTCAATCTGCTTAGTAGCAGAATTCTCCTGCCTCGAATTTCATTTGCTTTTGGCCCTAAAATCTTACATGACACAGAGGATGACCATTAAACAGTTCACACATCTGAGATGGGAGACGCCGCAAGAAATTATCTCAATCCAATCGCCTGCCTTCGTGCCTTATTTTGCATGGAAGGCGAAGGAAGCCAAGAAACCCAAGAGGTTACTCAAGGTCAACCCATAAATGTTAAGGATAGGATTGTAACCCCAATTCCCTGTCTTTCAGTGCACTGGAGACATGACAATGAGTGATTCCAATGATCTGACAGGTAAATTTAACAAACCAAATCTATTGGCTACATGAGCTGGAAACGGAATGGTTGCCCTGTGGTGCTCTGATTATTCATGTCCAAGCCTGGCCCTCTCAATTCCCCATCCATCTAAACTTGGGGGTGGGCATCAAAAGTCTCTTTTCTAGGACGTGGGCTTCATGGACCAAGAACAGGCATAAGGCTGAACAGGGTGCTCCTCCAGTCTTGGAATATCCATACTGCGAGGTCTTCTTTAAGCTTGTTCTTTCCCACTTTCTAGCCCTCCAGCACACACCCCTCACCCACCGAGGAACCTAATGTAAGGACAGGACAGAGCTGCCTTCAGTCTCCAAGGCTTGAGAGAACAAGGCAGGATAGAGTGCTGTGGCAAGATTTTAAAACCCCGACAGGTGGACAGACAGCGCAAGTGGCTAAGTGTTCTTCTCGGACTCCCTGCGTATGTAAACATCGCCCACACACCCAAGTAAACCAAATGGTGCATGCATGCTCAGTTGCTAGGCCATGAGACTGTTTGTGACCCCATGGACTGCAGCCCGCCAAGTTCATTGTATGTGGGATTTTCAAGGGAAGAATACTGGAGTGCTTGTCGTTTCCTCCTCTAGGAGACTGTCCTGACCCAGGGATCGAACCTGGGTTTCCATACTGGCAGGTGGGTTCTTTACTGCTGAGTCACCAGGTAAGTCCAAGCCAAATGGTACAGGACGCTAAATACCTGAGATGCTGAAACGCACTCTCAGGGTGAAAGAAAACTAGGAGGGCATCCACGCTTGTCTCTTTAGGACAGTTCATTTTAATACACGATTCTTCTGCAGATGTCTTTGGCATTTAAATGCTTTTAAATTATTTTTAGCTCTTTAATCTTACCTTTTCATTTTCAGTTTCTCTCCTCAGACAGAATATTTTATGTAAAATGTAGCTGTATCCAAAATATTTCACAAGAGTGAAAAAAAAAAAGACAGTAATTTTTAAAAGATGCGGGGGCAGGGGGAGTGACGCATGGATGGATAACACAAGAACTCACAGAAAAAGTGGCAAAGCCATTAGGTAACGCCAAGAAGACACCAGACAAAAGAAAACATGCTACATGAGCATCACTAGTTATTAGTCATTTCCGGACAGAAGTCTCTTCCTGAGAATTAAGTGCAGGAAAACATTACTACCATCCTAAATTGAAGGGAGAACAGACCACACAGGGCAATATAGGCTGGAGAATGAAATGTGAGAACACGTCACGATGAAACATACCTATCACTGTTATAAAAACATTATGCTTACAGGAAATTCATTCTCTGTTGAGGTATTAGAGTCTTTCTGCACACATAAAATGGACCTGAACCTCAGGCCTGCAGAACTGCCTATCTGCATACCTGGTTAGAATCTAAATGTTACTTGGGCTTCCCAAGAGGCTCAGTGGTAAAGAACCTGCCCGCCAATGCAGGAGACATGGATTCGATCCCTGGGTTGGCAAGATTCCCTGGAGAAGAAAATGGCAAAGCACTCCAGTATTCTGGCCTGGGAAATCCCATGGACAGAGGAGCCCGGCAGGCTGCAGTCCCTGGGGTCGCTGAGAGCTGGACACGACTTAGTGATGGAACAACAGCAGGTGTTACTCAGACATTAAGCTTTCAGAGGAAAGCCTTCAGGAAGGACTTCCTCACTTACCATTTAAGTCAAGGAATATGACAGGAATGTGTGTTTCCATCCCAGGAACTGGGGTCCTAAAACATAATGAACAGCAGCATCTCAAATAAAGCCGCCTTTCTCAGTGGCATGTATCGGCTTGGCCAAAAAGTTCGTTTGGGTTTTCATAAGATGTTATAACAAACCCAAAGTAACGTTTTGGCCAACCCAATGATTTGTATCTCAGCTTTCATATATTAGAGGTCAACCGATAATAATGCTGGGTCTGCATTTGCTATAATTTCACATCGGAGGTGCCACAAAGACTTGACCATCGCCACTGCTTCTCTCCTTCGGTGCTCTCATGTAAATTATCATACACTCTGATATCAGAGCTCAGGAGACACATGTACCTATTTAAAACTGAAGTTGAAGCTCCCTTGTTTAAACATATCTTCTTATCTCTAAAGGCCCCATGTGGCTTAATTCAATATTTTTAATTTCTATAAAGTGGCACAGAACATCTGCTGACAGTTAAAGTTTAGGCGAGCACCAATATCAAAAACTCCTGGAGATGCAATTTTATTAGGAGTGAATAGTCTTTTAAAGGAATGACCCAAGTAATTAACATATTAACTATTTTTTTAAAATGCTAAGTGCGATGGTACTAAATATTGATTTAGATTCTCAGAAATCTTAATTACTTGGGCCAATAGCAATATTACTTAATAAAACACAGTTTTAGGGTACAGTTATTCCAACTCATGAAAATAATTTAACACTTCCTCTAATTCAGACAATTCTTTTTCCATACGCTATGACTCATCCATTAATCAGAGCAGAGGCAACATGCACAGCGGAAGGAGGCAGGCCTGGGAGCACGGAGAACGCTGGCAGACAGACGGCCGCGCCATACCATTCTGCGGGGGCCCCTGGGATCCCGCTGCCGGCGGAGGGGACCATGACTGCGTCCTCTCCTCCGTCAGAGTCAGCCTCATCTCTAGGAGCTGGGCTTCACGGTCGGCATCATCCTCTGTCTTATCTAGAACAGCAGGAATCAGGATCAAACACAGCGGGCCCACTTCCTCCTCCTGTGTACGCTCTGTATATGCCGGGTACTGGCTGATGAGGGCTCACCAGCAACTTAGACTTCCCCAGCTCCTGGTGAAAATGTGCTCATGAATAAACACTGACTACCGGCTAGCGGGGCTGGTGTGCTCTCACTGAGGGGCCACCTTCAGTTCATCAAAGGCCAGAGAGGAGCAGAACAGAAATGATCTTGAGAGTCAGACGGTTCGGGGGCTTCTAGACCAGAAACCAAGAAATGCGGGCCTCTCCCGTGGTTATGTCTGCGGGACAGCGCTTCCTGCACATACTCTGTTTCCTCATCATTGAGGGGGAAGGGAGACCTACGCAAAGACATCGTTAGAACCGGGTAACCGTCCTTCTGAAAGGAAAGGACACGAATCAGCACCGTTCCTGTGCTCTCGCAGTTCCCAAGATGGGCGAGTTCGTCTGCTTTTCCTTTCCGTGACGGCCAATGGGGATTAACCACACTCTGATGTGGGGGAAGGATATGTTCCAGTTGCTTTTCGTACCATGTTTACTGACAAGCTTCTGCAGTTGTTGATCTAAATACTCCTGACGTTTTGTTAATGCATTTAGCCATTTTCTACGGAGTCTCTCTAAATCCCGATCCTGGAAGTAAACAGAGGAACTTAGAGTAAATATGTCGTCAAGACAGTACATCTGAAACTCTATCTTACCTTACTCTGATAGGCTTCAAAAATGTAAAGTATTACACCCTAACATTTTTGTTATCACTGTAAGTTGACTTCAGCCATTATTAAGAACAGAAACTTCCAGAAATTAAAGCATTAGTGTCCTATAATAAGACCATTCCTATTCAACACAGTTTTGGAAGTTTTGGCCATAGCAATCAGAGCAGAAAAAGAAATAAAAGGAATCCAAATTGGAAAAGAAGAAGTAAAATCTTCCCTGGTGGCTCAGAGGTTAAAGCGTCTGCCTCCAATGTGGGAGACCCGGGTTCTATCCCTGGGTCAGGAAGATCCCCTGGAGAAAGAAATAGCAACCCACTTCAGTATTCTTGCTTAGAGATCTCATGGTCTGAGGAGCCTGGTGGGCTGCAGTCCATGGGGTCACAAAGAGTCGGACATGACTGAGTGACTTTACTTACTTACTTATTCAACATAGATTTGGGAGTTTTGGCCACAGCAATCAGAGCAGAAAAAGAAATAAAAGGAATCCAAATTGGAAAAGAAGAACTAAAACTCAGTGTTTGCAGATGACATGATCCTCTACATAGAAAACCCTAAAGACTCCACCAGAAAATTACTAGAGCTAATCAATGAATATAGTAAAGTTGCAGGATATAAAATCAACACACAGAAATCCCTTGCATTCCTATACACTAATAATGAGAAAGAAGAAAAAGAAATTAAGGAAACAATTCCATTCACCATTGCAATGAAAAGAATAAAATACTTAGGAATATACCTACCTAAAGAAACTAAAGACCTATATATAGAAAACTGATATAAAACACTGATGAAAGAAATCAAAGAGGACACTAATAGATGGAGAAATATACCGTGTTCATGGATCAGAAGAATCAATATAGTGAAAATGAGTATACTACCCAAAGCAATCTACAGATTCAATGCAATCCCTATCAAGCTACCAGCGGTATTTTTCACAGAACTAACCACAGTTTTAAAAGTAAAAGTATTCTGGCATATCATAATGGAATAAAATACACAAACTTAAAGAGAAAATTTCATAGAATTATAATTTTGTTATTAGTTTTCAGTTGCTAAGTCATGTCCAACTCCTTGAGACCCCATGGACTATAGGATGCTAGGCTCCTCTGTCCTTCACTATCTCCCAGAATGTGTTCAAACTCATGTCCATTAATTGGTGATCTAACTTTCTCATCCTCTGCCACCCTCTTCTCCTTTCACCCTCAATCTTTCTCAGCATCAGGGTCTTTTCCAGGAATTGGCCCTTTGCATCAGGTGGTCAAAGTACTGGAACTTCAGCTTCAGTATCAGTCCTTCCAATGAATATTCAGGACTGATTTCCTTTAGGATTAACTGGTTTGATCTCCTTGCAGCCCAAGGGACTCTAAAGGGTCTGTTCCAACACCACAGTTCAAAAGCATCAATTCTTCGGCACTCAGCCTTCTTTATAGTCCAGCTCTCACATCCATACATGACTACTGGAAAAACCATATCTTTGACTATATGGACCTTTTTGTCAGCAAAGTGATGTCTCTGCTTTTTGATATGCTGTCTAGGTTTGTCATAGCTTTTCTTCCATGAACAGACATCTTTTAATTTCGTGGCTGCAGGCACCATCTACAGTGATTTTGGAGGTCGAGAAAATAAAATTTGTCATTGCTTCCATTTCTTCCCCTTCTATTTGCCATGAAGTGATGGGAACAGATGCCATAATCTTTTTTTTTTTTTAAGTTGAGTTTCAAGCCAGCTTTTTCACTTTTCTGTTTCACCTTCATCAAGAGGCTTTTTAATTCTTCCCTTTCTGCCATTAGGGTAGTATCATCTTTATATCTGAGGTTATTGATATTTCTCCTGGCAATCTTGATTTCAGATTGTGATTCCCCAACCAGGGATTGAACCTGTGGCCCCTGTCTTATAAGATGTATTCTTAACAACTGGAATACCTAGAAAGTCCTCAGACAGGGATTTTTAGGTGTTTTTGTTTGTTTGCTTGTTTTTAAACTGGAGGCTAATCACAATATTGTAGTGGTTTTTGCCATTCATTGACATGAATCAGCTATGGGTGTACATTTTATTTTGGTTGGTTGGCTTTTGCCTTAAAAAATTTTTTTTTAAAGCATGACTCTACCTTATCATGAAGTGCTTATCATTAGATCTCTTGCTTGCAGTCTGAAACTAGCAGATAAATAATTCAGTGGGCAAGGTTGTGCTTACATATAATGCCTGGAACTGCTACACCTGCCTTGCAACCAGGAGAGAAGACCACTGATAAACTGATTTGGCAGAGTGGAAGATGAAAGCCTCTGGCTCTTTGCTGATATTATTAAGCCACAAATTAACCTAAACAGTTTCCTCTAGATATTTTTGTTTTGATTACACACATCTTGACATTTAAGTCAATCTGGTTTGTGTATTTGTAGCCCAAAGAATTCTGATATAATAAATGTCTTTTATATCTCAGGAAAAAAGAAAAATTCAGAATATTTCTGTATTATTTGCCCTTTGCTGTTAAACAATTCAGTCACTTTCGACAACCCTCATTTATTATCTCAAAGCCCTGTGGGACAGAACTTGGGGTAGATGCAAACGGTCCTGCCTCACAATGCTGAAATCAAGGCCTCGGCAGAGATGTGCTTTTCTCTGGAGAACCTGGGGAAGAATCCTATTTCAGGCTTATCTAAGTTGTTAGTTGAATTCAGTTCTATGGCTTGGAGGATTCCTCTTTCTTTCCTTGCTGTCAACCAGGGTCTGCTTTTAGAGATGACTCTTCTGTCATTGCACAGGAAGCTCTCCATCTTCAAGCTAACAATATTATGTCAACCTTGAGCTTCCAATTTCTCTGACTTGTCCTTTTCCTCCTAGCTGGAGAAAACTCCCTGTTCCCAAAGGGCTCATATGATTATATGATTAGGCCTACCTGATAACTGAAGGTGATCTATTTTAACATAAATTGATCTTAATTATATCTGCCAAGTCCTTTTTGTCATGATATGTAACATATTCACAGCCATGAAATATCATCATATTCATAATCCCAGGTGTTGGGGCAGATAATCTTGGGAAGAGGAGGCATTTTCAGAGTTCTGTTGTCACATTCATTAAGGAAATAAAAACAACAGCTTTCAGATTTCTGCCAATAAAATATGTAATTTTTATAAACTTTTCTTTTAAAAAAGATTTTCCTTTTGATACAGTTGTCAGTTTTAAGAACTAATTTTCAGATCATTTGTTGTGTGAAGAGAATAACTTCAAAGAATAGTAAAGTAAATAAATAGTTTATAGGTCTGAAGCAGAGAAGCTTAACAGAGATAACAGTAGAAAAGTAATGATATGCAAACTGTTCAGTCAAAAAAGGAGTTCACCATTCCACACAAATCCAGGAATACTTCCAAAACACATGTGCTGTTTCATGCATCAGAGAAATCAAGGGGCCCACAACTGTGTCAGATTATCCCACAGAGATTTGTTGTGCAAGATGTTTTCTGACTGATTGCATCCTTGGGAGTGTGTTTGATTATGTTTCTAGAAATTCGTTTGTAAACAAATACTTAGTGCTGTTATCTTTAATAAGCCTCTAAGAGAAATGATAACTAAGTCTAAATAGTTTGGGATTTTTTTTTTAATTGGGCCACGTCTTCTCAGGCATTTCAGACACTGAAGAAGGCATTATCTTCTTTCTGATATTTTGTTGTTACATTAACCGGCAGAGGTGAGGGGGTGGAATATATATATATATATATACCTCAGAGCTAACATGGTTGAAATAGTAGTGGTGAAAAGGCATCAAAATGGAGGAATTGTTTCCATGAATGCAAGCTATTAAGAAGAGGAGGGCTTTCCATAAACTAATATGAAATGCATGTTTAAACCAATATATTATATGAAATTCTTATCAGCAGGCTAGTCATATCTTAATACATAAATCATAATTTCAAGGAAGTCAACATAAAAAAGCCATTAGAGTTAGATTGATTTAAATTTTCAGTCTAGCTCAACTTGGTATCACATTTTTATAGCTGTAACTTTCATATTATACAGGTTGAATGCTCTTTGTGATTGGAAAAAAAAATGTACAGGAAGCCCTCAGTCACGTGCAGCTGAAGAGGTCCAAAAGTGAGCTTTGCTACGACAATGCTTGTTGTATGCAGCAGGATTTCCATGGGTCTTTCTCATGGCAGTTCCACTGTGCTCTTCCTGTGCTAAAGAAAAATTTTCAGAGACAATAGAGATGGTGTCTGTCTTTGACTCAAGACATTTCTAAAGCAGATTCAGAAAGTAGCATTACTTCCAAAGGAAACTAGATATTATTCTTCAGGAGCCAAAGGGTAAAGGATTTGAGGCCTTGAGGTGCTCAGATTTGCACCTGCTTGATTCATCTCTAGAATTCACACAGCTTAACAGTGCAAGGCACATGAAAGGCATTCAGTTAATATTCAGTATTGATTGATATTCAGTTAATATTTCAACTATTGTGAATAAAGAAACTACACTCCTACCTTCAACAAATATAGAGATCATAAGGGAAGAACTTACAAAGACATCACTAGGAGTAAAACTATTTATGAGGAAGGAGAGTTATAAAATTTATTTACTTGTGGTAACTATCTCAAAAAATTCAAAATCATATGTCTGACAGTAATGTCAAATAATAAATATGAGTGTAAATTTTTTATTGTTATCATTTCTATAATAACAAAAGAGTGAAAATTGCTTTGTATGGCTATATAAATTTTTTGTGATGTTTAAAAATTTACAAAGTTATCATAAGTAGTTGAATAAGCAAAGGGTTTTCAGATATGGGACTTCTCTGTCTTAAATGTGTTGCTGTTGTTCAGTTGCTCAGTCATGTCCAACTCTTTGTGACCCCATGGATCGTAGCACACCAAGCTTCCCTGTCCTTCATCATCTTCCAGAGTTTCATCTTCCATGAGTTTCTCAAACTCATGTCCATTGAGTCAGTGATGCCATCCAACCATCTTGCCCTCTATCATCCCCTTCTCCTCCTGCCTTCTACATTCCCCAGCATCCGGATCTTTTCTAATGAGGCGGCTCTTCGCATCAAGTGACCAAAATATTGGAGCTTCAGCATCAGTCCTTCCAAGCAATATTCAACACAATAATTGTGTTGGCCTGCATCATTTCTTATCTATTAATGGTGACATGGGCACCTTTTAGGGGCTTCCCTGGTGGCTTTGCAGTAAAGTAACTATCTACAATGCAGAAGACCCAGGTTCATCCCTGGGTAGGAAGATCCCCTGGAGGAGGGCAGGGCAACCCACTCCAGTATTCTTGCCTGGAGAATCCCATGAACAGAGAAGCCTGGCAGGCTGCAGTCCAGAGGGTACACAGAATCGGAAATGACTGAAGTGACTAAGCAGCAGCAGCCACTTTTTATAACAAGGCAACTTTTGTGTGAGAAGGGGCATCCAATAACATGTTTGAAAGTACCAATAAAGCACACACTTTTTAATCCTGCTGTGTCTGCTACTGGAGATGTTGAAAGCCTGTGAGATTTCTCACCTGCTAGGAAGCAATAATGACCCTAAAACATTTTAAAGGGATTATGAATGGTGGACTGCGGTAATGCCTTTTATTAGTTTCCATTAGTTGGATTCCCTGTTATCCACAAATGTTTTTGAGTCACTCAAATGTCATATTAGTCACAGTGACTAAAAACTTTTTAAGGGAACTGACTTTCAGACTATAGGGAAGTGGTTCCATCTCTAATTTTTTTTTTTTATAAGTTAAGGTTACCTTATTTTTTTTTTTTTATTAGCAAGCATGGCAAGCATTTAAGTTTTATGATTTATAAACTTTTTAAAATATTTTATTATTTAAAATAATTTTCAGATATTAAAAACTATTTTCTATATAGAAAAACAGAGTCTAGTGTGATGGTAGAAATTAGGAAGAACATGGCCAAGATGTGAAAATCCACTCTTGCTAGAGCTATCTCCAGTAGCAATGGGATAGACTAACAGATCAAAGAGCAAGGCTCTGAATAGAGCTGCTAAAGAGAAACTGCTCCAATTATTTGACTTGGATAATAATTCATAATGAACCTCTGACTATATATTTATTAATATATTTGTTAAATCATGCAAGGCCATGCGGTATGCATCTCAGCTTCAAGGAGAACAAAAGAATTTCTATATTCTAGTTGAAAACAAGAAAATAGACAAAGATAGTAAAGAAAATGAATAAAGAAAGCAATGAGGTGGATGTCCTTATAATAGAGATTAACAAGTTTCAGCAAGTAGTAGTTCAGAAAAGATGTTGCTGGAAATAGAATAACCTTCTCCAGAGGATCTTCCCGACCTAGGGATCGAAATTGGCTCTCCCGCATTGCAGTCAGACGCTTTGCTTCTGAGCCACCAGGGAAGCCCCAGAATATACCTAACAAGAGAGAATTGTTCAGGAAAACCCTCTGTGAGGACATAGAATGTTAAATTGAAAGAGAGGGTGTGAGAAAAGTCACTCATAGGAAAAGTAGAGAAAAGCTTGTTTAAAGCAATTAAAAAGAAAACAGTACACTTGTAAAGAGTTTAAGGCATTAAAAAAAGTGTTTCTTTTTTTTATAAAGAAAATGCAAGACTAATGACTTAGAACTTAAGAAGTGACTCTGGAGTGAAAATATAGCCAGGCCACCTACCAGCTGGTAGATATGAGAACTGTAACCACCACAGACCTTCATCCTGGGATGGCAGGTCCCAGTCCACCCACCAGTAGGCTGGCAACAGGCCTGGGATTCCTGGGCCCTGGCCCCACTCACCAACAGGCCAAGACCAGCTCTGAGAAACCATGGACCCACCAGCCAGTGCCAGGACCTACCAGTGAGCCTATGTAAGCTTCAGACACCCAGACCCTGTAGCCTGCTGTGGGAGGAACAGACCCCACCCACTGGTAGGCCAACACCAGCTCTGGAGCTCCCTGAGATACACAGCCAATGATTCCAGGATTCAGCCCCACCCAACGATGAGCCATCACCAGTTTTTGAGGCTCTAGGCCTGCAGTCATAGCCTCTACCTTGGTCTGTATATCAGTGGGGCAAAACTAGTGCCTAGGCCCTGGCCCCACCAAACAGTGGGAAGACATCAGCCCAGGAACCACTGCAGCCCCATAATTCGCCTTGTCAAGCTTCGGTTGCCAACACAGCAGCAGGCTGGCACCATACCAGGTACCCCCCAGGCCCCATCTCTGCCCACTAGCAGGTCAACCATCCTTGTAGCACCTTGGAATGCTTCATCAGTACCCCCAGGATCCAGACCTCCCAACCAGCAGGCTGATACCAGCTTTAGAAATCCCTTAACTTTGCAATAAAAGACCTAGAACTCAGCTTAGTGAACTGTTGCTAGTGTTAGGACACTCTGGGCCCAGGGTCTGCCCACAGAAGGATAAAATCAGCTCTGAAGCCAGCCACCGTGGGATCCAGCCCCCCTCAACCAGTTGGCCAGCATCAGTTTGGGGTCACCATAGGACCCACAGAGAGCTATGTTAAGAACCAGAAGGCCAACATTAGATCCAGGAACCTTAGCCTCACAAACACCCACCCCAGGTCTTGGCTCTGTCCATCAGGAGACCAGCACTAACCCCAGGATACCCTGGGATTCTGCAGCCAGCCATCTGTGACATGGTCCCATCAAAAATGACTGACAGCTGGCACAAGGCAGGACCTGGCAACCAACTTGACTAGAGGCCAGCCACACCTATCAGACTACCCACAGTTATCAGCCTGCCTCAATAGAAGGACCCATACAGCCCACACAGGCGGCAAATCTAGAGTACATAGATCTAGCAAACAGTGGAGAGTGTGCTGCTGGAGTCATAGGATGCTCATCCTAAAGAAGACCACTTTCTTTAAGTTGGGAAACATAATAAGGACAGTTTGAGAGATCTTTTAGACAACATTAAGCATATTAACACTTGCATTATTGGGATTCTAGAAAGAGAAGACATAAAGGGCTGAGAACATGTTTGACAATGTAATAGTTGAAAACTTCCCTAACCTGTTATAGGAAACAAATAACCAAGTCCAGAAAGCATACAGAGTCCCAACAGGATCAACTCAACACATTTATATCTGTCTGGACAGATCATCCAGACAGAAATTTAGTAAGGAAACATTGGCCTTAAATGACCTATTAGAAAAATGGACCTAATAGATATTCATAGAAAACTTCATCCATAAGAGTACAATATATTATTTTCTTGTGCACATGGAACTTCCCCCAGGATAGGTTGCATGCTCAACCACAAAACAAGTCTTAGTAAATTTAAGAAAATTGAAATCATATCTAGCATCCATTCCAACTACAACACTACGGCACTAGAAATTGACTACAAGAAAGAAAACTGGCAATAAACACAATCACATGAATGGAGAGGGTGTGTGTGCTAAGTTGCCTCAGTATGTCCTGCTCTTTGCAACTCTATGCCCCATAGCCCACCAGGCTCCTCTGGCTATAGGGTTAGAATAGTGCAGTGGGTTGCCATGCCCTTCTCCAGGGATCTTCCCAACCCTGGGATAGAACCTGCATCTATTCTATCTGCTTGGCAGGTAGGTGGGTTCTTTACCACTAGCACCACCTGGGAAGCACAAGGAGAGTTACAGTATACTACTAAACAACCTATGGATCACTGAAGATATCAAAGAAAAAAAATATCTGGAGACAAATGAAAATGAAAACAATGATTCAAAATCTATGAAATACAGCAAAAGTAGTGCCAAGAGGGAAGTTTATATCTGTAAAAGCTTAACTCAAGAAACAAGGAAAATCTAAAATGAACTATCTTACCTTATACCTAAAGGAACTAGAAATAGAAGAGCAAACAGATCCTAAAGTTAGTAGATGGAAAGAAATCATAAAGATCAGAGCAGAAATAAATAAAGTAGAGACTACAAAAATACAAAGATCAGTGAAATGGAGAGCTGGTTCTTTGAAAAGATAAACAAACCTGGTAAATCATCAACCAGATTCATCAAGAAATAAAGAGGGCCCAAATTAATAAAATCAAAAATGAAAAAGAAGTTATGAGCAAAAGAAACAAAATTAAAAATAAACAGTGGGATCTAATTAAACTAAAAGCTTTTGTACAGCAAAGAAAACCATCAACAAAACAAAAAGGTAACCTACTGAATAGGAGAAATATTTGCAAATTATATGACAAGTAATGTGTTAATATTCAATATATAAAAACAGTTCATAAAACACAATACCAAAAAACAACCTTAATAAAAAAATGGATAGAAGACCTGAATAAACATTTTTCCAAAGAAAACATGCAGATGACCAACAGGCACATGAAAATATGCATATCACTAATCATCAGAGAATTGTAAATCAAAACCACAATGAGATATAACATCAAGATTGTCACAATTGAAATGGTTATCAACAAAATGATTACAGTTAACAAATGTTGGCAAGGATTGCAAGGAACACTTGCACACTATTGATGGGAATGTAACTTGGTACAGCTACTACCGAAAATAGTATAGGAGGAGAGGAGGTCCTCGAAAAACTAAAAATCCAGCAATTCCACTCCTGGGTATAGATCCAAAAGGAAAAAAGAAATAGTAATTCAAAAACTATATGTGATTCAATGTTCATAGCAGCATTATTTACAACAGTCAAAATATGGAAGTGATCTAAATGTCCATCAACAGAGAAATGGATAAAAAAAAAAGATGTTTTATATATGTATAATAGAACATTCAGTTCAGTTCAGTTGCTCAGTCGTGTCCGACTCTTTGCATCTCCATGAACTGCAGCACGCCAGGCCTCCCTGTCTATCACAAACACCCGGAGTTCACCCAAACTCATGTCCATTGAGTTGGTGATGCCATCCAGCCATCTCATCCTCGGTCGTCCCCTTCTCCTCCTGCCCCCAATTGCCCCCAGCATCAGGGTCTTTTCCACAAGTCAACACTTTGTATGAGGTAGCTGAAGTATTGGAGTTTCAGCTTTAGCATCAGTCCTTCCAATGAACACCCAGGACTGATCTCTTTTAGGATGGACTGGTTGGATCTCCTTGCACTCCAAGGGACTCTCAAGAGTCTTCTCCAACACCACAGTTCAAAAGCATCAATTCTTCTGTGCTCAGCTTTCTTTAGAGTCCAACTCTCACATCCATACATGACCACTGGAAAAACAATAGCTTTGACTAGATGGACCTTTGTTGACAAAGTAATGTCTCTGCTTTTCAATATGCTATCTAGGTTGGTCATAACTTTCCTTCCAAGGAGTAAGCATCCTTTAATTTCATGGCTGCAATCACCATCTGCAGTGATTTTGGAGCCTCAAAAAATAAAGTCTGACACTGTTTCCACTGTTTCCCCATTCATTTCCCATGAAGTGATGGGACCAGGCGCCATGATCTTCGTTTTCTGAATGTTGAGCTTTAAGCCAACTTTTTCACTCTCCTCTTTCACTTTCATCAAGAGGCTTTTCAGTCCTCTTCACTTTCTTCCATAAGGGTGGTGTCATCTGCATCTCTGAGGTTATTGATATTTCTCCGGGCAATCTTGTTTCCAGCTTGTGCTTCTTCCAGCCCAGCGTTTCTCATGATGTACTCTGCATATAAGTTAAATAAGCAGGGTGACAATATAAAGCCTTGACGTACTCCTTTTCCTATTTACTGAGCCATAAAAAGAAAGAAATGTTGCCATTTTCCACAACTTTAATCAACTTAAAGGGAATTATGCTTACTGAAATAAGCCAAATAAAGACAAATATTGAAGGCTCTCATTTACATGTGAAATCTAAGAAATAATACAAATGAATATAACAAAAGAGAAACAGACTCACATGTATAGAGAACAAAGTAACTGCCAGTGGGAAGAGGGAAGTGAAAAGGTTTAGAGATAGCAGATTAAGAAGTACAAACTATAATTTATAAAAGAAATAAGCAACAAAGACATCTGTACAGAGGGAATATAACTAATTTATAATAATTTTAAATAGGAAATATTCTATAAAAAATTTAGTCAGTATATTGTATACCTGAAGCTAATATATTATAAATCAAGTATACTTCAGTAAAACAATTAAATAAGTATAATGTAGGACCTTGAAGGTCATTGTAAACAGTTTGTATATTAATCTAAATGCAATGAGAAGCCACTGCCAACTTCTGCCATTTTGTTTCCATTTGAAATGATTAGTCTGTTTCTTGAGTGAAGATTAAATTGATTGAAGAAAAATAGTAAGAAAGGAGACAAGAGACTGTTGCATAGACCAGGGAAGAAATGTTGATGACATGTAGTTGAATTGATGAGGTGGAAATTGTTACAAGTGATTGACTGGTCATATAATGAGGAGGTTGAATCAACAGAATTTTCTGGTTAATTGAATGTGGAGGATGAGGTGAAATCAGAAACCAAGAATGGGTCAGATTCCAAGCTCAAGTAATAATATATATAATGAGGCATTCATGAAGATTGGGGAAAATGCTATCAAGTTTTATAATAATTGAACTGACCCACTGAAGTTATCTGACAATTTAAAATCCTAAAGATTCTCCTGAGGAAAATATTTTCTTTTTATAAGCTTTTATTTATTTAAATTGTCACAAGTAGTCTAATATCCATTATCTAAAACATAAATTATTGCTTATTTTCCTCTTTTTTGAAACATAAGAAAAAAGTCTGATATAAAATAAATGTGTGATATTTGGGTGAGATAAGACAAATTCATACCTGCCTTATGTCTGTTTCTCAGTTATTCTGCTTTTTCCAGAAGTGTGAACAAAACTGTCTTGACATTCCTTACTTTATGATTGGTATAAAATTATTGGAATAGCTCATAAAACTTGAAACTAGTTTTTAAAAAGACTTAAACATCATCAGAAATAGATTACATTGACAAAATGTGTAAAGTAAATACATAAGGAAGACACTGTAATTGGTGTCCACATTTAATTTGATAATTTATTTTGCATTTCTCTGATAGCCAGCATCCATGAGAGCCCCAATGATCGTCATCTCCTGGTATTCACATCCTTGTATAGCCAGGCCCCTCCCACATTGAATCAGAGCTGGGCTCTATGACCCCTAGAATATACCAGAAGTGAGGGAATAATCACTTCTGAGGAGAAATCATTAAAGATATTGTATATTTTCCTCTCTTGTGTCAGCTCTGGGATCTCAGTAGCTCAGGGAAAACTAGCTTTCATGCCTTAAGAAGTCCACATGGCAAAGAACTGACATTTCTGGAGAACATTCAATGAGGGTCTGAGGCATCTTATTAATAGCCATGTGAGTGAGTTTGAACGGAGATCCTCCAACCCTCATCAAACCTTCAGATGACTGCAGCTCTGGCCAACATCTGGATTAAAACCCCATGAGAAACTCTGAGTTCCAATTACTAGCTAAGCTGTTTCCAAATTCCCAGCTTTCAGAGGCTGTGAGGTAATAAATATCAGACAATAAATACATTGTGAAAGTTTTGGAGGTAATTTGTTTATATAGCAATAAAAAAAAAAAAGAACTAATGCTCATTCCTTATAAGAAACAGAGGAATAAGTGAATCTTCCATATTAAAGAAGAGATAAGGATACCATGAAGTCAGAATGAGAGATGAAAATTCACCTTTGAGGATGGACAGATGGAAAAGTTGTCTGGGAAGGATGTATTAGTACTTTCAATATAATGTCTGTAACCATAGTTGTGACCAGATCAAAGGGAAAGACAGTATGCTTGTACTCAAGAGTCATAGTCCTAAATGTCTTATTAAGAAAATTGAAAAACTGAGGCAGATTCAGAAAGAGTGTTCTACCAACACCAGATTTGTGAGATAATTCTATGAAGAAAAAGAGGCAAGTGAATAATGTGGGAAAACAGAAGGCATTGAAATAATATCACAATGAACATTTGCACAATAAATATACCTATTTACCATATTTTCACCCTCAGTGTTAGTCTACTTGGACTGCTATAAAAAAAATACCACAGATTTAAGGTCTTAAACAGAAATGTATTTTCTCAGACTTCTGGAGGCTGAAAGTCCAAGGTGAAGGTTATCGGCAGGTTTGGTTTCTAATGAGGCCTCTCTGGTTTGTACATGACTGCCTTCTCGTTGTATTCTCACATGGCCTGATCTCTTTGTACTCAGATTCCCCAGTGTTTCCTCTTGTATGTCTTAATATCTCTTTATGAGGATATCAGAGGCATTGAATTAAGCACTATACATAAGACCTCATTTAACCTTAATTACCACTGTAATACTACACTTGATCTTAGCCAAAAGGCTGATCATGGCATCTGACCCCATCACTTCATGGGAAATAGATGGGGAAACAGTAGAAACAGTGTCAGACTTTGTTTTTTTGGGCTCCAAAATCACTACAAATGGTGACTGCAGCCATGAAATTAAAAGGGGCTTACTCCTTGGAAGAAAAGTTATGACCAACCTAGATAGTATATTCAAAAGCAGAGACATTACTTTGCCGACTAAGGTCCGTCTAGTCAAGGCTATGGTTTTTCCTGTGGTCATGTATGGATGTGAGAGTTGGACTGTGAGAAGGCTGAGCGCAGAAGAATTGATGCTTTTGAACTGTGGTGTTGGAGAAGACTCTTGAGAGTCCCTTGGACTGCAAGGAGATCCAAGCAGTCCATTCTGAAGGAGATCAACCCTGGGATTTCTTTGGAAGGAATGATGCTGAAACTGAAGCTCCAGTACTTTGGGCACCTTATGCGAAGAGTTGACTCATTGGAAAAGACCCTGATGCTGGGAGGGATTGGGGGCAGGAGGAGAAGGGGACGACCTAGCATGAGATGGCTGGATGGCATCACAGACTCAATGGACGTGAGTCTGGGTGAACTCCGGGAGTTGGTGATGGACAGGGAGGCCTGGCGTGCTGCGATTCATGGGGTCACAAAGAGTCGGACACGACTGCGCGACTGAACTGAACTGAACTGAACCACTGTAATGGCCCTGTCTCTAAATACAATCATATTATGAGCTACCAGGGTTTAGGCTTTAATATATGGATTCTAGGGGGACATAGTTTATTCCATAACACCCATATTTTCCCAAATTATTGGACTATGAAACCTGTACTTAGACTAAAGGGCATCCATGATGTCTAGGAATTCATCAAATTAGTTCTCAAAGTACCTTAAGTAATCTCTTTGCTCTAATGTGTACTGTAATAAAACAGTCACTGAAAATTCAGGGTCTACTCCAACAATCTGCCATACTCAATAAGAAAATGCATTCCTGCCCCTCATGAGCCACATTTCACTCCTTGTGTCTGTGTGGTGTCATCATGAAAAAAGAAATCATTGTGCTTATTTAAAACAGGTGGAATTTAATCCAGAGAAATAGTTTCAATATTGTTGAAAAAGGCAAAATGAGGAGCAGTGAAAGGAACAAAGAAAAAATGGTAATACCGAGGTGTCACCAGTCCTGTTCTGTAACCCACAAGCTTGTGACTGCTGCTGTATTTGCAGATTTATTTTGTTTTGGATCCACTCCCAAACTGCAGCAGTGATAAGGGCTATAGGATCAACCAGCATGCTGCTTGTGCTTAAGATTCCAACTAACCTTACCCGTCCTGTTGCCATAAGGCAACCTCCAGCAGTTTGCATACTTTGGGAGACAGAAGATTGACATCTCTTTTCTTTGTGCCTTGTGATTTCCTACCCTTGTTTCCTATTGGCAGTGGCCTAGAGGAAGCCTCTAATGGCAGACTGGGAAATAAAGTTCAAGACTCCCAGCCCTAGCAGTTTGAGACTGAGAGACCGGTAAATAGCTAACACAGCAGTGGTCCAGTCTATGGTCAACTGTACTGTTTACTTAAACAAAACAAATGCAGTACAATCATTGCAAAAAAAATAAAAGTCCTGCAAATGAGGCAATGACTGATGGAAGTGAAAAAAATAAGAAGCCCTGAAGAACACTGCATTAGCTTTCAGATATTTTTGCAAGAAAGATTCTCTTCGAAGTTCTTTTATAAAAGTAAAATATGAAGCTCAGGATATACTATCATACTACTTGGTGTCATTAGTAAAATAATGGTACAAAAATTTAATATTATTTACTTCTAAAATTAGCACATTATAATACTAACAATTTTAATAGATCATACTATTAACTAATTTCCATTGTTTTTCACTTTATTTTATAAAATACAGGTGCAAATCAAAATATTAAAATCATCTTCCATGAAATTAAATATCCCTTCCTAAGTGGATTCACTTAAATCAGACTTTCTGTGCTACCAATTTTACTCAGAGAATGGAAACTTCTGTAATGACTATCAATATGCTGAAAACCACTTTTCTGTGGTTTTCAGAACCAAATATATTTTGGGGAACATTGATGTAAGAATAAAAGTCAAATTTGCCACAATGACTGCTTTTCTATAAAATGGGAAAATTTTGCTTACTTCATGACTGATGTAAAATTTCAGGACACTTTTTCAAGAGTATGTGATTAAGAACAGTAGTTTTGCAGGGCTAAAATATAAACTAAAGAATTTACACGTTCCTTTTCAAGCTAACAATTCTGATATACGTGCCATGGGCTTTGCTTCAATATTAGTATGTGTGTTGCTTATGATTCCTGCAGTTCTGTTCTCCCATGATTTAGTGTAAGGTTAGTCTTGAGTATATTTTTGCAGCAATAAAATAATATTTTGTGGAAAATCTGTTTTTACCTTGTGCTTCACTGATATCCACATGGCTTATTTTATTTTTTTCCTATATGGCTAAGGGAGCCAGGCAGATGGTTAAATAAATGCTTCAAGCATGTTAAAATTAAACTTGACATTTCTGATTACCTTGGCAGATACTGCCACTGGTTTACCACAATGAAATTTTGGGGTAAATTATTTCAAACTTTTCTTTTTTAAATAAAATGTAGTTCTAAGGATAAAAATTATTATTATATACAGAAGAGTATAGTTACATGCTGACATAACTGATAGCTATATAACTTATATAGACTATACTATTTAAAATTATGAAACTATTTTATTAGTTATAATTTAGGACCTTCAGACAAATCATACTTTCATAAGTGTAGTAATGTTATCAATATTGTGAAATATTTAGTGAAAATTCATTGTGGATCCAGTATCCTCAGCTGCAGCCTTTTTGGAGCCCAGTATAAGAACAGACTATTAGGGGTTTTGTTCCTGAAACTATGACTAAGCCACATTTGGTTTTGCCAAGTGACTCATTAATCATAGGAAGAATATTTAGGAGGCGTGTGGTGATCCATCTGGCAAGTGACCTAGAGAAGAAAGAAATTTGCTCATCTCTGCAGTGTCTGCTTTGGAAGTCAGGTGTATTATCTCTGCCTCACAAACTCATATCTTCCTGGGAGAAAGAAAGGGACAGCCTCATTTTTAGACTAACTGAAAGGACACATGGCCATTCTGAACTTTGATGAGACAGAGAAATAGTCAGACCTAGACCAGAATTTGAGATACACCAGACTTTGTGTAAGAAGATAAACCAGCTTGGTTGGCTGCCACACATGGAATCAATTTTAGGGTTGCAGTTAATTGGGCCAATATTTAAAGAAAAGGTTTCTATACTTAGTTACTGACTGGTGAGTGCCGTTCTAATCCCTTAAATTTATTGGAATTGTGAAACAAGATGGTAGTATTAACATATTTTTTTAACTTGAAAATCTGCTTCAAAATTATAGAGGTAAAACTATTTTTAACTACTGAAATAAATGTTGATGTGTAAAAGCAAGATGAAAATTTTCATAAATATTTATTAAAAGGATCATTAAGCTTCTACGTTCACACTGAAGTAACAGGGTTTATAAATGCTGGTAGGAGACAGGTCCCAAGGGTTTGTGTTTTAGTGACTGAGTCCTGGGATCCATTATGTTCCTACAGTTGATGTCAGAGAGATGTTGCGGAGCTCCACGTTTGAGGGGAAGAGTGGGGATATAATTCTGAATCATAAACAGAAGAACAAATATATCCACTAATTCTCCTAGAATTTGGCAGAAAATTTATGGTTGCTTATATCTGGGAAAAAAATCAAAGGTACAAATTAAATGTTGGAAATGGCCAGCCTCTGACCTATAGCTATCAATACAAGATTTAATTGGAAGACATGAACTCCAAAGACCTTGAGATGAAGTACTTGACAAAAACCCACTGTACAGAGAGTAGAAAAATCCACATAGTTTGCATCTCAAACTAAAATTACAAAATTCATTAAGAAATCCTATGCCATCATGTATAAACCCAAGATTTCCAAACAAGAGACAACACATTCCTCTGGAACCAAATAACATGATTCTCAAAACTAAAAATAAATAAATAAATAAAAATTCAGAGTGCTGAGTATGATTAAAAAATAACTTAGGAGAGTAACAATAGAATGATAGTATTACAGTTATCATATCTCAAGATATTAATATTTCTTACAGTAACAGAATACATAGGCATAATAACACCTACAGACAACCTCTGCAACAAACTAAATAAGATGTAACAAATCCCATCATAAGAATAAACAACGCCAGATCACTTATATCAGCATCATGCAGAAAGGAATGAAGAGAGATAAGAGATAAGAGGGACTTAAAATATCTCAGAAAACTAGACACCTTGCTACAACTTGAATTGCATGTCCCCGCAAGATATTGCTGCTACTGTTTAGTCACTAAGTTGTATCCTACTCTTTGCAACCCCATGGATTGTAGCCCACCAGGCTCCCGTGTTCATGGGATTTCCCAGGCAAAAATAATCGAGTGGGTTGTCATTTCCTCTCCAGGGGATGTTCCCAGTACAGGAATCCAAACCAAATCTCCTGCTTGGTAGAAAAATGATGATGATGATTTTTTACTACTGAGCCACGTGGAAAGCCCTGGCAAGGTATGTTGAGGCGCTAATTTCCAGTATTCAGAATGTGACCTTATTTGGAAATAAGGTCTATAGAGAGGTAGTCAAGTTAAAATGAGAATCACGTAGGTGAACTGTAAGCAAGCATAATGTCCTAATTAAAAGGAGAAATTTGGACACAGACACATACATACAGGGAGAATGCCATGTGAACATGAAAGCAGGGATCAAGAAGATGTAACTGTAAACCAAGGAAGATCAAAGATTGCCAGCAAATTAGAAGCTAGGAGAGACGTATGAAACAGGTTCCCCTTATTAGAGACCAAGCCTGCCAACACCTTGGACTTTTAGCCTCCAGAATTGCAAGACAAAAGACTTCTGTTGTATTAATATAAAGTACTCAGTGTGTGATGCTTTATATGGCAGCCCTAGCAAACTAATACAGAAACAGATATCAAATCATCAACATTTTTTTTTTTTAGGAATGTTCGCAGTCCATATGAGAGCAGCTTCTAAAGAAAAGGGCTCAGTGGCTCAGTTGGTAAAGACTCTGCCTGCAACCCAGGGTTCAAGCCCTGGGTAAGAAAGATCCCCTAGAGAAGGAAATGGAAACCCACTCCAGTATCTTGCCAGAATTCCATGGACAGAAGAGCCGGACAGGCCACAGTCTGTGGGACTGCAAAGCTGTGGACACGACTGAGTGATTAACTTCTAAAGAAAGGCTCTATATTTTGGATGGGGAAAGGGACCAATAAATATCATCTGAGTCCTAGGATCTCTCAACTATGCAGAAAAGTTTCACCCTAATAGAAATATGACTAAGGTGTTGAGTCTTAATATCTAGAGTTAAACATTTCCATCTCTACAATCCTGCCAGAATTTCTGATGTTTCTGTCCTGTGGCAGTAGGTCTACCTGGGAAGGCTGGATTCTCAGCCTCTTACTTTGCACTCAGAATTGGTAAGAACCTCCCAGAGTAAAACCAAAAGCATACTTTTGGCTCAACTCTTTGGCTTTTCCTTCTTGGTAATATAGGTCTTATCCTGGATTTTTGGCCTTCTCTGGTGGCTCACATGATAAAGAACCTGCCTGCAATGTGGGAGACGCAGCTTCAATCCCTGGGTCAGGAAGATCCCCTGGAGAAGGAAATGGCTACATGGTTACCCACTCACAGTATTCTTGCTTGGAGAATCCCATAGACAGTGGGGCCTAGTGGGCTACAGTCCGTGAGGTCACAAAGAGCTGGACATGACTGAGTGACTAACACTTTCACTTTCAAATGTAAGACACTAACAACTCTCTCTCATATCATTATCAATCTTGTATATGAAATGTATGTGCATGGCTGTATATACATGTGGCTTTCCACATTTTATTCACATATATGTGTGTGTGTTGCTTTTCATATTTTTGATGAAATATTAAATATGACCTATACATTGTTGTGAAGACATTACAAAAATTAACCAATACAATAAACTATCAAAAACATACATACTATATTTGGTGCTGTATTTTAAAAAAGAGGTAAATGAAATATTTGGCTATACAATAATAAACATGTTGTTTACTCCTTTTCAGGTAAGTTTATTCAACCTGTAGTTCTATATCCCCCTCAAGAATGACCATTTCACACCATGACTTTCCTTACAGCAAATGAGATAAAACAATTTCTCAGCATTTTCTCACTTAGAATTATTTTAGAAGAGAGCTCAAGCCTGGATATCTTTATTAACATTCAGGAGAGTCTAATGATCTGTTTGTGTGTAAAGTGGCCCTAAATTCTGTGCTTGAAGTTACTGAAGCTTTATATCCCTAATATGTTAAACCTAAATTAATTTCTTAATGCAAACAACAAAGGATATCTCAAATCTAAGTCTCTTCCAGAAATTTTTGGGGCTGACTTACAATTTGAGAATAATCAGAAACAAAGAGATTTGGCCACACCTTTTTACTAAAACAAGTATAAGTTTCTCAGAATCTGTAAAATACAAAACCACCCATGTGATTTCTCTTCTTTTCTAGACTTGAAAAAGACAGAATATTCTCTTTTATTTCCTCTTCTTGGTACGAAATTTGAATTCAAGGAATGAATCTATTTACATTAGGAATATATCTCCTTAAGACAAAAAGGGAAGAAAACACTCAAATGCTTCTTCCATCTAACTTATTGTAACACAAAAATTTACATTTTTCCTCCTAAAATTCATTTAGAAGGAGCACTATTCAGTTTAAGGCAAAGATTGCCTAACAATACAAAAGATAAACATAAAGTGTGCATTTCCCAATTTGTTCTTTTATTATATAATTTTTCTCTTTAAAATTAATAATAAAATCATCACACTGCATTGATAATTATTATCTCCTTAAAAATAGTCACACTGACAATTCAGTTAAATGTTTTATAAACTGTTTGGGTTTGCAAATAAGATTATTTTCCACATGTTATATGAAGGGTTTGGCACATGATATTCATGAACAATAAAATGAGTCTGGCGACTAATTCCTCTTTCTCTACCAGACTGGAAAATTTCCCATAAATTTTATTTGTGTTCCTCTGTTTGTGACAACCATCTGCTTAGTCTTCACACCATTTTGTGTTTAGCCAAGATGAAATTAAAATTGACAGAAGTATCTACTATAAAAAAAAAAGCAGCACAGATAATTGGGGAGGAGAATGTAAGTCTGCACCATTGCTTTGCATCCACCACGTTCAATATGACAATGTTCTACATGCAAACATTTTGAGAGCTGCTGAGAAGAATCAGTTTATAATGGAGTGTTTAAATTTAATGAAACAAGATTTAGGATGTATAAATATTTCTTTCATTAAGTGAAAAGGTTAGCAATCTAAAGTATCTACTTCTTTGGCCACTTGATGCAAAGAGCTGACTCATTGGAAAAGACCCTGACGCTGGGAAAGATTGAGGGCACAAGGAGAAGGGGGCAACAGAGGATGAGATATTTGGATGGCATCACTGATTCTATGGACATGAGTTTGAACAAACTCCAGGAGATAGTGAAGGACAGGGAAACCTGGTGTGCTGCAGTTCATAGGGCTGCAAAGAGTCAGACACCATTTGGTGACTGCACGACAACAGTTGTAAAGCATCCCTCTGAAACAAAGCTAATCCTCATATTTCTTCCTCCGTGGTTACAGGCATGAGACTCTGAAACAAAACTATTTAATAGTAAACATTAAACTACACAATACTCTTACTTCAAATATTTTAACTGTATCAACATATTGGAGCGCTAATGCCTAGTCATCGGGTAAATTGTGAGCTTACCAGTTTGTTACCATAAGAAAGGAAAATAGCAAGGGAATGACAATGTGTGAAATATCAATAACATGTCATGTCAAATTATTTGAAGATAGAAGAAAAATATTGTAGGGGGTCCACTGAACACATTTAAGTAAGGTTGAGATTGACTATCAATCACTGAAATGAAATTTATTTTTGCCCTTTCTAATCAGGTGGCTTTAAGTGTAGGTAGTGAAAGACACAAACAAGATTAGTCCTTATTCTGGCAGCACTCTTTAAAAGAGGAATCTTGACAATACCTACTTAAAATTGGTCAGATACAGCTAACTCCTCTTTTCAATTGTTTATGCAATTCTCAGTTACTATCAAATAAGAAATAAGGATCACTGCACATTAATTTTGGTCTTATTTCTGTAAAACTATAAGAACTATCCCTCATATTAATTAATATAGAAGGCTCTGAAATGAACCATTAAAACCAGAGATTTTTATACATAAGGACAGACAACTTCTAAATTGTTTTATATACAGTGAAAATGTATACAGCTTCTTCTACTTTTTGTGGTCAAAACAAAAAAGAACTTGTTGGGTCAAAGACATATCTGAGATTTTACTTTGTAAGAATATATAATTCATATATATATATATATATATATATGGATTTTATATAGTCTAAGCATTTGACCTTTTAAAGACATTTTGAGGGTTGCATTATATGCTAGTTACATGTAAAAATCAAGTGAAAATTTTTTTCACTTCCATAAGATCAGTCTGCAATTAGCCATGTGGATTTTATTAACTGAAAAATTTTAGTTTTGTCAAGGAGCAAGTCAGTCATAGTTCTGAATGTTTTTCTTAGAATGTTTTCTTAGTTTCTAAATATTTTCTTATAATATTTTCCTAAATATATTTCTAAATATTTTCTTATGTTGTAATAGAAGTATTACATTCAAACACACACGCACATACTACAATTTCTGGCAGTTTGGTGGAGCAACATTCCCAGCCACCAGTAACTGTGATTTAAATTCTATGTAAAATATGGATAACACTAAAATTAAATATTAAAGGACTTCATTTTTTACAGCATATTTGGTTTACAGAAAAACTGAGCAGATGATACAAAGTGTTCCTTTATACCTTTACTCCTCCACATCAAGGGAGAGTTCCCCCTGTTATTAACATCTTCACTATTATGGTACATTTGTTACAAATTGGTGAATCAATGTTGATCCATTATTGTTAACTGAAGTCCATATTTTCAATTTGGGTCCATTCTGTGTTGTTCATTCTATAGATATTAACTAATGTAAAATGACATGCTTTCACCATGACGGTGTCATGCAGAAGAGGTTGATTAAACATCCCCTGTGTTCTTTTTCATCTTTTTTTCCTGAAATGGTGGCACCTAATAATTTTTCTCATTGTCTCTATAATTTTGCCTTTTCCAAATGTCACATAGTTGGAATCAAACGCTATGCAGTCTTTTCAGATTAGCTTCTTTCACTAAGCAATATATTTACATTTAATTTTCCTCTTGTGTCTCCTTCATGGTTTGATAGCTTTTTAAATCAGTGAGTAATTTTAGGGATTTCCCTGGTGGCTCAGATGGTACAGTGTCTGTCTACAATGCGGGAGCCAGGGTTCAGTGCCTGGTTTGGGAAGATCCCCTGGAGAAGGAAATGAAAATGCACTCCAGTACTATTGCCTGGAAAATCCCATGGACAGAGGAGCCTGGTAGGCTACAGTCCATGGGGTCGCAAAGAGTCGGACACGACTGAGCAACTTCACTTTCACATGGATCTATATCAGTTTGGTTATCCTTTCAGTATTTGAAGGACATTTTCACCACTTTCATTTTTTATTATGAATAAAGTTGCTGTACATATGTCTTCCAGCTTTCATGTATGTAAATTTCCAACTCATTTGGGTACATACCTAGGAGCATAATTATTGGATCACATGGGAAGACTCTGATGACCTCTGTAAGAAACTTCCAAATGACCTTTCAAAACTGTGCGACCATTTTTCATTCTCACTACCAATGAAGGTGAATTCCTGTTGCTCTACATCCTAACCACCATTTTTCATTGTCAGGTTTATCAATTTTAGCCATTCTAATAGGTATATAGGGGTATCTCATAGTCATTTTAATTTATAATTCTCTAATGTCATATGATGTTGAGCACATTTTAATATGCATATTATTTATTATCTAAATACATCTGTTTAGATCTTTTACCTAGCTTTTAATCAGATTGTTTTATTTATTATTATTGAGTTTAAGTGTTCTTTTTATATTTTTGGATATGTCTTTATCAGATATCTGTTTTGCAAATATCCCTACCTAGTCTGTGACTGATCTTTTCATTCTCTTAAACAGGATTTCATATAGAACATAAGATCCCATTGATATATGGTGATGTTCTATTTAACTATAGTTTTACTAAACTTCTGCCCTCTGCATTTGTCCATTACTGGTATAGAGGGGTGCTGGAGTCTCCAATTCTGATAGCGGATTTGTCTATTTCTCTTTGAAGTTCCATCGTGTTTTGCCTCACATGTTTATCAAAGTCTGTTTTCAGGCACATACCCATTAAGGGTTATTATGTCTTTATAAGGACTTGATCCCTTTTTCATTATGTATTGCTTCTCTTTATCCTGATGATTTCCCTTGTTTCAAGTGTGCTTTATTTGAATTAATATAGTTATCCCTGCTTCCTTCCATTTGTGTTACCATGATATATGTTTTTCCATTTCTTTACTTTAAATCTATACATATATTTATTTTCCATGTGGGTTTCTTGTAGACAAAGTACAGCTGGTTTTTATTTATTCACTCTGACAGTCTAATAATATGCATTAAATCATTCATATCTATTTTGCTTATTAATATAGCTGGCTTAACAGACAAAATATTTGGAACTATTTTCTGTTAGTTGCCCTAATACTTTTTCTTTTTTTCTTCCATTCTTTTTCTGCCTTCTGTGGTTTTATTTGAATGCTTTATATAACTCCTTACTCTCTTTCTTAGCATATCAATTATACTTCTTTAAAAATTTTTATTGTTATTGTCCTAGAGTTTGCAATATACATTTGTCCTCAATCCTCTGATATATCTAACAAGAACTGGTGATTTTCAGATATTTTCTTGTTACAATATCTGGGGTAACAACTTCCTAATTAGTAAAAAAGGAACACAGATGTGTACATAAATTTGTGAAACTTATTAAGTATACTTAATAAATCATGTAACCATATGTTGATTGTAACAGTGTCAGGGAACTTAAATTACTTTCAACAGAACAATATACTGACACTGACTTCCTAAAAGAAACAATGTAAGTCAAGAAGTAGTGGAATAGTCTTTCTCTATATTTAGTTATTGTTTTCTTGACATCCTTTGTAAGTATGAGGTTAAAAAAATACATTCTACAACAATGATAAACAGATTTTATTACAAATGTAATATTACTAAAGAAAATTCTTAAGATATTGTAGGCAGAAAAAAATAATAGCAAAGGAAAATTTCAAGATGCAAAAAAATAAATAAAGAAGGAACAAAGAAAGCTATAAATAAGTACAAAAATGTAAAGAAATCTGTAAAAACAGCAATGACTACTCTGTGGGTTTCAGAAATAATATACATGATAAAACTAGTATATAAATATCAAATGATATGTTGATATTAAAGTACTCTCAAGTTTAACTTAAGGGAGAGTAGTAAATATATCAAAAAAATTTAGATTTTGATGACCAAAGAATTAATGATAAAATATTTAGTGTAACTGTACAAATTGAAAATAGAATGCATAATATTCTAATTAATAGGGGAATAATAGATTAAAAAATAATTCTGACAATCAAAGGGGATATTGCAGTGGTGTCAGGGCATAGGAATGTATTACAATAGAACATGTAAGTTAATTCTGTAAAATAATAAATTTGAATAAATTTGAAAATTTAACTTTTTTTAATAGAAGAGTCACTGTAAAGTTTGAATCAAACTTCATGCAAATAGAGATACTGAATAGGAAGAAAAAAAATTTTAGGAAAAGAGTGAAGCAATACTAAATACTAACTTTAAAAAGCAAATAATAGCTATAGTACTATCATTTTATGATATTTTATAGATATGCATATAAAGCTGTCAAGAACAGGGAGAGATATCTGTGCTGGAAATGCATATTAGGGAGTGTCTATGTATAGAAAATATTTAAAACCACAAGACTTGATAAGACAGTAAGGGAATGAATTTTACTAAAGAAAAAAAAAAAAAAAAGGAATCACAACCACCAGAAACCACTAGCTCTTGGACAGCAGAGATGAAGAAGCAGTAAAAGAAAAAAAACACAAACCATCCGTTTGAAAGGAGAAAAGCCAGGAGAATGCAGTGTTCTGGACCTGAAGTGAAGTGTGTCAAAGAGAAATGATTGATAAAACATGTCAAAGCCTGCTTATTGATCAAAAAAGAAGACTGGAGATGATGACTAATTATTAGATAACAATGATGAGCATACTGATGATGTGGATTACTCCTATGGCATATGAGTTCCCCAGTTCCTTTATCAAAAACAATGGTTTAATTTTAAAAAATAATTATCCCTCATCTTCCCTTTAAATAACAAGTGAAATTTTACTTTTCATTGGCTTGTTTATTCCCAAACCCTACACATTAAATATAGAGGGTCTCTGTATTTTAGATTGACTGGTTCATATTACTCAGGAAGAGCAATTTCATTTAAAAGTTTTTTTCATGGTTAAGTCTTACTGAGCAGAACAAGTCATTGTATTTAGAGTACACAAGATTAGTATTTCTTTTTTTCGTTAATATAGATGACATTTTATAAAAATAACTTTAAGAAATATTCTATCCAGGATCATGCAAGACCCTGACAGGGAGTAAATAGAGAAACACCTCAGCTATTGCCAGGGATTCTTCTGTTATAGGAAGAGGGACCACTAAGTTTCCTCTGTCTGCTCTAAAAGTACCACCATTTCTTTTCATTTCAACAACCCTATGGGACTTATACAGACATTCTTGCTGATCTAGGCTTAAATGAATGTTACTACATTCTTTTAGATAGGACATTTATTGACTAGATATCTTTGTGGGATCAGCCCTTCTAAGCCAAATTTTCTAATCTTAATCTTGCTAAATTTAATGTCTTACTTATCCTACTGGTTTTCTTCTGAGATTTCAAACTTCCATATATACAGCCTAAATTATGACAAAAGCTGAATATCAAATTTTGGTTTAATAATTCAAAATATAGTCATATTCAGCTAAGAGAAAAATAAGATCTCCAATTCTCATATGCTATCAACTGTGCCACCCATCTGCTTTCATTATCTGTGTATTTATAAATATTTATAATAAAGAAGGCACATATTAGGAAAATTCCCAATGTATTTGGGTGTATTTTGTTTCATCTACAAATCCTTTTTTCCCAGCTAACTATGAGAGGCCTCGTGTATGTCTTGAAGTTTCCTATGTTCCTTTTGTTCTCGGTTTAGACTGAAAGAAGGTAGGTTGCTTGCTTTATTGATTCCTATTTGACCTTATATAGGGTAGCAATTTCTAAGCACAGATTATACCTGGGTCTTAGCTTTCAATCCATGTGGAAATGTTAAAAAAGAAAAACTTAAAACTTGAAGGTAATAATAACAAAATGGAATAGCTTTGCCTATTTTTTTTAATAATGACTTTTCTCCTTCCCATTAAAGTCAATTGCATATTATGGTGGACTGATTCTGATTTTCATGATTCCATATAGTTCTTTACTAACATTAGTGATTCTTGATGGGTAGACTGCAGCAAGTAGTTTGAAGTTCTGAACTCACCCTACAGATTGAAGTGTGCAATCAAGCAATTATTATTCATAGCACCATTTAAAAACATGTCCAAACCTAGAAAAGAGAAATCTTAAATAAAATAGGCACATTTTTTTGGTTGCATCCAAAGTTGAGATTTCTATCCCATCTATGATATATACTCTATGATATCTTTATGTGAAAGAGTAAAAATGAGTAACTTATTCATGAAAGTTTACTAGATTTGTGATGAGGAATGTTATACACTAACAAACCAAAGCCAAAACTCTTTTTAAAAAGGAAAAACTCACCAAATATGTAACTAGAGAGAGCCATGAGCAATAGTGCTGAAACTGAAAGCTGAACTGATAAAATTTGAAAATACATTAATGTCTTTCTTAACCCAATAGTAGTATATATAATCATTTCAATGTATAGTGTGATTCAACTAGGAGAACAGGAAAAAAGAAAAAAAGATAAGCTGAAGAAACTTCAGTGAGAACTGAGCTCAATTTCATCATGTGTAAAGTTTGAGATATTGAACTAGATATTCTTCATGGTGCTTGCCATATCTGAAATGTGAGTTTTTTAAACAAATTTGTTTCTGAGTGACTCTTGCATGCTATAAAATCAGTTCCTTTATATTGCATACTCCGTATTCATGGACTGAATGAATAAAAAGTCTAGTTGACACCAAATTGAAGGAAAAGTTCTATAAAATGTCTCTATAAAAATGGGGCATTTGATCAACCTAATATACTTTGATTACACTGATTTATTTTTTTTACCTCTAAGATTATTTTATAATAATACCTTCCTGGAAAAGGTCATGATTAAATTTTGTTCTTCTGTCCTTAACATTAAATTTTGTAAATTCAGAACCAGACAAAAATGGTATATTATTTCCCTATGTATGACTCATACATTAATCAGACTACTAGAAATTCTATGAGGAATTATAATTATCTCAGAATTTCTTTCCAGGTAGTTTAATTTTAGTGAATAAATAGATCATATCTGTTTCCTCCTTTTGCTGACAAAGTTGTTAGCAAAAATTTCAGTGAATGAAAATTACTGCTGTGCTATCTGGAATTAGTACAATTTCCAGGAAGTTCCAAAAATTCTGGGCAGCTTGTGTGAATTTAAGAACTTTAATTTATTGATGCTGGTGAACTCATCCAGCTTTCTCTATAATCTCTCCATAAGTTTCCAGGTCCAGATGATTAGAGGTTGTGAAATTGAACACATCCTATAGCACTTCTTTTATGCTGGAAATTTCTTCTTCACTAATATCCAGTCATACTCAAAATGTGGAAGATTTCTACAATTCATGAGACTCATAAGTGAACACAGATTCTGAATTCAACCTATGTATCATTGCTATTTAAGCATCAAATGATTCCAAGACAGAATATATACTTCATGATTATTTATCATCACTGAATAGGGTCATAATATTGTTGGTGCAGAATTTATTTGTTCATTTATTTAAATTTTGTGTTTATATAAATATTCATCTGAATATTATAAGTATCAGAACATTTGCAGTTCATACACTTTAAAATACTTTTTCATTGTATTTTTCACCAAAAGTGACTGAAAAGAAGTTGTAAGTGTATGTGAGTCTATATGTATATGTGAATATGTAAATAAATGTACATGAGTTGAATAAGAGAATAAACCACTGAGATCAGGGATTATTATAACATGGCAGGCATAGTTTTCTCCGTGAGATGACACTAATAGAGTATAACTCTATTTTTATCATTTATAGGCAGACTATAGGATTGACTTTGTTTATTTACTTTGTTTTTGTTGTTTTATTTACTTTGTTTTTGTTGTTTCATTCAGCAAATGTTTACTGAATATCTTTTCTATGCCAGGAAGTGAGCAGAGCACTGGGGTTTGTACAATGAACAAGCTAACAATCCAGCAGAGTAGAAAAATATGTGAAAAGTAATTAGAAATAGTCAAAGGACATAAAAGAGGAACCATGCAGGGAAAGAGTGAAATAGAGGTCCCATCTTGGCCTTGGTGATCAAAAAGAGCCTCTGGAAAGTTTCGGTATAGCTGATATCTGAAGAACGCGACCAAGAAGAATGAGCTGCAGGGATAAGAATGATGGCATTCCAAGCAGAGAATATGGCATAAGACCTATGAAGCCCAGAATTATTTACTTATTTTAACAGGCTCTTTTTGCACCAGCGAGTTTTCCTGTCCTCTGTAAGTGTTGCAACACTATCTTGGTATGTCATGAGGGTTATCTTCAAGGTTCCATCACCAATATCATGCTCTGGAACCCTTAGGCAAAAGCTCTTGTGAGTACTACATTGAGACACACAAAGTCCCATGGAATCCAGAAGCTCTGCATGTTGAAAGATCCGAGTGTACTACGAAAACGAGTATCATTGCTTATTAGGGGGAGGAGTAAAATCCTGGGGACAGAGAATATGATGTTGTAAAGGAGTTAGGCTATATTTGTTTTACAAAACAAAACAAATATTAAGCCATAAACTGTGAACCACCATGATTAAATGCAGCTCATATTTTAAACTAGGATTTACTATTAAAAAGTAAGTGAAAATAACCTGCCTAATCAATCCATCATGTGAACCATCACTGGAGTAATATGTTGTGTAAATATTTTGATCTTGGTCTAAGTACCTGTTAACATAGAGACAGCTGAAAAACCTACTATCTTTTGGGTTATTCCTGTGGAATCAAACTTAGATGTAATGTTCTATTATCAATAGCGAATGATATGAGTGTGATAATTAAGACAGTGATACATTTCTAAATAAAATTGTCATCTCACTAATTAAAACAGGAAAAGATAAATTCTTAATATTATGGGTTATATGTCTTTATCTAAAAGCTAATAATCACTACTATTTTTGGCCACAGTGGACTAACAGAAACCAGCTTGATTTTACTATCTTAAGTTGCTTAGTTTTAAATGCATTTATGAAGTAATTTATAAATAATGTTTTGTTTTGTTTTTTTTCAAATTTAGAGCAACAAATAATCTCTGAGAGAACAAAAACAAATGAGATGAATCATAGCTTTTTGCCTAGAGAAAGTGTCTGATCAGTAGTGTGGGGAGGAAGTACCCAGAAAAATTTTGGCAATCTCCCTAATTGAAGAAACAGAGTTCAGAATTGTGGAAACCTAAACAGGTTAAATTTTTAGGGTATAGTACTGAGGAGGAGACAGTTGCACACACAAGTGTACCCCCCCCACACACACACACTTGCACGTGTGCGTCTACAGCTGAGTTCTGATCAGTGTGTTCATGTAGGAAAATTCCTACATAATAATGTTAAGTTTCTAATTTTATAAATTAGAAAAAGAAAAGCAAATTAAAACCAAAGTAAGCAGAAGAAAGTTAATAAAGAGGAGGAATTATTAAGAGAGATTATTGCAAAAGAGTAAAAAAGGAATATAAGCAAAACTAGTTTTTGAAATGATCATAATGATAGTTCTTTAGCCACACTGACCAAGAAAATAGAGGATTAGAATGAGAGAAGGGATACCAATGAACATTCTAAATTGTACATGTATTAATAGTTTAATTAGGCAATATTAAAAAATTTATGACAACAAATTCAGCAGTCTAAATGAACACTTACAAGCACATACAAGAAGCAATACATAAACTGAGTCACCCTACATGTATTAAAGAGCTTTAATTTGTAGTGAATCTCTTTGAAGAAAATGTCAGCTCTTGATGGTCTCAAAATTAACTTATTCAAAAAGTTACTGGAGAAATATTATCAATTATGTACACAATTTTATTGCCTGATGCTAAAATCCAAAAGTGACATTCCAAGAGAAATCTAGACCAGTATCTCTCAGGAATACAGACACAAATTTGTCCTTAACAAAATTTTGTTAAGTTCAATCAAATAAAGCATGAAAAGGATGAGACATCAAGACCTTATGGTGTTATTTACCTGCCAGGAAAGTTGATGTAACAACTGAAAATCAATATAGTTCAACAATTTAAAATGTTTTAAAGTATTGTCCTAACCAGAACAATAAAAGGGGAGGCAGGGAAAAAAAACAAAACAAAATGCAACCAGATGGCAAAAGAAATATCAGTGTCTTTAATCACAGACACATGGCTATCTATGTAGAAAATCCTAAGAAATACACAAAAAATATTTTAGAATTAATGAGTGCATTTAGCACCTTTATGGAGTACAAATTCAACATATAATAATTGATTCTATTTACTGATACTAGCAATGTTCAGCTATAAATATTTTAAATATCACTTTCAGTAGCATCAAAGCATAATGAATTACGAATATATTGGATAAAAGAAGTATAAGTTCAATACACTGACAGTTGTAATATATTACTGATAAAAATTAAAAGTCTAAATAAGTGGAAAGACATGCTATTTTTCAGATAGATCAACATGTGTCTGTCAAAATAATTGATATTACTGAAATATCAATTCTCCCCATATTACTCTATATATTCAAACTCTAAGCAGGTGACATTATAGGAATTGATGAGATTATTCTACAGTGCACACAGAAATGGAAAGGACTAAGATAGCCAAAGAAATTTTGAAAAAAGAACCTGAACAACTTACACTACTTGATATCAGCATATACTATAAAGTCTCAGTAATGAAACTGCATGATACCAGTATTTTATACAAATATATACACCAATAAGACAAAACAGTGTGTTGTTAAATATGCCTATACACATATAGTCAACTGACATTCAACAAAGATGCCATGGATCACAATAAACTGTGGAAAATTCCAAAAGAGATGGGAATATCAGATCACCTGACCTGCCTCTTGAGAAACCTGTATGCAGGTCAGGAAGCAACAGTTAGAACTGAACATGGAAAAACAGACTGGTTCCAAATAGGAAAAGGAGTACGTCAAGGCTGTATATTGTCACCCTGCTTATTTAACTTCTATGCAGAGTACATCATGAGAAATGCTGGGCTGGAAGAAACACAAGCTGGAGTCAAGATTGGCAGGAGAAATATCAATACCTCAGATGTGCAGATGATACCACCCTTATGGCAGAAAGTGAAGAGAAACTCAAAAGCCTCTAAAATTTCTTAAGAAAAACATATAAATTCAAGAATTGTTAAAATAGCCACAAAAAGAAAAAAAAAGAAAAAAATTAAAAAATTGGCTTCAAAAAATTTAAAATGTTCACTACTAAGATTCTATTAAGAAAATAGAAAGGTAAACCAAAGGCTAGGTAAAATATTATTTTACACCAACCAAGGACTTGCTTAAGAACTAATGTTGGGCTGCACCTCCATGGGTCTGTAAGCCTTGTAGTTGCCAAGCCACGAGAGTGAAGAGCCCACAGTGACAGAGACATCCAATATTTATTGGATAGGGGGCTTTCCTGGTGGCTCAGATGGTAAAGCGTCTGCCTGGAATGCGGGAGACAGGGGTTCGATCCCTGGGTTGGGAAGATCCCCTGGAGAAGGAAATGGCAACCCACTCCAGTACTCTTGCCTGGAAAATTCCGTGGACTGAGGAGCCTGGTAGGCTACAGTCCATGGGGTCACAAAGAGTCAGACAGGACTGAGCAACTTCACTTTCACTTTTACAAGTCAGAACAAAAGGTCATGGAGCCCACCCACCCACTCGGTAAGGCAGAGGGCAGCTAGGACAAGGTAGTGAGCTACACTGCCAGGAGGGTGAAGGCGGTAGCAGTTACAGAGGGAATTGACATCAGGTTGGCTCATCAGTTACCAGGGAAACCAGCATATCCTTTTAGCCCTTCAGGTTAACAATTTTTGGGTTGTCATGGGGGTGGATGTTTCTCTTTGATAACATAGAATGTGGAGCCATTCTTGTCTAAGGATTAGAACAACCACCATTTGAGGCAGGGGGCAAATACAGAGGAAGTCGCTGATTAAGCTCTTTGATTAACAGGGAAGGACAGTCATGCAAGTAGGGTGTGGGTGAAGCAGGCCCTGGCTGGGCAAGGGATGTACAGAGAGCAAGAAGAGCCACCTTGAGTGGCCTGATCATACAACTGTATAAACAACTTTATACCCTGAAATAATGTGTTTAGTCACTTCACTGGTGTTCAGCTCTTTGTGACACTATGAACTGTAGCCTGCCAGGCTCCTCTGTCCATGGGGTACTTCAGGTAACAATACTAGAGTGGGTTGCCATTCCCTTCTCCAGGGCATCTTCCCAACCCAGGGATCAAACCTATATTTCCTGCGGCTCCTGCACTGCAGGTGGATTCTTTACCACTGAGCCACAGTTCGGGAAGCCCCTGAAATAACATATGGTTTCAATAGACACTTCAAACAAGCTATAAGGATAACAACAGCAGGTCTAAAAGACTGGTAGTGGCCCAGCCTCAAAACCAAAGAGCCTGGAGACAATGATAGCGACATCAATGATTTACAGATAGGAAATCTTACATGTCATAAACAAAAGTGTCCTGGAGACACCCCAGCATGTACAGCAGGCAGGACATGGCAGCAATCTTCACTACTCAATAGAGAAGGAGGCTATCATTAATTGGAGAAATTGATGTCAGATTTGCTCATCAGTTACCAAGGAAACAAGCATCAGGGGCACTTCTCTTACTACCCTTCAGGCTAACTACCATCAAGAGGACAGATGTTTCCCTTTAATAAATTAGCAAGTAGAGCCTTTCTGGCCAAAGGGTTAGAACAAATACTAGCTGGGGCAAGGGGCAAACACTTTCATGGGAGTAGGGTGTAGATAAAGCAGGGACTAGTCGAGCAGGGGATGTACAAAGAGCAAGAGAAGAGCCAACTTGCGTGCCCTGATCATCCAGAAGGTAATATCTTTAACTGTGATTTGATTGAATTAACCTTTGTCAAATAGAGCTTCCTGAGATGTCAGATTGTGAGATCAGGTTCAACAGGAGACTGCAAGGGACCTGAAACAGAGAAATTTATTACTTGTGGGTCCTAGAAGAAGTACACAGCACTCTTCAATCAGCGAGCCTAGAAGGCAAGGCAAGGTGTAGGCAGAGAGAGCAGCAGTAACGGGAATGTGCCCCTATTAAGGTCTATGGGTAGAATGCTTGCAGTTCCTGGGCTAAGGCCAGGTTTGTCAATTCAGACTAAAAATAGCAGGGTTTTGGTAAGCTTCAGTAAGTCTTATCTAAAGTGTGAATGGAGGGAGCCCTGGAAGCAGGGAGACTGTATCACAAAGGTAGTTGGGAAAGTCAAATTGAGAACTTAAATTTACATGTGTGTAACGGCAGGCTGTTATCTACAGCATAAATTTGTCTTAGGGACTAGGTTTGGTTTAAGGCCTCCACAAGCCACTTGGTCAAACAAAATGGATGGTGATGCAACAATACCATGAAGTAGTTTTAGCACTACTCAGTAGACTAATTAAATGTTTTTTAAACCCTCTGGAATGGCTAAACTAAAAAGAATGACCATTTAAAATACTTACAAGCATATGGAGTTTCTGCAATTCTGCTATTCACTCCTGGTGGGAATGTAAAATTGTTAAACCACTTTGGAGTACAGCCATACCTTGGCAATATTTGAGGTTCTATTACAGACAACCACAATAAAAGGAATATTTCAATAAAGCAATTCTTTTTGTTTTAATTTTCCAGTATATATCTAAGTTATATTAATACTATACTATGGTTTGTTAAAGGTATGATGGCATTATATCAAAAAACTACATGGCCAAAGTTATAAAATAATCACAATAGTCACATCAAAGATCACTGATCACAGATTAATACAATAAATATCACTTCAGTTCAGTCGCTCAGTTGTGTCCGACTCTTTGAGACCCCATGAATCGCAGCATGCCAGGCCTCCCTGTCCATCACCAACTCCCAGACTTCACTCAGACTCATGTCCATCGAGTCAGTGATGCCATCCAGCCATCTCATCCTCTGTTGTCCCCTTCTCCTCTTGCCTCCAATCCCTCCCAGCATCAGAGTCTTTTCCAATGAGTCAACTCTTCACATGAGGTGGCCAAAGTACTGGAGTTGCAGCTTTAGCATTCCTTCCAAAGAAATCCCAGGGCTGATCTCCTTCAGAATGGACTGGTTGGATCTCCTTGCAGTCCAAGGGACCTCAAGAGTCTTCTCCAACACCACAGTTCAAAAGCATCAATTCTTCGGTGCTCAGCCGTCTTCACAGTCCAACTCTCACATCCATACATGACCACAGGAAAAACCATAGCCTTGACTAGATGGACCTTTATTGGCAAAGTAATTTTTCTGCTTTTGAATATGCTGTCTAGGTTGCTCATAACTTTTCTTCCAAGGAGTAAGCGTCTTTTAATTTCATGGCTGCAGTCACCATCTGCAGTGATTTTAGAGCCCAGAAAAATAAAGTCTGACACTGTTTCCACTGTTTCCCCGTCTATTTCCCATGAAGTGATGGGACTGGATGCCATGATCTTCATTTTCTGAATGTTGAGCTTTAAGCCAACTTTTTCACTCTCCTCTTTCACTTTCATCAGGAGGCTTTATTAGTTCCTCTTCACTTTCTGCCATAAGGGTGGTGTCATCTGCATATCTGAGGTTATTAATATTTCTCCTGGCAATCTTGATTCCAGCTTCTGCTTCCTCCAGTCTAGTGTTTCTCATGATGTACTGTGAATATAAGTTAAATAAGCAGGGTGACAATATACAGCCTTGATGTACTCCTTTTCCTATTTGGAACCAGTCTGTTGTTCCATGTCCAGTTCTAACTGTTGCTTCCTGACCTGCATACAGGTTTCTCAAGAGGCAGGTCAGGTGGTTTGGTATTTCCATCTCTTTCAGAATTTTCCACAGTTTATTGTGATCCACACAGTCAAAGGCTTTGGCATAGTCAATAAAGCAGAAACAGATGTTTTTCTGAAACTGTTTTGCTTTTTCCGTGATCCAGCAGATGTTGGCAATTTGATCTCTGGTTCCTCTGCCTTTTCTAAAACCAGCTTGAACATCTGGAAGTTCATGGTTCATGTATTGCTGAAGCCTGGCTTGGAGAATTTTGAGTATTACTTTACTAGTGTGTGAGATGAATATAATTGTGTGATAGTCTGAGCATTCTTTGGCATTGCCTTTCTTTGGGATTAGAATGAAAACTGACCTTTTCCAGTCCTGTGTCCACTACTGAGTTTTCCAGATTTGCTGGCAAATTGAGCGCAGCACTTCCACAACTTCATCTTTCAGGATTTGAAACAGCTCAACTGGAATTCCATCATCTCCACTAGCTTTGTTCATAGTGATTCCATAGTTCATCAGGAACTCTATCTATCAGATCTAGGCCCTTAAATCTATTTCTCACTTCCACTGTATAATCATAAGGGATTTGATTTAGGTCATACCTGAATGGTCTAGCGGTTTTCCCTACTTTCAATTTCAGTCTGAATTTGGCAATAAGGAGTTCATGATCTGAGCCACAGTCAGCTCCTGGTCTTGTTTTTGTTGACTGTATAGAGCTTCTCCATCTTTGGCTGCAAAGAATATAATCAATCTGATTTTGGTGTTGACCATCTGGTGATTTCCACGTGTGGAATCTTCTCTTGTGTTGTTGGAATACGGTGTTTGCTATGACAAGTACATTTTCTTGGCAAAACTCTATTAGTCTTTGTCCTGATTCATTCTGCATTCCAAGGCCAAATTTGCCTGTTACTTCAGGTGTTTCTTGACTTCCTACTTTTGCATTCCAGTCCCCTAGAATGAAAAGGACATCTTTTTTGGGTGTTAGTTCTAAAAGGTCTTAATAATACCATTCAACTTCAGCCTCTTCAGCATTACTGGTTGGGGCATTTTCTTGGATAACTGTGATATTGAATGGTTTGCCTTGGAAACGAACAGAGATCATTCTGTCGTTTTTGAGATTGCATCCAAGTACTGCATTTCGGACTCTTTTGTTGACTATGATGGCTATTCCATTTCTGAGGGATTCCTGCCCGCAGTAGTAGATATAATGATCATCTGAGTTAAATTCACCCATTCCAGTCCATTTTAATTTGCTGATTCCTAGAATGTCGACGTTCACTCTTGCCATCTCTTGTCTGACCACTTCCAATTTGCCTTGATTCATGGGCCTGACATTGCAGGTTCCTATGCAATATTGCTCTTTACAGCATCAGACCTTGCTTCTACCACCAGTCACATCCACAGCTGGATATTGCTTTTGCTTTGGTTCCATCCCTTCATTCTGTCTGGAGTTATTTCTCCACTGATCTCCAGTAGCATATTGGGCACCTACTGACCTGGGGAGTTCCTCTTTCAGGATCCTATCATTTTGCCTTTTCATACTGTTCATGAGGTTCTCAAGGCAAGAATACTGAAGTGGTTTGCCATTCCCTTCTCCATTGGACCATTTTCTGTCAGACTTCTCCACAATGACCCGCCTGTCTTGCGTTGCCCCGCAGGCATGGCTTGGTTTCATTGAGTTAGACAAGACTGTGGTCCTAGTGTGATTAGATTGACTAGTCTTCTGTGAGTATGTTTTCAGTGTGTCTGCCCTCTGATGCCCTCTGCAACACCTACCATATTACTTGGGTTTGTCTACCTTGGGCGTGGGGTATCTCTTCACGGCTGCTCCAGCAAAGCACAGCCGCTGCTCCTGACCTTGGATGAGGGGTACCTCCTTACTGCCGCCCTTCCTGACCTTCAACATGGGATAGATCCTCTAGGCCCTCCTGCACCCTTGCAGCCACAGCTCCTTGGGTTGCTTCTCCTGGCCACTGCCTCTGGCCTCGGGTGCGGGGTGGCTCTTCCTGGCTGCCATCCCTGGCTTCCAGTGTGGGGTGGCTCTTCCCGGCTGCTGCCCTGGCCTCAGGTGTGAGGTGGCTTCTCCTGGCCGCCACTGACCTCGGACATGGGGTAGCTCCTCTCAGCCGCCGCCCCTGGCCTCAGACATGAAAAATGTGAAGTATTGTGAAAATTACAAAATGTGATTGAGAAATGAAATGAGCAAATGCTGTTGGAAAAGTGGCGCTAATAGACTTGCTCTACACAGGATTGCCACAAGCCTTCAATTTGCAAAAAAGGCAGTATGTGTGAAGTGCAATAAAGCACAGGGCAACAAAACGAAGCATGCCTGTACTGTTCGGCAGTTTCTAAAATGTTAAACATACACTTCAAATTTGACTCAGCCATTCTACTCAAATATTATCCCAAGAAAGCATATATCCATGCAAGTATTTGTATAAGAATGTTTATAACAGCTTTGCTTGTAACAGCAAAAAAAAAGTTAATGTGAATGAATAAATAAATATAGCATATTCATATAATGGAACGGTATTAGGAAAATTTGATATAAAAATTCATATGTAAACATCAAATTTTAAACTTTAGATATTTGTATTTTATCATACTATAATTATACTTAAACTGTAAATATAAGAAAGTAGTCATAATACAACCCTCTCAAATGAACTGGTGAAGTTTCAAGTCACTACTTTTCTTAATGTGATACTAGCCTAAAAAGGATAAGCAAGCTATTGAAAATTAAAAGGTGACTTCAAGATAGCAGGTAGAACCTCCTGAGGTGTTCTATTGCTCCCTTCTTTAAACTGATATAAATAGTATTAAAATCCTTACATCATAATGGAGAGAACTGAGCCCAAGAGAGTCATGAGACTTGCTTATGCTGTTCCTCCAAGTCTAAAGGCATAAAGAGAGAAGATAATTATTTGATGTTCATAATTATTTAATATTTTATTTCTGCCATGTAATGTAATATTTGTTTTATAGCTAAATGTTTTATCTGATATAGCAGACTCTGCTAGTAAACTAAATAATTGATAGCTTTAGGAAATGGCTTGAACATTCTGATATATATTGAAAGCAAATATCAAATTTGTGGTAATAGTTCTCTGAGTCTCACATTGATGTGATAATAAAATAATTTCAAACAAAAAATGATGTTACTATATTTTAATTTAATATAAATGAACATAGAGACTTTTAAAATTTCTTTAAAATTTAAATTTTCTCTGGGATTATATAAAATGAAACTTTCATTTTTTATAAAATACAGTGTTTATAAATTATGTGTTCATAAATGCTGAATGAAGTCGTAAGTGAAGTGAAGTGAAAGTCACTCAGTCGTGTCCGATTCTGCGACGCCATGGTCTATACAGTCCATGGAATTCTCCAGGCCAGAATACTGGAGCGGGTAGCCTTTCCCTTCACCAGGGGCTCTTCCCATCCCAGGGATTAAACCCAGGTTCCCCACATTGCAGGCAGATTCTTTACCAGCTGAGCCACAAGGGAAGCCCAAGGGAGCCTACAATTTCAAGAAGTGAAATTCTCTTGTATTATCAAGTATTTTATAGAGTGAATTTGTCTTTGACTTCCTGGGAAATTATTTTTGTCCTAAAACCTCAAACTGAGAAGGAGAAAATAGTATATTTTGATTAATTCTCAATTATTGCTTTACTTTATTAAAACTTTCAATTTCATAATTTTAAATCTTCTTTCTTTATCCATTCATCATTAAAAGCACATACATTCACAATAAACTGTCTTAAGATGACTACAGAGGAAAGAACTCTTTGGAATATGGTTTGTTCAAGGTGAAATAATTGAAGAGCTTCTGGAACAATATTAAAAAACAGCAAAGAATATTTTTGCTTGAATAATTTTTGTTTTAATTATGCTTGGTTGGAATTTTCTGGAGTGATTGATTAATAAAATTACTAGAATTAATTGCTTACTTGTAAAACTGACCTTAATAGAAATGAACACTGAAAACATACAGAGTATTTTCCTGTTAGGGCAGATATCTTGCTACATTGCATAAGTGAACCAAGTTCAATATTGTTCTTCTTTTATCACACAGACCAGCCCAAAATCTTCTCTGTTCGCTGAAGTATACTCAGAGTTATAATGATAACTTACAATATGACAACTTGGTACCTTCAAGATTTAATTATGCTGCAATTTTTTTTTTTGCATATTCCTTGGATGATTGCAGTGATAATGAAATTTTTTAAAAATCCACCACTTATTGGGAACCTAAGTAATATGTGCCTTTCAGATATTTTGCTTACCTGATCTTATTTAACTTTTGCAGTAATTCTATTTGAGTATTATCTAGATTCTTCATCTAAGAGTTACAGGTACATCAAATGACATAATTTGAGGAAACTCTATGTGGTTTCATATTTGCTCTGGTACTTATGGTCTCCTTATGAAACAAACATTTACCTTTTAGTAAGCAATTATGTATTATCAAATATGTTTCATACATATTATTACCATTTTATAAACATGGTTACATGGCCTTACATGCTCTATTATTAAATTTTTATGCAGAGTACATCATGAGAAACACTGGACTGGAAGAAACACAAGCTGGAATCAAGATTGCCGGGAGAAATATCAATAACCTCAGATATGCAGATGACACCTCCTTTATGGCAGAAAGTGAAGAGGAACTAAAAAGCCTCTTGTTGAAAGTGAAAGAGAAGAGTGAAAAAGTTGGCTTAAAGTTCAACATTCAGAAAACTAAGATCATGGCATCTGGTCCCATCACTTCATGGGAAATAGATGGGGAAACAGTGGAAACAGTGTCAGACTTTATTTTTCTGGGCTCAAAATCACTGCAGATGGTGACTGCAGCCATGAAATTAAAAGACGCTTACTCCTTGGAAGAAAAGTTATGACCAACCTAGATAGCATATTCAAAAGCAGAGACATTACTTTGCCAATAAATGTCCGTCTAGTCAAGGCTATGGTTTTTCCTGTGGTCATGTATGGATGTGAGAGTTGGACTGTGAAGACAGCTGAGCGCTGAAGCATTGATGCTTTTGAACTGTGGTGTTGGAGAGACTCTTGAGAGTCCCTTGGACTGCAAGGAGATCCAACCAGTCCATTCTGAAGGAGATCAACCCTGGGATTTCTTTGGAAGGAATGATGCTAAAGCTGAAACTCCAGTACTTTGGCCACCTCATGTGAAGAGTTGACTCATTGGAAAAGACTCTGATGCTGGGAGGGATTGGGGGCAGGAGGATAAGGGGACGACAGAGGATGAAATGGCTGGATGGCATCACTGACTCGATGGACACAAGTCTGAGTGAACTCCGAGAGATGGTAATGGACAGGGAGGCCTGGCGTGCTGCGATTCATGGGGTCTCAAAGAGTCGGACACAACTGAGCGACTGAACAGAACTGAATTGAAAAATAATGAAAAAATGACTGAAAGATTTTAAGAAAGGAAGCAACTAGTTACATTAAAATTAATTTTAGATAGTTTAAAGGAAGTTAAGTGAAGAAATGATCTAGCAAGTTATTTCCATAATACAGGCCTGAGACAATGGTGCTTCTAACTAGTATGGTCGGTGTCAGTGAAGATGGAGACACGTGAATAAAATAAAGTTGTATTTTGAATTTAGACTCACAGGGATTGACTGTGGAAGGAAAGAGAAAAGTTTTCAGATTTCAGATACAGGAGTAATGAATTACAGATGCCTGTGAGACTGCTACAGAAAATGTCAAATATGTAATTGAGTCGTGTCTGACTCTGTGCGACCCCAGAGACGGCAGCCCACAAGGCTCCCCCATCCCTGGGATTCTCCAGGCAAGAACACTGGAGTGGGTTGCCATTTCCTTCTCCAAGCATGAAAGTGAAAAGTGAAAGGGAAGTTGCTCAGTCGTGTCTGACTCTTCGCGACCCCATGGACTGCAGCCTTCCAGGCTCCTCTGTCCATGGGATTTTCCAGGTAAGAGTTCTGGAGTGGGGTGCCATCACCTTCTCCAAGGGACACAAAGAGAACTGCAAATAGTTCATTTATTTTTCTTGCTAGGCTGAGTCAAGTAACATACCATGTGATCACAGAACTACCTGCTTTGATGTTTGAGTGTTTTACCAAAACATGCTGTAGTCATCTATTATCATCTTAGACTTCTTCACTGTGCACCATACAACTTGAGAAAAAGTACTTTTAAAAACTTGCATCCTCAGTATCTAACTCTGTCATTCATTAACTATTTGCTAACTGAATTGTACATGAATGCACAAGTAGAGAAATATACCTTGTTTTAGCCCAAATGATGTCAAGAAATAGTAAGTAGGAATTTTAACAACATTCATTTTGAATCTACAAAAGACAGATATTTCAAATACTTCAGTTCAGTTCAGTTGCTCAGTCGTGTCCTAGAACAATCTTAAAAGGAAGGATAATTGCATATTTTATAACCTTTTAAGTTTTTTTTCTATTCTAATATTATGCCATTATTTCCAGTCTTTAATATTCTTAGTACTATATGATACAGTTTCTAGTCCTAAAAAAAAAATTAATGGGATTTGAGAAGAAGAAAATTAGTTATTATAAAAAGAACTGAGAAAGTGAACAATTAGAGAATGAAGAGAAAATGGGTTGGGTACTTAGTGTCTTATTAGATACAATATAAAATAGTCATTAAGAAAGTAACTGTTATTATTAAAGGTAATTTAAAGTGTTAGTTGTTCAGTCATGCCTGACTCTCTGTGACCCCATGGACTGCAGCCCACCAGGCTCCACTGTCCATGGGATTTCCCAGGCAAGAATACTGGAGTGGTTTACCACTTCCTTCTCCAGGGGATCTTCTTGACCTAGGGACTGAACCCAGGTCTCCTGCACAGCAGGCAGACTCTTTACGACTGAGCTAACAGGAAAGCCTCACTAAAGATAACCTGGCTGTAATGATTTGGTCCCTCTTCCTCTCTGTCAGTTTCCCTCTCTAAGGAAAAGGACAGAATGGCAAGTACAAATATTAAAACATGAATTGTCAGGGAATTTTATGGTACATCCCTAAATAAAACAATGTTTTAAACAAATAACTGTATTTGTTATATGTCATCAGAAAAGTAACTTAAAAATAATCATAGTCATACAGTAAAATTAATGTTTCTATAACACAGAAGAGCAAAAATGTGGTGAATCAGAAAAGCAATCAATTAATAACTCAAATTCATAGTGACTCAGTTCAGACAGTTCAGCTGTGTTTTACTCTTTGCAACCCCATGGATTGCAACATGCTATGGTGACTCAAAATCAAAATATATGACAGTAAAATGATTTCTTATGACAATTATGTGGGTAATATTATTATTTTAACATGAGTATAATAGTTTATTTCTATATTTAAAGTGTTATTACTTTATCAGCACTTTTTTTTTGCAGATATCCATATTTCTTCCTATATATCACATGAAAAGAACAAAACATGCCATAACATGCTTTTATCAATTTACCATTTTTGATAGGTAAAAATATTGAAACTTTTAAACACATTTATTGATGGTACCAATATTCAGCTTGAGTATCATAAGACTTCTTTTATCAAAATATGAAATAATTCAGTCTTTATTATCACTAGTTGATACTAAATTATTTTACTAAAAATTCAATACTTTGATAGATACTCATACTGTATATTTCTTAATTTACTCATTTGAGAATGGATTTTTACCTAGGGAATATTTTACAATTATTTTACATGAATGAATCTTATTATTTTACAAACATACATGGGTACTTTCAGAGAAATGTCACGTGTGTTTCAGAGAAATTATTCCAATGGTCCTGAAAATGTGCAGATAATAATTAGAAAGTGAGATGCAAGCAAAGATATATTCAAGATGAATATTTCTTTACTAGAGAACAAGAAATGTAAGTTCGTTAAGAAATAAACGTAAACTTACGGAGTGCCATTTTAATTAGAGGCAAATGTCATTAAATGTCATCCACAGACCAGGAAGTATCACAGCCCCTTGAGAAACATCAGTGAACATTCTAGAAAAACATCTTTGCTCCAGAGTTGCTTCTACTTTAGTGAGGGTATGGAAGACAGACCATAAACAATAAATGTTTTAAAAAGTGAAATTATAATGTACAGTACAATTGATAATTTCTATAAAAAGAGAGCAGAATAAAGGGGAAAGGAGTAGACAAGTAGATCAAAAGCACAGTTTTGACATGGGATGAAATGTACCTTGAGTCTCATCCATAGTTGATGTAGATGATATTTAAATGAGACTGGATTTTAGAGTTGATGCTGGAATAAGTTAAGACTTTTGGAACTGCTGGGATGGAATTATGTCATTAAATGTCATCCACAGACCAGGAAGTATCACAGCCCCTTGAGAAACATCAGTGAACATTCTAGAAAAACATCTTTGCTCCAGAGTTGCTTCTACTTTAGTGAGGGTATGGAAGACAGACCATAAACAATAAATGTTTTAAAAAGTGAAATTATAATGTACAGTACAATTGATAATTTCTATAAAAAGAGAGCAGAATAAAGGGGAAAGGAGTAGACAAGTAGATCAAAAGCACAGTTTTGACATGGGATGAAATGTACCTTGAGTCTCATCCATAGTTGATGTAGATGATATTTAAATGAGACTGGATTTTAGAGTTGATGCTGGAATAAGTTAAGACTTTTGGAACTGCTGGGATGGAATGAATATATTTTTCATGAGAGAAAGAAGAATTGGAGGCGGAAGCAGAACACAGTGGATTAAATGCCTGTATACTTCTCATATTCACATGGTGAAATCTAACCCTCAGTGTATGTGGGGACTTTGGTTCGGGGGGGGGGGCTGGTGGTGGTGGTGGTGGTGGTGATAGTGTGTGTGTGTTAGTTGCTCAGTTGTGCCCTTCTCTTTGTGACCCCATGGATTGTATGGACTATAGATTGCCAGGCTTCTCTGTCCATGGAATTCTTCAGATAAGAATACTGGAGTAGGTGGTCATTTCATCCCCCAGGAGAGCTTCCTGACCCAGGGACTGAACCCAGGTCCTCAACCCAGGTCCTCTGCATCGTAGGCAGATTCTTTACAGTCTAAGCCACCAGGTGGGGTGTGGGCATGGGGCATAATTAGATCACAAGAATGGAGTCCTCATGAATGGGATTACTGCCATTCTAAAAGGTACCCTAGAAAGTGCTTATCCTCTTTCCTCTATGTGAGGATACAAGGAGAAGTATGCAATTCTGAATAGAACTCTCACAATTACCCAACCAAGCTGACATCTTGACCTTGGATTTTTAGCTTCCAGAATGACAAGGAATAAATTTTTGTTTTTGATAAACCTCACAGTCTATGGTAATTTGTTTTAGCAGTCTCATATAAGGCAGAATGGTAGATTTCCATTTGAAACAGAATGGTCAGGTTCAGGCTCATTCAACAAAGGAAAGGGGAGAAGATAAAGGTATTAGCTTCATGGGTATTTCAGGGAAGGGCATTTTAAGAAAAGGAGGAAAAGTGAAAATTGCTCTGTGTTCGGCTCTTTAGGAATTCATGGACTCTATAGTCCATGGAATTCTCCAAGCCAGAATACTGGAGTGTGTAGCCTATTCCTTCTCCAGCAGATCTTTCTGACCAAGGAATTGAACCAGGCTCTCCTGCATGCAGGTGGATTCTTTACCAACTGAGCTATCAGGGACGCCCAAGAAAAGGACAGAGTTTAAAAGCTAGGAATTTCTGAGAAACTTCTAGTGGGTCACTGCACCTAAAACAGAGCAAGTAGGAATTAGAGTATTTGGAGGGGAAGTCAGACATAACAGCAGACAACTTTTATATAAGGTCATAGTCCATGAAAGACAACCTCTATTGCTTTTACACAGAGAAAGAGAATTCTTGGAGGGTTTTGAGCAGAAGAACATTAGAGTTGAGTTACATTTTGGGAGACTCACTTTGTTTGCTATCTTGAGAAGAGGAAACACTGGGGTTGGGGTGGTGAAAATAGTGAAAAAGGACAAAAATTTCCATTTCATTTATTTCTATTTTATGTCCATGTAATCAATGCCATAATCTATTCACTTGTAATTCACTTTTTATGCTTTCTAGGTTATTTAAGTCTCAGACTATATTTTCCTTTTCCTGCATTATCTGCTGCCAGAATTGGTAACTCTTAAATCCATGTTGACCACCTATTAAATAGCTAAGATCAAAGATTCCTAATTCATTTTAATGTCACAGCACACGCTGGCCATATCCTAAAGCCTGGAAACACAAAAAATGTCCCATCTGTTAGATAGTGAGTTTTTTCTAACAACTTTCCTCTTAAAAATTCCAAAATTGTAATTTCAAAGTTCTTATCTCATCCTCCAAAACTATTACAGTGTTTGGATTAAGTCATCAGAACTGACACTGATCACTAAGATAGTTAACATTCCCTAGCATCATGAAATTATACTTTAATATAAATTTAGACTCAATTATGGCAAACAAATTCTTAGTACCAACTTTGTCAGTTTATTAATGTCATTTCCCTTCTTTTAATCATTTCAGTTCAGTTCAGTCACTCAGTCATGTCTGACTCTTTGCGACCCCATGAATCTCAGCACGCCAGATCTCCCTGTCCATCACCAACTCCCGGAGTTCACTCAGACTCATGTCCATTGACTCAGTGATGCCATCCAGCCATCTCTCCTCTGTTGGCCCCTTCTCCTCCTGTCCCTAATCCCTCCCATTGGAAAATGGTCTTTTCCAATGAGTCAACTCTTTGCATGAGGTGGCCAAAGTATTGGAGCTTCAGCCTCAATATCAGTCCTTCCAATGAACATCCAGGGCTGATCTCCTTTAGAATGGACTGGTTGGATCTCCTTGCAGTCCAAGGGACGCTCAAGAGTCTTCTCCAACACCACAGTTCAAAAGTATCAATTCTTCGGTGCTCAGCTTTCTTCACAGTCCAACTTACACATCCATACATGACCACTGGAAAACCCATAGCCTTGGCTAGATGGAGCTTAGTTGGCAAAGTAATGTCTCTGCTTTTTAATATGTTGTCTAGGTTGGTCATAACTTTCCTTCCAAGGAGTAAGCATCTTTTAATTTCATGGCTGCAATCACCATCTGCAGTGATTTTTGATGCCCCTCAAAAATAAAGTCTGACACTGTTTCCCCATCTATTTCCCATGAAGTGATGGGACCAGATGCCATGATCTTAGTTTTCTGAATGTTGAGCTTTAAGCCAACATTTTCACTCTCGTCTTTCACTTTCATCAAGAGGTTTTTTAGTTCCTCTTCACTTTCTGCCATAAGGGTGGTGTCATCTGCATATATGAGGTTATTGATATTTCTCTCGGCAATCTTGATTCCAGCTTGTTCTTCTTCCAGCCCAGCGTTTCTCATGATGTACTCTGCATAGAAGTTAAATACTTAGGGTGACAATATACAGCCTTGACGTACTCCTTTCCCTACTTGGAACCAGTCTGTTGTTCCATGTCCAGTTCTAACTGTTGTTTCCTGACCTGCATATAGGTTTCTCAAGAGGCAGGTCAGGTGGTCTGGTACTCCCATCTCTTTCAGAATTTTCCACAGTTTATTGTGATCCACACAGTCAAAGGCTTTGGCATAGTCAATAAATCATTTAGGCAATATTTAATTTGAAGTGTTTTCTACCTTGAACTTAAGGTCAGATAATAATGCATCAATGTTAACTAAAGCATAGAGTGAGGTAACACACTTGGTTTCAAACAGAGGATCATATTTTTAAATTCATTGCTTCATTTCTAATTCCTCTGTATGCCCACTACCAAAGCCAACTGCTATTTCCAGAATATCTTTTGTCCTGAGCAGATAACACAAGAGAGTTATAAAAACTTGTGCAACTTGAATTCTACTGCAGTGTTATTTATAAGAGAGAACAGGTACAAACTAAGTCTGAAGCAGCAGGAAACAGTAATTATATCATGTTATGTCAACATAACAGACAGTTTTACAGCCACTAAAACTAGCAGATACAAAACTGCATCATCTTGAAAATGACTTTAATAAGGAAAATCTACAAACTTAATACTCTATCACTTCAATGACTGCTAACTTGAGAAAATTATGTATGTGGCCAAAACTGGAATGAAAGATTGAAAATAGAAATATGATTTTTCAAAGTGGTCAGTTCACTAGTGATATTTTAGTATAGTTTTAATTTTTTACAATAACTGGGTAACAGTATTTCAGAGCACTAAGGAAGTGTCTTATATTTACATGGTTATATGCTTTTGGTCAATGAGGGGATTAATAAGCATTTTTGAGTACATAGAATCGACTAGATGCTTGTGCATCTAGCTATCCATAAATAATATTTAGACTTTTAACCCACATATAGAAGTCCAAATTGCATTTTCCAATATTCTTCCTTTTCTTTCTTTTATAAAGGATGCTACTATTTTCAGATTATCTGTTACATTTCAACTACTAATCATCCAAAAATGAGTTTTGGCATGTATCCCATATCATATGCAGGTTTTACAAAATGTTTTACACATTATCAGCAAGTTCATTCTTTTTGATGCTTCTCACAGGTGTGAACAAATGCTAAACTGTCTTCCCTTCAAGTGATTAAAGTTCCTGTTATTTTGACAATTTTGTATACTTTTGGAATCAACAATGCTAGATTTCACTTACCGATTATTTATGAAGGATAGTATGAAATCTCCATACTACTGCAATATATTGTTGAGCTCTGTAAAAAACACTTGCTTTTATTTTTCTCTCTGTGTCTTTTTCTTTCATTTCCCCTCTGGCTTTATATCAGGCTACACTGGTTTCTGGAGTGAAAATGATCATATCTGTTGTAAGTCTAAACTTTCTTCAAGTGATAAAAGATATACAACTTTTACATTATCTATAATTCTATCTGTATTTGGAACAAAAAGTTATTAGACTAGCATTGAAAAATGATTTTTAAAAAACATCTTTTTATTATCTAAGAATATTTTTTGATCTTTAAAAGACAACTTTTTATTGTCTAGGAATATATATATATTTTTAATCTATGCCTGCTGCTGCTAAGTCGCTTTAGTCGCATCCGACCCTGTGTGACCCCATAGACGGCAGCCCACCAGGCTCCCATCCCTGGGATTCTCCAGGCAAGAACACTGGAGTGGGTTGCCATTTCCTTCTCCAATGCATGAAAGTGAAAAGTGAAAGTGAAGTCTCTCAGTCGTGTCTGACTCTTAGCGACCCCATGGACTGCAGCCCACCAGGCTCCTCCATCCATGGGATTTTCCAGGCATGAGTACTGGAGTGAGATGCCATTGCCTTCTCCGAATCTAAGCCTACACCTTCTAACATAATTTTGCAGCAAATCCTGCAAAATTTAACTTGAACACATCTCTGTACTCTTCCTCTTCCTTAGTATTCTTTCTCCAATTATTAAAGGCTTTGAAACAATGCTTTATTCACATCTACTTTCCTAAAAAGTTCAAGTTATTTCATACATTGCCTTTTTAAATCTAAAAATCAATACTGAATACTATTCATATCTTTTCATTATACTTCATAGATTTGTAGATGTATTAGTTTATATTTTTATCATATTATCTCAATTGTAAATTATACCTATTATTTGACCATTTATTTTTTTAATTAATTTTTATTTTTCAGTTTGTTTTGCTTTACAATACTGTATTCGTTTTGCTACACATCGACATGAATCAGCCACGAGTGTACATGAACTCCCAATCCCGACCCCCACCTCGCCCCTCCCACCCCTCACCCTCTCTCTGGATTATCCCCGTGCATCAGTCCCAAGCATCCTGCATCCTGCATCAAATCTGGCCTGGCGATTCGTTTCACTTATGATATCACACATGTTACACTGCCACTCTGCCAACCCATCCCACCTTCTCCCTCTCCCACATAGTCCAAACGGCCATTCTATACATCTGTGTCTCTTCCGCTGTCTTGCGTACCATTTAAATATACAATAGTTAATTGAATTGATTATATTAGATTATAGACTTTCAGTATGGTATCAATCCAAGCAAGCATATATGATTTCTAAATATCAATAATAATATTAAATATCACAAGCAAAGTCCTCTGCTAATTTATCCAAAGACTAGCTTTACAAAATAAGTATGAAGTTTTAGTCAGTTTCAAAATTTACCTTATCTGTCAAAAATGTATTTTTGATTAGCCAGCATGTGTAAAATTATTTCAGTTTTAGTTGAAATGCATCAGAATTCTCTGGAAGCCTAATTTAATATATGAGGGTTTTCAGGAAAATCATGAGTGTTTCAAAGCTGTTAAGTGTCAGGAGAGATAACATACACTCCGGAGGCTATCTTGTGAAATTTAGAAAGGAGGAATGGATAGGAAAATCTAACATCTCTCATTTTTAAAATTCCTCTGGCTGGTCTGTTCCATAGCTCCCTATGGCTCTGGACATGTCTTAATCCACTGCTGGCCATGCTGCCTAATATATGACTTTGCTACTGTGACAACAGGCTGCTGGACCAAAGGAGAGCACTAATCTGAAGGAAAGATAATCTACAGGTTGATCAGTGGACTTTGTAAAGTTTCTTAGTAATGAATGTTTCATCTGACAGGGAAGAGATGATGGAATTAGTCTTTCAGTGAGGAATTGAAAGTGTTATGCTATACAAAGCCAGTGTTTACCAGCAGCTGCTAAAGCTGAAAGACACAGGAGGAAATGGTATCACAGATTGCATAGTTCAGTTCAGTTCGGTCACTCAGTCGTGTCTGACTCTGCAACCCCATGGACTGCAGCACTCCAGGCTTCCCTTTCCATCGCCAACTCCCAGAGCTTGCTCAAACTCATATCCATCAAGTCAGTGATTCCATTCAACCCTCTCATCCTCTGTCATCCCCTTTCTCCTCCTGCCTTCAGTCTTTCTCAGCATCAGGGTTTTTTCCAATGAGTCAGTTCTTTGCATCAGGTGGCCAAAGTATTGGAGCTTCAGCTTCAGCATCAGTCCTTACAATGAGTATTCAGGACTGATTTCCTTTAGGATTGACTAGTTTGATCTCCTTGCAGTCCAACGGACTCTCAAGATTGCATGAAGAAGAATAAAATTAATAATATTTATATTATGACACTACCACTAGTAGTAGTGTATAGTAATAACTGGTAAATATAAATAGGAGCCTAGAGGGAGTGTGTCAGAGAAGACAATGGCAACCCACTCCAGTACTCTTGCCTGGAAAATCCCATGGATGGAGGAACCTGGTAGGCTGCAGACCATGGGGTCGCTAGGAGTCGGACACAACTGAGAGACTTCACTTTCACTTTTCACTTTCATGCATTAGAGAAGGAAATGGCAACCCACTCCAGTGTTCTTGCCTGGAGAATCCCAGGGACAGGGGAGCCTGGTGGGCTGCCGTCTATGGGGTCGCACAATCAGACGCGCCTGAAGCGACTTAGCAGCAGCAGCAGCAGCAGCAGCAGGGGGAGTGTGTAAATCATGAAAATGACTCAGTGCTTAAATGAAGGAACTTTGTTTTATTCATAAAATAAAGAATGCTGATTCTTTAGCCACATAATACCATCATAGATATCCTGGCAACTCTAGATCCTGGATTATTTCCTGGTTCCCATCATCTTGGAGCAGGAAATGGCAACCCACTGAGCATTCTTGCCAGTAAAATCTCATGGACAGAGGAGTCTGGCAGGCTACAGTCCACAGAGCTGAAGAGCTGGACACGACTGAGCGACTGAGAACACAGCAAGGTACCATCGTCTAGATTATGAGTGGTATGACTGTACTGTAGTTCTGAATTTCACTTGCATGTCCTGGTCTATTCCTGGATTCCCACAAGGCTTGCCTATAACAAGGAAATTCACTCTCTTCTCATTTCCTTCTATATTTTTAAACAATTCCCTTTTTCTAATCTAAATAAGTTGACATCTAAAGAAGTGTAACACAAAATTTAGCTACTTTAAGAAAGTTAATATTTCTAAATTTTTTTTTGGTCCCTAGTTAAAAGTATGATCCTAAACTTATTTCAGCTAGAAGTAAATCATAGAGAACATATATAGCTGTAAGGTGGTTTACAATCCACTGCGTATAAATTTTCCAATATTACTAATCTTCTCTATAAATCAACTTTTTATAATTTTCTTGTTCAATAAGAGTTCAAATAAATATATAATTCCTCATGTTATAGAGAATAATTGTACTTGTAACTAAACACTGAAAATAATTTATAAACATCTATGACATCTCTTTAAGAAAGCCATCAAGAAATGTGTATATAAATGAAATTGTTTGATGTTAGGAATTGTCATCAGCAGTGCAAAGGATTTATCATACAAGATCAAGGGAACTTAAAGTGACTTTATAGTGTTAAATGATAAACTGAGGTACATTAATACTTTTAGGTGTTTTTCTGGGCAAAAATTGATTCATCCAATATAGCAGATAGAAGAAAGTCCAAAGGAGCTGTACCAAATGAAAGACTTTTTATAGGCAGAAAGGAGTCAGAAGAAGTTAAAATAGGTAAAAACAAACAAACAAACAAACAAACAAAAAACAACCAGGCTGGTTATTATAAGGTTACTTTCTTTTAAGGAAAGGGAGGAGTCTATCAGAGAGATTATCTAACTCATGTTGATCAGCTGAATATTGATTGATTAGATTTCTGGGAGATTCTTATCAGTGAGGTTAAAACATTTAGCCAACCATGTTGTCAACAGACATGACATCACCCAGGCTTTGTCATTGCATGAATAAAGCACAGGCAGAGCCAATTTAGCATAATTCTTAAGAATCTCAGGGCTTTTGGAATGATAAATGAGCACTGGCTAAAATCACCAGCAGGATTAGCCCCTAAGAAAAGAGTCAGACTGTTCTGTGAAGTTGTGAAGCCAGGTGGTAACTTCTGTTCTCCAGCTATTACTTTTTTCCAACAATAAGCTGTATTATCTACATTGAACATCTGTTGTTTAGTGTAGCTACCTTTATGAATTATGTTAACTAGATCTTCTTGATAACTTGCTGCCGCTTATACATTGCTGACTGCTTCACCATGCTCTTTTACATTATGGAGACAGTTTCTTTCCTTAGAAAAGGGAACCCTCTTATACTGTTGGTGGGAATGCAAACTAATACAGCCACTATGGAGAACAGTGTGGAGATTCCTTAAAAGACTGGAAATAGAACTGCCTTATGACCCAGCAATCACACTGCTGGGCATACACACCAAGGAAACCAGAATTGAAAGAGACATGTGTACCCCAGTGTTCATCGCAGCACTGTTTATAATAGCCAGGACATGGAAGCAACCTAGATGTCCATCAGCAGATGAATGGATAAGAAAGCTGTGGTACATACACACAATGGAGTGTTACTCAGCCATTAAAAAAATAATTTGAATCAGTTCTAATGAGGTGGATAAAACTGGAGCCGATTATACAGAGTGAATTAAGCCAGAAAGAAAAACACCAATACAGTATACTAACACATATATATGGAATTTAGAAAAATGGTAATGATAACCCTGTATGCGAGACAGCAAAAGAGACACAGATGTATAGAACAGTCTTTCGAACTCTGTGGGAAAGGGAGAGGGTGGGATGATTTGGGAGAATGGCATTGAAACATATATAATATCATATAAGAAACAAATCGCCAGTCTAGGTTCAATGCAGGATACAGGATGCTTGGGGCTGGGCACTGGGATGACTCAGAGAGATGGTATGGGGAGGGAGGTGGGAGGGGGGTTCAGGATTGGGAACTCATGTACACCCGTGGCAGATTCATGTTGATGTATGGCAAAACCAGTCCAGTATTGTAAAGTAAAATAAAGTAAAAATCAAACAAACAAACAAGCAAAAAAAAACCTCATGAACCAATCTCTGCTAGCTTCAAACTTTTCTCTACAGCTTCCTGAATTCTTTCAAGCATTATAGCATTGGAGAGACAGAGGACCTCTGGACTAGGCTTTGCCATCAGGTAACATTGTGGCTAGTTTGATCTTCTATCCAAACCAGTAAAGTTTCTCCATATCAGAAATAAGCTGTCACACTTACTTATCATGTTAACTGGAGTAGCACTTTTAATTTCTGTCATTCACAACTTGGAACTTTTCCTTGCATTCACAACTTGGCTAACTGTTGTAATAGGCCTAAATTTTGACCTGTCTCAGTTTTCTACATGATTTTCTCACTAAGCTCAATCATTTTTAGTTTTTATTTTAAAGTGAGAAACATGTGACTCCTCCTTAGGCCTGAACACTTTGAGGCCATTGTAGGTGTTTTGTAATTAATTTTGTTAGAATGTAGTTTCTTCATTGTAGGATTTTTAATTAGCCTAGCTCTTCATGACCCAGATAATCATGATGGTGTGATCACTCACCTAGAGCCAGACATCCTGGAATGTGAAGTCAATTGGGCCTAGGAAGCAACACTATGAAGAAAAGCTAGTGGAGGTGATGTAATTCCAGTTGAGCTGTTTCAAATCCTAAAAGATGATGCTGTGAAAGTGCTGCACTCAGTATGCCAACAAATTTGTAAAACTCAGTAGTGGCCACAGGACTGGAAAAGGTCAGTTTTCATTCCAATCCCAAAGAAAGGCAATGCCAAAGAATGCTCAAACTACTGCACAATTGCACTCATCTCACATGCTAGTAAAGAAATGCTCAAAATTCTCCAAGCAAGGCTTCAGCAATATGTGAATCGTGAACTTCCAGATGTCAAGCTGGTTTTAGAAAAGGCAGAGGAACCAGAGATCAAATTGCCATCATCTGCTGGATCATCGAATAAACAAGAGAGTTCCAGAAAAAAAACATCTATTTCTGCTTTATTGACTATGCCAAAGCCTTTGACTATGTGGATCACAATAAACTGTGGAAAATTCTCCAAGAGATGGAAATACCAGACCACCTGATCTGCCTCTTTAGAAACTTATATGCAGGTCAGGAAGCAACCTATATGCAGATATGGAATCAGAAACCTATATGCAGGTCAAGAAGCAACAGTTAGAACTAGACATGGAACAACAGACTGGTTCCAAATAGGAAATGGGAATTAGAAGGTGGGAGGAGAAGGGGATGACAGAGGATAAGATGGTTGGATGGCATCACTGAGTCAATGGACAAGAGTTTGATTTAACTCTTGGAGTTGGTGATAGACAGGGAGGCCTGGCATGCTGCGATTCATGGGTAGTCAGACATGACTGAGCAACTGAACTGAGCTGAACTGCACCACTGAGGAAGGAATCGCTTCTTCATCCTGTCACAAAAGCTGGGATGGCCTGCTGACTTGCTTACCTGCTGTGGCAAGCTGTAGGGATTGCTTCATAGCTGCCTAGCATCTCTGGCCAGGCCTCCTAACCCTAAACACGTGGGCTGGTTACTTGCTTTCTTGCCCACACAGGGCCCTAGAATGGGCCCTGAGGCTGGAATGGCTGAGTCAGACACAACTGAGCGAATGAACTCAACTGAACTGAATTTCAATAATTTTGTGTCACAGGGAGTAGGAAGGCCTGATAAGAGGGAGAGAGATGGGGGAACTTGCCAATTAGTGGAGTGGTTAAAACAAATACAGAATTTACTGATTAAGTTCACCATATTAAAAGGTCATAGTGCATGATGGCCCAAACAATTACAATAACAACATCAAAGATCACTGATCACAGACTACCATAACAAATATAACCATAATGAAAGGTTTAAAATAATGCATGAATTACCAAAAGTGATACAGAAACATGAAATAGCAAATGCTGTTGAAAGAAAAGCACCAATAGATTTATGGATATAGAGTTGCCACAAACCTTCAATTTTTAAAAAACATAGTAAAATGAGCTATGCCTCATAAAATATTTATGACACTATGCAAAAGAACTAAATAATAATAAGCAGACATATACCATAATCCCCTTTAACAAATGAAAAAAAATCAGTTTGCAATACAAGTATATATTCTCTCCATCCTGCATTTTCAATGTAAAATATATTCTGGAATTTTTTTATATTTGCACATACTTTTTATTATTTACTACATTTTCATGTTTCATGAAAAAATATTTTTAATATGTTTAATACTTTCAGCAAATGTATGATACACTTATATTCTTGCTTTTACCATTCAATATTATATTTTTGAGTTATCGTGTGTGTGTGTGTGTGTGTGTGTGTGTGTGTGTATTGATGTAGGTTCATTTTATTGGTTCATATTCATTGCTAATGGTACTAATTGTTTAGACAGATGATCATTTAGTTTTCCATTTTTGGGTTAATAGGCTATTACTCCATTTTTTTCTTAAAAACAAAACAAAACACACTGCTATGAACACAGACATTGGTATAATCCCCCTATTTTATGTGAAAGAATTCCTCAAGGGTGTAAGGACTAAGGTGTGGGGATGCTGAATCACGTACAATGTACTTTCTCAATTTAAATATTGGTCTCATCAAGGCACATTCATCCTCCATTTCCATCAATATGTAGGGGTTCCCTTTCTCCACATTCTTCTTACTTTCACACACATATAAAGAAGTCTCTTTATATCCCTAAAAGATAATTTTGGGTTGGAATTTGAGACATGTAAGCCTTTATCATCTGAAACAGGTCAGGTTTTGGGTCATTTGTTTTTGCTGGCAGCTTGATTTGTCTTGGTTTACCTCTAAACATTGGGTGTCCTAGCTTTCTATAAGGCTTCCAAGTCCCAACTATGTAACTTGTGTGCCCCCCCAAAACAGCCCCTTTCCCCAAAGGTCTGGTTAGGCAGTAACCTTAGGGCACAGGATTTGACCACTGAATGTTCCTTTGACTTCAGTAGCAGTTTACTAGTGTTATGTGATTCATATTTGCTCATTTAAGAAGGCAAACAAGATGACCGGAAGACACATGACAAGATGCTCAACGTCACTAATTATCAGGGTATTGCAAATCAGACCTACACAATTTACCACTTCACACCTGTCAGAATGGCTGCCAGCAAAAGAGACATCAAATAACAAGTGCTGGCAAGGATGTGGGGAAAACGAAATACTCATGCACTGTTGCTAACATTGTAAATTGGTGTCGCTGCTACAGAACCACTATGGAGGTTTCTCAAAATATTAAAAATACAACTACCATACGATTCAGCAATTTTACCTCTGGGTATTTACCCAGTGGAAACAAAAACACAAATTTGAAATTTGAATATCCAGTGTTCATTGCAATATAATGTACAATAGCTAAGATATGGAAGCAACCTACTTGTCCATTGATGAATGGATAAAGAAGATGTGTAATACACACACACACACACATACATACACACACAAAATGGAATATTATTCAGTCATTAAAAAAGCAATCTTACCATTTGCAACAACATGAATGGATCTAGGCTTAGTAAAATAAGTCAGAGGAAAATAAATCCCACATGATATTACTTACATGTGGAATATAAAACCAAAATAAGCAAAATACAAAACAAATAAACAAAAACCAGACTCATATACACAGATACAGAGAACAAGAGTAGGTTGCCAGAAGGGAGGTGGGTAAAGGGTTGGGGAAAGTAGGTGAAGGGAATTAAGATGTACACACCTCCAGCTATATAATAAATAAGTAACAGGGATGTAATAAACAGTATAAGGAATATGATCAATAACAATGCAATAATTTTGTGTGGAGACACATGTTTACTAGACTAATTCATCATTATGTGTACAAATATCAAATAATTATGTAGTATATCTGAAACTTTCATAATAGTATATGTAACTATATTTCAATTAAAACTAGAAAATAAATTGCAAAAAAAAACAAGTACACTCCCTTAGCCACTCTTCCAAAAAAGAAAAAAAAAGATGAAGAAAAGAAAAACAAAGAAAACTGAAAAAAAAAAAAAAAGCTATTTAGGAGCTCTGATTACAAGAGTGGGGTCTGACACACAACACCTTCAGGAATGCCAGAACGAAATGTATACTCAGGCTTTAACAACCACACTGTCTTCTTTGGATGCCTGCTAGAAATTTTGCTTAGTCAACATTGAGAAAAACCTTCCTAATTATGAATGAAAAACTGGCTTCTGTGTGTTCTGTACATGAAATAAAAGTATATTATATAATCACAAGTAAAGATCTGTAAATAACATTTTGTTGTCACTATCAGGTTTTATCCCACAAGTTCTGTCTAAAAAACCCAGACTTCAAGGATTATATAAGGAATGTTGAGTCTGCCCTGGCTGCAGCCTGTCCATGTGTACTTTTAAATTCCTTGCTCTCTGCTTTTCTTTGCCAGTTACCACTGTTTAAACCCACTTCAGTTCTTCAGGAAATTTTTGAAAGATTTTTATCATTCTCTTCATATCTGTGGGCATTCACTTACTTTTAAAAACGTTACTATCAAATAAATGAAACTATGGGAGGGAGAAAAAAGATAAGACCATATGCTATGACCAGCATCTTAAAGTTAAAATTCCTGCTAACTAGCTGTCTACAAGTGTTGATATTTTTACAGGGAAAGGCAATATTAATAAATAGTGTAGACTCTGGTAATTTGGAAAGCTAATCCCCTTCTAGTAGATAGCTACTTTTTAGATTCTCACAAGAATACAAGACTAGTATTATCACATTTCAAGATTCTTAGAAATATTTCAGTCTTCAGAATTTTTACATCAGGAAAATACATCCTACTTTCTTAATGATAGCATGATTTTTGTTAGCACTCTGTGAGTTGATATGTCTGCAAGAAGTATCCAGAGTATATGATGCCAGTGCATTATATTTCTTTTAGATCTACTGTTAACTTAATTATTTTTAAAAAGCTTGACAACTAGTTATATTTTCCACATTTACAAATAAATAAGCTGAAGTAGTCTAATGCTAATTAGCTTGCCAGATGCTACAGAGAGGACTTGAATTTTATTCTAAGTCCAGGTTGTCTGGCATCAGTTCAGTTCAGTGGCTCAGTCGTGTCCAACTCTTTGCGACCCCATGAATCGCAGTATGCCAGGCCTCCCTGTCCATCACCAACTCCCGGAATTCACTCAGACCCACGTCCATTGAGTCTGTGATGCCATCCAGCCATCTCATCCTCGGTCGTCCCCTTCTCCTTCTGCCCCCAATCCCTCCCAGCATCAGGGTCTTTTCCAATGAGTCAACTCTTTGCATAAGGTGGCCAAAGTACTGGAGCTTCAGTTTTAGCATCACTCCTTCCAAAGAAATCCCAGGGTTGATCTCCTTCAGAATGAACTGGTTGGATCTCCTTGCAGTCCAAGGGACTCTCAAGAGTCTTCTCCAACACCACAGTTCAAAAGCATCAATTCTT
>SJXQ01011001.1:27569-54746 GCA_006408695.1 Aepyceros melampus | reverse complement strand
TTGCTTTTTGCTTCTCTTCTTTTCACAGCTATTTGTAAGACCTCCTCAGACAGCCATTTTGCTTTTTTGCATTTCTTTTCCATGGAGATCGTCTTGATCCCTGTCTCCTGTACAATGTCACGAACCTCATTCCATAGTTCATCAGGCACTCTGCCTATCAGATCTAGTCCCTTATATCTATTTCTCACTTCCCACTGTATAGTCATAAGAGATTTGATTTAGGTCATACCTGAATGGTCTAGTGGTTTTCCCTACTTTCTTCAGTATAAGTCTGATATAACTGTGTATATCCATACACAAAAGAATGAAATTGGAACTATATATTACAGCATCCACAAAAATCAACTTAAAATGGACTGAAGAATTTAACACAAGACCTGAAACTGTAAAATTTCAAGAAGAAAATATAGGTGAAAAGCTTCATGACATTGGTCTTAGCAATGAGTTCTAAATATGACACCAAAAGCCTAGACACCAAAAGCAAAAATAGATAACTGAAACTACATCAAACCAGAAAGTTTTTGCACAGCAGAGGAAACAATCAGCAGAGTGAAAAAGCAATCTACAAAATGGTAGAAAATATTTGCAAACTGTTTATCAGATGAGAGGTGATTTCCAAATTATATAAGGAATTCTAACAACCCAACAGCAAGAAGAACACTAACTCAATTAAAAATGGGCTACAGAGTTGAATAGACATTTCTCCAAGCACAACATACAAATGGCTAGTTGGTATATGCAAGGGTGCAGAACATCACTAACAATCTGGGTAATGCAAATCAAAATCCCAGTGAGGTATCACCTCATACCTGATAGAATGGATAGTATCAAAGAAAAAGCAAAAGACAAGTGTAGTGAGGATGTGAAGAAAATGGACTCCTTTGTATATTGTGGATGTGGCCACTATGTAAAGGAGTATGGAGGTTCCTCAAAAAATCAAAAATATATCTATCATATGATCAAGCAATCTTTCTTTTGGGTGTTTATCTGCCCAGGTATGGAAACAACCTCAATGTCTATTGATGAATGTTGAAAGAGGAATGGATTTTTTAAATGTGGTATACACATACAACAGAATATTATTGAGCATTAAAAAGAAGGAATTCCTGTGACATGAGACAAAAATGAACCTTGAAGACGTTGTTGTTGTTCAGTTGCCCAGTCATGTCTGACTCTTTGTGACCCCATAGACTGCAGCACACCAGGCTTCTCTGACCCTCACCATCTCCTGCAGCTTGCCCAAGTTCATTTTCATTGCATTGGTGATGCTATCCACCCATCTCATTCTCTGACACCCTCTTCTCCTTCTGCCCTCAATCTTTCCAAGCATCAGGGACTTTTCCAATGAGTCGTCTTTTAGCATCAGATGACCAAAATACTAGAGCTTCAGCATCAGTTCTTCCAGCAAATATTCAGGGTTTACCTCCCTAAAGATTGACTGGTTTGATCTTCTTGCTGTTCAAGGGACTTTCAGGAGTCTTTTCCAGCACCAGAGTTCAAAGGCATCAATTCTTTGGCGTTCTACCTTCTTTATGGTCCAGCTCTCACAACCATACGTGACCACTGGGAAGACCATGGCCTCGACTATATGGACCTTTGTCAGCAGAGTAATGTCTCTGCTTTTCAACATACCTCTAGGTTTGTCATAACTTTCCTGCCAAGAAGCTATCATCTTCTGATTGGCATTTGAAGACATTAGCTATGTGAAATTAGCCAGTCACAAAAGGACACATAATGCATGATTCCACTTACATGAAATATCTAAAATAATCAAACTTACAGACTCAATCAGAGAGTAGAATGGTGTTTGCCAGGGGCTTGATGGAGGGGAGAGATGGGGAGTTACTAATCAATAGGCATAAAGTTTCAGCTATGCAAGATGATTAACTTCTAGAAATCTACTGTACAGCTTTGTCCTTCACTGTATACATTAACATTTGTTGAGAGGGTAGATCTCATGTTAAATTTATTTATAACAAAAATATAAAGTTTACAGTAAAAAGTCTTTCCTTCCTTCCTGCCCCAAAATCAGTTCACTGGAGGAAAACACTCTTAATAGTGTTAATAGGGAAGAACCTTTACAGGCATCCACTCTGCATAATATGCTTCCCCAGCAGCAGTAAAGAAACCACCTGCAATGCAGGAGACTTGGGTTCAATCCCTGGGTCAGGAAGATCCTTGAAGTAAGAAATGGCAATCCACTCCAGTACTCTTGCCTGGAAAATTCCAAGGACAGAGGAGCCTGGTGGGCTATAGTCCATGGGGTTGCAGAGAGTGGGACACGACTGAGCATACACGCTCCTCAGAAAAGAGATTTGCCAAGTGTCTCTTACATTCTAGCCAGTGCTCTAGGAATTAGAGAGAGGGTAGTTTTCTGCCGTTTACACATTTATAGAGCTCTTGCATGTGCCAAGTGCCATGTTAGGGCTGCAGATTCATCTGAGAGCCAAGGCAGATGTGGTCCTGACATTATGGAGCTGGCCTTCTAGAGGGCAGGCAGACAAGAGACCAGAGATACAGACAAAGCAAGTCAAACTGTGGCAACTGCTGGGGAGAAAAAAAAGTACTGTAAGAGGGATCAATAGAGCATCCTAGTCTAGGTGGGTGATGAAAAGATCTCTCTGAAGAGGAGCCACGGAAGTTAACTCCAATAGGGCAAGAGCAATTATATAACTGAGGGGGAAGAAAAGTTTGGCATGCTTGAAGGCCTGGGTGGCTGGGATGTGGGTGGTTCAGCAGTGGTATGAGATGGTATTGGCCTAGAGGGTGGGGTTAGAACATGCATGGCTTTGAGATATCTGGTAGAATTTGGTCTCTGAAGGCTTTAAGCAGAAGAGATCAAATTTGTTTTTAAAAGATTCCTATGACTGCCAGTTCAGGATGGGTTGGGATAGGACTAGAAAGGTAACATGGGAGACCAACAAGAGGTCATTGCAGTGTCCACACAGGAGATGATGATGGCTTGGGTTAAGATGATAGAAATAAAACTATACCATGATCTTGTTCTATAACTGGCATACAATATTAAAAGTGTTGAATTCCCGAGTTCAGAGTATGTAGAGGCTGCCTTTTCCGACGGAGCTCATCTTCCACTGAGGGATGAGGGCACCAGTTCACAATCTAAATGTACAGAGGTATTGATAGCAACATTGCTTAGGGAAAAAATACTGGAATCAAAGGAATGCTCACCAGTAGGGAGCTGTTGAATGAACTGTGATACATTAACATTATGGACTCTCATGCAGCCATTAGAGTGTTCCCATTAGCCATTAGAGTGATTTTATTTATATATAAGTATTCTCTTTCAAATTCTTTCCCACTATAGGTTACTGTAAGATATTGAATATAGCCCCCTGTGTTCTGCAGTAGCTCCTTGTTGTGTATCTGTATTATATATAGTAGTGTGTATATATGAATAACAAATTCCTAATTTATCCCTCCCCGTCTCCCTACTCTCCCTTTCTGGTAACCATAAGTTTGTCTTCTATGTCTTTTGAGTCTGCTTCTATTTTGTAAGTAAGTTCTTTTGTATGATTTTTTTTTTTAGATTTCATGTATAAGTGATATCATTTGACATTTTTCTTTCTCTTTCTGACTTACTCCATGTAGTATGATAATCTCTCGGTCCATCCATGTTGCTGCACATGAAATTATTTCATTCTTTTTATGGCTGAGTTGTTTCCATTGTGTATATATGCCACATCTTCTCTATCTTCATCTGTTGATGGACATTTAGAGTGCTTCCATGTCTTGGCTATTGTAAACAGTGCTGTTTTGATCTCTGGAATGCATGTATCTTTTCAAATTAGAATTTTCTCTGAATATATGCTCAAGAGTGGGACTGCTGGATATTATGGTAACACCATTTTTAGTTTTTTTTAAGGAACCTCTTGACTGTTCTCCATAGTGACTACACCAATTTACATTCCCACCAACAGTATAGGAGAATTCCCTTTTCTTCATACCCTCTCCAGCATGTATTATTTTTAGTGATGGCCATTTTGACTGGTGTAAGGTGAGACCTCATTGCAATTTTGATTTGCATTTCTCTAATAATTAGCAATATTGAGCATCTTTTCATGTACCTGCTGTCCATCTCTATGTTTTCTTTGGAGAAATGTCTATTTAGGTCTTCTGGCCATTTTATTATTATTATTTTTATATTAAGCCTTACATTTGTATATTTGGAAGTTAATCCCTTTGTGGTCACATCATTTGCAAATATTTTTCCCAGTCTGCAGGTTATCTTTTTGTTTTGTTTATAATTTCCTTTGTTGTACAAATGCTTTTAAGTTTTAAGGTCCCATTTTGGTTATTTTGGGTTTTATTTCCATTACTCTAGAATGTTTTCCTTTTAACTCACTTTTAAACTTTTTATATAGTTTTCACATATGATGATGACTTTTTAAAACTTTTAAGTTGTGCCTAGCTCATGACAGACCTGCAAAAAGTATCTGTTAAATAAACACTGGCTATTTAAAGAAAGTACTTGTACATTATAAAAATAGGCCCATATACACAATGGAGTATTACTCAGCCATTTAAAAGAATACATTTGAATCAGTTCTAATGAGGTGGATGAAGCTGGAGCCGATTATACAGAGTGAAGTAACCCAGAAAGAAAAACACCAACACAGTATACTTACACATATATATGGAATTTAGAAAGATGGTAATGATAAACCTGTACACAAGACAAAAGACAGCAAAAGAGACACAGATGTATAGAACAGCCTTTTGGACTCTGTGGGAGAGGGAGAGGGTGGGATGATTTGGGAGAGTGGCAGTGTAACATGTATGATATCATAAGTGAAATGAATCGTCGGTCAGGTTCAATGCAGGATGCCGGATGCTTGGGACTGATGCACAGGGATAATCCAGAGAGATGGTGTGGGGCAGGAGGGGGGAGGGGGGGTTCGGGATTGGGAGTTCATGTACACTCGTGGCTGATTCATGTCAATGTATAGCAAAACGAATACAGTATTGTAAAGCAAAACAAACGAAAAAATAAAAATTAATTAAAAATAAAAAGAAAAAAAAAGCCCAAAATTGCATAAATAAAAAGAAAAAAACACCTTATAATTTTGCTAGAGATCACTCTCATTACCTCTGTGTAGAATTTTCCAGGCTTTATTAAAAATTCATACATAATAGCTTTTTAAGGATGAGATTTTTCTGACCTATTCCTCTCTCTTTTATCTTCTCTTTTCCCTATCTTTCTTTCTCCCTGATTGAAGAAAAAATTAGCTACCAAACAGCTCAGAAATGCCTGTCAATGGCAAAGTGACACCTTCCAGGAAGCAGTTCCTGGGTCTGAAATATCACCCGATCGATGATTTATTCCTCAGAGATTTCTAGGCACTTTCCCTAGGGGTTTGGCCTTCTGAAGAGTGAATCAATGCCCCTCTGTGTTGGACACTGCACCAAACTCAGCACTTTTCTCTTGTAGGCATTTTCAGCTTTTTACTACGTGATGGAGTTTTTAAACCTTACATCACAGGAAACAACATCTGTGGAAAAGTTGACTGAGAAGTTGGAAGAGTTCTGCGCTGAGCGCTGGGAAGAGGTAAGCAACTGGAAACAGCACCTGTTATCATTGTTACCATTGCCCTGTGCCCTTGACACAGGGAGGACGTGAGTCTGCTCTTCAGGCTGTGCTAATGTGACCAAGATCCAACACGCGTGTTAGAGAGGCCCAGATGGTACACTCAGTTAGGAATAAACTCACCGGCATTCCATGATAACTGGCCATACAATGGATTAAACAAAAAAGGTCTTAATGATTTTCACCTAATTTGAAGTGTGGCAATAGGCAGTTGCTGGCATGGATTCAACAGGTTGACTATCTTCAACATTCTTCAGTTGTTGTTAGGCCGCTTTCCTCACGGAAACAAGGTGTAGCTTCAGCGATCACACCCGGATACATCAGTTCCTTTTCACAGGAAAGCAAAAGCTAGCCCAGAAGCTCCTTAGTAGTCTTTTCTCTTACATCTCATTGGCCAGGGCTGGCTGAGAAAGCAGGATGCAGGATTTTACGAATGGCTTTAGTCAGTTCAGTTGCTCAGTCATGTCCGACTCTTTGCGACCCCATGAGTCGCAGCACGCCAGGCCTCCCTGTCCATCACCAACTCCTGGAGTTCACTTGGACTCACATTCATCGAGTCAGTGATGCCATCCAGCCATCTCATCCTCTGTCATCCCCTTCTCCTCCTGCCCCCAATCCCTCCCAGCATCAGTCTTTTCCAATGACTCAACTCTTCGCATGAGGTGGCCAAAGTACTGGAGCTTCAGCTTCAGCATCATTCCCTCCAAAGAAATCCCAGGGTTGATCTCCTTCAGAATGGACTGGTTGGATCTCCTTGCAGTCCAAGTGACTCTCAAGAGTCTTCTCCAACACCACAGTTCAAAAGCATCAATTCTTCGGCAATCAGCTTTCTTCACAGTCCAATTCTCACATCTGTACATGACTACTGGGAAAACCATAGCCTTGACTAGACGGACCTTTGTTGGCAAAGTAATATCTCTGCTTTTGAATATGCTGTCTAGGTTGGTCATAACTTTTCTTCCAAGGAATAAGCATCTTTTAATTTCATGGCTGCAGTCACCATCTGCAGTGATTTTGGAGCCCAAAAAAAAAAAATCTGACATTGTTTCCATTGTTTCCCCATCTATTTCCCATGAAGTGATGGGACCAGATGCCATGAACTTTGTTTTCTGAATGTTGAGCTTTAAGCCAACTTTTTCACTCTCACTTTCATCAAGAGGCTTTTTAGTTCCTCTTCACTTTCTGCCATAAGGGTGGTGTCATCTGCATATCTGAGGTTATTGATATTTCTCCCGGCAATCTTGATTCCAGCTTGTGCTTCTTCCAGTTGTGAGATGAGTGCAATTGTGTGGTAGTTTGAGCATTCTTTGGCATTGCCTTTCTTTGGGATTGGAATGAAAACTGAACTTTTCCAGTCCTGTGGCCACTGCTGAGTTTTCCAAATTTGCTGGCATATTGAGTGCAGCACTTTCACAGCATCATCTTTCAGGATTTGAAATAGCTCAACTGGAATTCCATCACCTCCACTAGCTTTGTTTGTAGTGATGCTTTCTAAGGCCCACTTGAGTTCACATTCCAGGATGTCTGGCTCTAGGTGAGTGATCACACCATTGGGATTATCTGGGTCATGAAGCTCTTTTTTGTACAGTTCTTCCGTGTATTCTTGCCACTTCTTAATATCTTCTGCTTCTGTTAGGTCCATACCATTTCTGTCCTTTATTGTGCCCATCTTTGCATGAAATGTTCTCTTAGTATCTCTAATTTTCTTGAAGAGATCTCTAGTCTTTCTCATTCTGTTCTTTCCCTCTATTTCTTTGCACTGATCTCTGAGGAAGGCTTTCTTATCTCTCCTTGCTATTCTTCGGAACTCTGTATTCAGATGCTTTTATCTTTCCTTTTCTCTTTTGCTTTTCGCTTCTCTTCTTTTCACAGCTATTTTGTAAGGCCTCCTCAGACAGCCATGTTGTTTTTTTGCATTTCTTTTCCATGGGGATGGTCTTGATCTCTGTCTCCTGTACAATGTCAGGAACCTCCATCCATAGTTCATCAGGCACTCTGTCTATCAGATCTAATCCCTTAAATCTATTTCTCACTTCCACTGTATAATCATAAAGGATTTGATTTAGGTCATACCTGAATGGTCTAGTGGTTTTCCCCACTTTCTTTAATTTCAGTCTGAATCTGGCAATAAGGACTTCATGATCTGAGCCACAGTCAGCTCCCAGTCTTGTTTTTGCTGTGTAGAGCCTCTTGCTTCTTATATAGGAGTTATTACAGAGAATTCATTATAGAAGATGCCAATTGTTTGTGGATTATATGGACTTTAAATATCTTCTCTAGTTTGAGACATTTGTATTTAGTGTAATTTGACAAATAATTTTATTTATATTAATGTAAAAATTAACATTTTCCCCATATCTTTGATTTCTCTGTATTAAAGAAATTCATTCCTAGCCTCAGTTCTTAAAGCTTTTCCCTATTCTTCTTCTAAAACTTTTCTTTTGTAACTTTTGTTTTTTGCAAATCCATTTTGTAATTTTGTATGAAGTAAGATAAGGACTACACTTTATCTTTCTCCAGAAAGACAATCATCTCAGTCCCATTTGTGGAACAGTACATTATATCCCCTCTGATTTGTACTGCCACCTTTCACATAAGTTCCTCCTATGTTCCTCAGTTTCTTTGGTCTGTTTTTACATGCATATATAAAACTGTTTCAATTACTGGGCTTTCCCTGGTGGCTCAGTGGGAAAGAATCCACCTGTCAATGCAGGATACACAGCTCAATCTCTGGTCCAGGAAGATCCCACATGCTGTGGAGGAACTAAGCCTGTGCGTCACAACTACCGAGCCCACGCTCTAGGGCCCAGGAATCGCAACTGCTGGAGCCTACATGCCTGGAGCCCATGCTCCACAACCAGAGAAGCCACTGCAGTGCGAAGCCCACGCACTGCAGCTAGAGTGGCCCCACATCACTGCAACCAGAGAAAAGTCTCTGAAGCAACAAAGACCCAGCACAGCCCTCCCCCAAAAGAAACATGTAGGAAAAAGGAAATTGGTTCAATTACTACAGCTTTCCAGTAACTTTTGATACCTGAATAAGTAAGTTTTCATTATTCTCCAAATTTCCATGACACTTCAAGCATCCAAATAAAGAAGTTGTTGAATTCCCAAAAATTCATGTTACACTTGATTGGAAAAGCACTTACAGATTAATATGGGCAGAGCTGTCATTTTTATGATGATGTTAGGATTCCCATATGAACATGTTCTATCTTACCATTAATTAGCTCTTGAAAATTCAAAACTGCTTATAATTTTCTCCTTTATTTTTCCTGTTAAAACGGATTTAATCCTAGTTACTTTATCATTCTGACTGCTGTTGTAAGTTAAATCTTTTTTTAAAGTTACATTTTCAGTGTCTTCACACTTTGAGTCATGTTATTCCCTTCCTGCTTATAAAGTATTTGAGTTTTATTTATTCCTTCCTCAGCTCCCCCTCATGCCTTGAAAAGCTTGAGAACTATATACAATTTTCATATAAACATATGACTTAAGTTTTATGTTAATTAACATTAGCATCTTCTTCCCAATACAAGGATCTTATATGAATTCAACCCACTTACCACATGGTTTGTTCTGTATTTTAGTTCTACCCTTAAATAATGGTATGATACTGATCATCATTATCATTTTGTACATTGAAAGCTTATTAAATTTACCTCTTTTAAACCTTTTTATTGTGAAATAAGGCATGGTACTGCTATCAAAGGCTTTGACATAGTCAATAAAGCAGAAATAGATGTTTTTCTGGAACTCTTGCTTTTTCCATGATCCAGCGGATGTTGGCAATTTGATCTCTGGTTCCTCTGCCTTTTCTAAAACCAGCTTGAACATCTTGGAGTTCAAGGATCATGTATTGCTGAAGCCTGACTTGGAGAATTTTGAGCATTACTTTACTAGCGTGTGAGATGAGTGCAATTGTGTGGCAGTTTGAGCATTCTTTGGCATTGCCTTTCTTTGGGATTGGAATGAAAACTGACCTTTCCCAGTCTTGTGGCCACTGCTGAGTTTTCCAAATTTGCTGGCATATTGAGTGCAGCCTCATCTTTCAGGATTTGAAATAGCTCAAATGGAATTCCATCACCTCCACTAGCTTTGTTCATAGTGATGCTTTCTGAGGCCCACTTGACTTCACATTCCAGGATGTCTGGCTAGTTACGACTGGCTTAGAGCCCTAGATCCACGACGCGCTACTCCTGGAGCTGAGCACATTCTCTTCCACTACTTCCCTTAACCCCCAAGGAAGACAGGCAGTTCACAGAATCTGCCATACACACCACTGTGGTCAGACCATTTTTCCATCAGACAGGTTCAATATATATCCGGCTTATGACAGAAGCACAAGTTTTTTTCTGGTCTGAGGCACTGAGTCATTCAAGATCCAGTGCTACCTGATGAAAATTTACAGGGATGCAAGAGAAAGATATGGAGTTTCAGTTCAGTTCCGTTCAGTCACTCAGTCATGTCCGACTTTTTGTGACCTCATAAATCATGGCACTCCAGGCCTCCCTGTCCATCACCAACTCCCAGAGTTCACTCAAACTCATGTCCATCGAGTCAGTGATGCCATCCAGCCATCTCATCCTCTGTCATCCCCTTCTCCTCCTGCCCCCAATCCCTCCCAGCATCAGAGTCTTTTCCAATGAGTCAATTCTTCGCATGAGGTAGCCAAAGTATTGGAGTTTCAGCTTTAGCATCAGACCTTCCAGTGAACACCCAGGACTGATCTCTTTTAGGATGGACTGGTTGGATCTCCGTGCAGTCCAAGGGACTCTCCAACACCACAATTCAAAAGCATCAATTCTTTGGCATTCAGTTTTCCTCACAGTCCAACTACGAGACCATTGGAAAAACCATAGCCTCGACTAGATGGACCTTTGTTGGAAAAGTAATATCTCTACTTTTGAATATGCTACCTAGGTTGGTCATCACTTTCCTTCTAAAGAGTAAGCGTCTTTTAATTTCATGGCAATCCCATCTGCAGTGATTTTGGAGCCCAAAAATATAAAGTCTGACACTATTTCCACTGTTTCCCCATCTATTTCCCATGAAGTGATGGTACCAGATTCCATGATCTTAGTTTTCTGAATGTTGAGCTTTAAGCCAACTTTTTCACTCTCCTCTTTCACTTTCCTCAAGAGGCTTTTTAGTTCTTCTTCACTTTCTGCCATAAGGGTGGTGTCATCTGCATGTAGTCTGCTCTAAAAAAAAAAACAAAAAAAAACCAGATCATCTAGGAGTGGCTAAAAACAGCAGCTGTTTTAAGTCAACACTGTTGCAAAATGCACGATGCTTTCATTCTGAAGATATGTGATTAATTGAAAAATAATGCTGTTCTCTTGGGCACTGATGACCGAGGAAGGAAGATTGTACAAGAGCCTGGACATTTGAAGGTTGTGCAAGAGCCTGGACATTTGGAATTTTCTCTTAAGTATTTTGTCTGAGTTGAGACATGAAGGAGGGTATTCAGGGCTTTCAGAAAGAGCAGCTCAGATATGCCTCAGCTCTTTACAAGAGGAGAGGCTTTTTGTAGCTGCTGGTGATCTGTGGAGAGACGAGATCTTGGATTCTTGAGCAAAATGCTTCCTGAACTGGGTTCCAGAGCAGTGTTTGTTGAACGGAACTGTGCCAACTCACTGGAAAAGACCCTGATGCTAGGAAAGATTGAGGGCAGGAGGAGAAGGAAAGAAAGAGGTTGAGATGGTTGGATGGCCTCACTGACTCCATGGACTTAAGTCTGAGCAAACTCTGGGAGATAGTGGAGAACAGAGGAGACTGGCGTGCTGCAGTCCATGGGGTTGCAGAGTCAGACATGACTTAGTGATTGAACAATAACAAAGGGCAGGAAGCTGAGACGGTATGGATAGAGTCAGGACTCCAACCCTAGTTCTTTTGATTCTACACATTGAAATGTCTTAACAAAGATCAAATTTTCCCCACACTTAAAGATCTGTAAAATGAAAATATGGATACTATATTTATTGAATAAATATGTGTATAAGTGGACAAGCTCATTAAACAAAAATTAATGATTTCTTTCATATAACATTTTTTCAGTTTTGAATACATGTGGAAAATGTTTCACAAGGGATGAAAAAATATAGTAAAATTCAGTGCTATTGAACCTATTAGACTGCAGAAACTAGATTTTTTTTTTTCCTCCTGGAGTACTTACTAATGTGTCATAGAACCCTGTGGAGGAAAAGATTCCTTAGCAGACCCTAAAGTATGAACCCCTGACCCATGGAAGGCATGCAGCACCATTCCCAAAGCCCTCTGCAGAGGCCAACCCTCAGGCCCATGTGAGCTGGGGCTTTCTACTCCCTTGATCCAACCAGTAGTGAACATGACGGCTATCGAGAAGGGTCTGTTGTACAAGTATGATGTTTTCTTCACTTTGCTTCCAGGTGGAGAAGAAATTTGAAGTGCAGGAGAAATACCTGAGTGAATACTGCTTCTCTGGCACCTACATCCTGGCTCTCCTCCTGAATGGCTACCATTTTACAGCTGAGTCCTGGAAAAACATTCACTTCATGAACAAGGTGTGTTGGGTTAAGGTTGGGAACAAGGTTGGGGAAGTTGAGTGGTAGTGACTGAGACAGCTTTGAGTTTGAAAGAGGTAGGAATCAACCTGATTTAAATTTTGGCCTGATGTCCTGTTCTGCCACCTTACCTCTAACCCAAGCTGGCATTTTGTGTCTGGCTTTCCTGGCATGTTGACCAGCCAGTTGTGGGCATCCTGTCTAAGGAGGTCTACTTGCATCCTTAGCCTCACCTTTCTGCTCATATAACAGTGACTAACCCCTTATAAGACAAAATATAAGTTATTAAATTAATATAACAGTATTTCAACAGCCACAGTGATTCTGGGTGCTGGCTTCAACATCCATCCCAAAGGCCCCTTCATGAATCCAGAAAGGATGATCATGGTTTCTTATAAGGGGTGAAGGCCTTGTTGGTTGCAGCTTTAAGAATGACCAATCTGAAAACTCATTGTGAGGAATGAGAGGAATGACTGTGCATGGGGCCTTTGCTTAAGAAATCAGGCTTAGCATAAGCCTTAAAGAAGCAGCCTCATGGCTGTGCATTACCAAAGCATCACCTGTAGGCATTCAGGCCTGGCGCAACATTTACATTGGCAGTGAGACACATGAACACACTTGTGCCTGATGAAAAATATTAAGGACAGTGTTTCTCTACCTTTTAAACTCATACCAATTAATGGCAAAAACAATTTACTCCTTTATTAAATATGGTGACTCAAGCAAAACAAAGCATTTAAGGCAGAGGACTGTGGTGGCCTTGAAAATACTAGTTTCATCACACTCTTGTCAATATTGCCTTTGCTAATTTGAATCTTTTCCTTGTTTTAATATCCAAGTTTTCCTTCTGTTCCATCATAGTTTGTCTGTTTGAGAGAGATGTCTATGTCAGACTTATATTCTCTGAGGTACAAACAAACTATGATCTGTTATTTCTAAACCCTAGGTGATAACTCCAGTAACTCTGGAGGCTTCTTTGACACAGGCAGTCAGATGAAGTTCCAGTTTCCCATAAAAGGAAGTGGGCCTTTTACAAATTATTAATTCCCAGTACTGGTAAAGGTGTAGGGGAGAGGAGCATGTCACATGATATTGGCTGGGATGTAAACTGGCATAACCTTTGGGAAGACTGTTTTGGCAATATGTGCTAGAAGCCTTAAAATATGTACATCACTTTGTCGGACTACTCCATTTCTAGGGTTTATAAATAATTGAATAAAGTGAGTAAAAATGACCATATAAGGCAGTTATACCAGTGATGATGCTGCAGAAATCCCTTAAGAGATGTGGGATAATATTTACAAAGAATTGTTAAGTGAATTCTACATGCAATTTAATTCCACTTTTTTCTGTGAAAAACATGCACAGAGAGATTGGCAGGATATGACACAAAATGATAATAACAACAACTCTGAGTGATGAAGCAGAGGTGGCTTTATCTTCAAAAAAGAAGATATCTGTACTTCATGATTTTCCTACCATGACCACATACAACTCATGTAATAGAAACATTTCCACAGTTCTTTATTATTCACAGACTACCTATGTTTCAATACATTTTGAGGTGATTTGAAAATATCCCTAGGAAGATGGCAGGGTTGGAGAATGTTTTTTCACTTAATAATCCTTTCTCATGCATATGCAATGTCTTTGAACATCTGTCCAGTAAGACTGACTTGATGGGGACTATTCCCCAGGTTATCCCTAGTTGAATCATAACAGAAGTCCTGGTTTTGTATGGTGAGATTCCTGGGCCTGACATGGAAGTAGAAGGACAGGGACAGTCATTAGTCTCTCATCTTTTGCCAGCTTCCTGTCAGCCTCCACCCCGCTTCCCCACCCCACCCACCCACCGTCACACAAACAGCAAAAGAGGAATGCAAACTTCCAAAGGCCTAATTTGAATTAAGTTCTTCTTGGCAGAAGAACTGAGCCATCATTCACCAAATTCCTCTCTGAATTTGGGGAATACAGTAGTGAGGCCCCACACTCTCCTTCTAATCACTTGCTTCTGTCTCCTCACAGCCATATTCCCAATTCAAAATATAGAAGGAATCCCTTTAGAGAACTGAAAGTGGTGCTTTCACTTCCTGGTGGTTCAGTGTTATGGGTAGGGTTGAATGAAAGCTCATTTAATCTTCAAACCAGAAACAACACTTTCCCCACTGTTTGCAGGTCCGGAGCACCAGCGTTGGGTGGACTTTGGGCTACATGCTGAACCTGACCAACAAGATTCCAGCTGAAGAGCCACTGTCCCCACCTCTCCCCTACTCCACCTATGTCTTCCTCATGGTCCTCTTCTCCCTGATCCTGCTCGCGGTGATCATCGTAGGCATAGTTATCTTTCACAAGCCTTCATATTTCTGGAAAGATGTGGTATAGCAGGAGCAGCTGAAATCTTCTGGCTGGAGTGAGAAAACTTGCCCAGGAAGCACTTTCCTCCACAGTGGTGCACAAGGTCACCACTCTTGCTCACCAAGGCCAGTCTTGACCAGCATAAGGCTTCCTTGGCTTTTGCTAAAGCCTCTCCGTGGGAGGTATTCACCACCCTGTGCTTCAAGGACTTCTGGCAGACACTGTCTTTTCTGTGAGTCTTTCCAAACTTCCCCCCTTTCTCTTTTGTACTCTTTGTTTGTGTGGGTCTTAAAGATCTTCCTCCTTTCATGATCATTGCTTTATAAAAGAACAATATTGACTTTGTCCAAAAGAACTGAGAATCTTGAGTCCTGTGCTGGGAAGCTGCCCTGGCTAAAAGAAGAATCTGGGAACTAATTCAGTTGTGATCTTACAGACCTGTTTCCCATTTATCAAGAAAGCCATACAATGCCTTTGGAGAAGACAGACACACACCCAAGCCCAGCCTGCCCTTTCCATGGGAAGATTTTCTAGACTAAGCAAATGTGTTCTAGGGCAAAAGAGTCTTGCAAAGGAATTTCTGTGCTTATGCAGTAATAGTTAATCCAAGCCAAAAGGTTTTTGCCTAAGTCACATATTCCTGGGTGATGCCAAAAATGCTACAGAGTGGGACACCCATACCAGAGATTATTTTAAAAGCTGCTGTACATATATATATAGGCATTCAGATATCAGGGCATATTATTTAGTTAGGTGTACACATGTCAGGAAGAAAAATACAGTTACAACCTAAGGTTAGAAAAATGCATCCTCTAAAACATCTCCTGGGGTTGGTTTTTATTGTGGTAAAAGGCATAGAACCTAAAATTCACCATTATAACATAAACAGTTTAGTGGCATTTAGTACATTGACAATGCTGTGCAACTATCACTACTATCCAACTCCAGAATATCTTCATCACCAAGAAATTGGCCGGGTATAAGACCATCCTGAGGCAGACATGAACCATCAACCTTTCCATTTTGCTAAGCATGCTAACCAGTTGCACCACAAAGATGCTCACTGAGATGCTCACTAAAGCCATGCTATATCTTACTGTCCCAGGATCTAATTTAATGAGAGAACTTCGTGAGTGAGAATGGCATGCCTTTTTGGTGTCATGGTATTTACACAACAAAGTGTGCCAGGAACCACATCTACAAGTGTTACTGCTGGTTCTAGGTACTTTTGCTTTAAGCATCTTTGCCATAGACATCTTTGCCACAAGCACTTGTGGCCACATTTTCACTGTAGTAATTGGCTTGGAAGCAATTTTGCCATAAAATATAAAACAATGGAAAATAAAAGAGGGGCAATTAAAGGACACAATGAAATCATAACAAAATTCAAGACACTATGAAATACAAAATGTTTGAGTACATTTAAAATGGTGTAGAGTCATGGCAATACTGTACAAATAGCTTATTTTGCAGGTTGTACCTAAGCACTTCTCTTCCAAGTCTTTCATTCATAGCATTTTATTCAGGGTTTATTTTTTTGGCTCATTGGTTTGTCTCCTCATTCTGCATCATACTTTTTCTTGTTCACTAAAATTTCTTCCTTCATAAAGAGTGAGGTAAGTTTCCAAGTACTTAGAGGCATCTTTGTAACTGAGCTTTGTGCTGTGCTGTGAAAGCTTCTACACAGCTGTTGTTTGTTCTTGGCATATTCTCACGTGTCCGTTGACAGACATTCCAAAGTCATGTGGGAAATGTGGGTTTCCCTCTCCACCTTCTAGGACTGTGGCCTCATTCTCCTCCAAAGTAGTGTTTCAAAATAAGAAACCAACTCTTGGGACAAATCAGTGTCATATGCCAGCTGAATAAAGCCATCGATAATGTTGCCAACTAGAAGAAATGCTAACACATTTCAACCAGTTGAAACCAAACTGTCAAACCAAAACCTCTCACCTCGGTTATTTTATCTTTCATGGAGAATGTGCCTTATAGGCAATGAGTTATTTGATAAAAATGTTTGCCGCAAAAACGCTTGTGGTAGAGGTGTCAATGGCAAAGATACTTATGGTGAAGGTGCCTAGAACCCATTTCAACATGTAATTAATATGTAATTAAAGAGATTTCTTATTTTTTAAGTTTTTGAAATTTGTTGTGTATATTACACTTAGAGCACATCCTAATCAGGACTACATTTTAAGTGCTCAATAGCCATGTGTGACTAGTGGCTACCATATTAAACAGCACATATCAAAAAGTACATTCAAAGCTAAAAAAACACAGGCAATAATACTTTGTCTTTCTCTGGGGGGGGGGGACTTCTTTAAACAGCTATAGATGCTGTAACATCCTTGCTATTATTTATTATATATGAAGTTTAACATTATCCTCAACAAGCTTTTAACATCCCAGCTCAGAATTTCACATTATTCCTCAGGTTTTGTTGCATTTTTTTTGTACAATAGAGATGCCTGTCATTCAGACCAAGATGCTTGATGATTAAACTTTAGAAAATTTAATCTGGATTTAAAGATAATACAAGATAATTTGGATGCTTATATTCTATAGTCAAAGTGTAAATTTGAATATTAAAATAAAGATTAGTCTCTTAAGAGCTCACAAAGTTTACCATATAATAGTAAAATTACTATTAAAATATATTCTCATGTATTGTTAGTTTGAAAGACGAGTTGAATTTCACCAAAATGGTTTCATCCCTCTCTGATTCACAGTCTGATAATTGCTATCTTGTTTGAACATAACAAGTTGCTCACAACTAGCCTGCACTAGCCAGGTATTTCAGTTTGTACTAGTTTTTTTTTTTTTTTTTTTTTAATTTCTTACAATGACCTCAAAATTTCAGTGGCTTCCCACAGTAAACATTGATTTTCATGTTCATGGGTCTCAAGTCAGCTCAGATCAGTTCAGTTCAGCTAGTATCTCTATTTCCGGCAGTAGGTCATGTATCTCCCACTCTCCTTGTCTGGTGGCTTCCTGAGCCATGTTCTGAGTAGAAGGGACACGAAACAGACAGAAATGCAGGATCCCTCTTCAGGTCTTGGCCCAGGCTTAGCCCTGTCACTTCCATTCACATTCTACTGACCAAAATAAGTCATATGACCAACCCCAACTTTACCAATTGAAGAAACACTGGGAAAAATTGCATGTGGCAAAGGACACGAATGACTAATTGTAACAGAAAATTCATGAAGCACTGGGCACAATGATTCAGCCTACCACAGTTTCTCATTATCTAAAACAAAAAGCATGTTTTCCATAAACTGAAATCTACTTATCTTGCCAAAGAATATTCTGAAAAAATGTCATTTCTTCCAAGACATCACCAATTCCATCTTCTTTCCATAGCCTTAACCAGGATGCTCTTGCACCTCCCACTTTAGTCTCACATTCTCCAAAATGACAGATTAACTAAGAGACCTTCTATTTATTTTCCTTATATGTTTAAGACAGTGTAGAGTTATTACTCAAGTTTTTATTTGCACAAGAATCTAATACAATGGAACATAATTGGTTTAATGACAATAGTTATTTTAATTAATTGGGAAAAGAATGTCTCTATAAGCCTTCTTCTTTCAAAGTGGCATTTAAGACTACATGTTTTAAAAGTGTTGTTATGCCTTTTGTATTTCTCTATTTAAGTAAATTAATTTCTAAATTTATATTGATGATATAATGATGGAATCACCCTCATCAGCACCTGAGTTGACTTTTTATTTCTATATCCCTTTTGCATGATGAGTATCAGAGAACATGGATTAGTCAATGAAAAGTGAGATACAGTCTCCTAAGAAACAACGTCATTTCTTATAGCAAGGTTCTAAGAAGAGAGGGGAGGAAAGTCCTGTGATAGGGAACAGTGTGTATTTAGGATGACTTATACTGAGCTCTACCTTTCCTCATAAACTTGCTCCTCCTTCCTGCATTTTATCATGATTAACACCACCACTTCCTTAAGGAACCAAGATCAGAATCAACTTTATTAGTGTTGAAGTGACAGAGGCTTGTCCTGGCCAAGACCTGCCCATTCTGCCTTTACAGCTTTTTTCATTTTGATTCCCCTTTCCAATCTTGTGATTACCACTCCAGTAGAAACCTGATATCAAGAACAATGATCTTGTCTGCAATATATTACTTTCAGATTAATCAATATTTGCTAAGCAGCTTGGAGACAATTAGTGTCCCATGTCATGTTAATGCTTGTCCTGTGGGGGGAATAAGAGTTCTCTGCTCAAATAATTTGGGGAAATTCTGGGCTAAATAAAATTTAATAAATTATTTTTTTAATGTATTGAAGTATAGTTGATTTACAATTTGTGTGTTTCTTGTGTATGGCAAAGTGATTCAGTTATATATATTCTTTTTCATATTCTTTTCCATTATGATTTATTACAGGATACTGAAATAGTTCCCTGTGCTACAGTAGAATCTTGGTGTTTTTCTACTTTATATATAATAGCTTAATACTATATAATAATCATATAAATATATGATAGTAATTAGCATCTTCTAATCCCAAACTCTCAATCCATCACTCCCCCAACCCCCTCCCCTTTGGCAACCACAAGTCCGTTCTCTATGTCTGTGAGTCTGTTTCTGTTTCAAAGATAAATTCATTTGTGACATTTTAGATTCCACATAGGAAAATTTAATAAATTCTTCAGGAATCCTAAGGGCTTTTTATAAAGTAATGCTCATGCTGATTGCAGTTTGCATTTCCAAAATTTATTTGACTTAAACACTTTTTACTCCTGTAAAACAAATAATATCTCATGAAATACTAGTTTTCAAAATCCTTATGATGCATCTTAACAAAAGCTAACTGATGTGGTCCAATTGCTTTAGGTTACAAATTAAACAAGAGTGGCCTGAAAGGTTATGTCACTTGTTCTAAATTATATACAATTTCTAAGCAGTAGAGCTAAAGCTTTAACGCACATTTCCTGATTCTTAGTAAAAATGTTTCATAACATTTATAAAATATTAATATAAAATCATGTCTCTTTTACCCATGAAAGTCTTCATTTTGAGGGTCAATCCATGGTTTCGTCCATAGAATTGGATGGGAGATTGGCTGCTTCATCAGAATCCCAGATATCCACTCCAAGATTACTAGAGGAAAAATACCAACTCAAATTTTAAAAATTCAATCAGAAAGAGGGTTATAGGCTTTTAGGCATAAAAGCTGAGCACAAAGTAAGAAAGAAAAAAAAAAGCAAATGGGAGGCAAGGCGGTGCGAGGGAGGCAGGGAGGGACGCCAGGGTCGGAGGGCGGGCGCCTAATCAGGAGCAGGTACACATTGGACCAGCTACACACACGCTATAACCGGGACCAGGTGCCCCAAAAAGGACCTGCCCGGGCGGTTAGCCCCAGGTCTACCCAAGACGGGGGAATCCGCGCAGATTACGGCGCAGAGTCTGATTCATCCGCAGCGCTCAAGACTGGAGCCTCCGCTGGCGGCGGGCGGGAAGGAGGGAGGGAGCAGCCCGCTGATGCTATCACAGCTGGAAGACCGAGAAGAACCGCATAATATGGAGCCTCTCTTGGTCTCCGGGATAGTAGTGGGAGGAGAAGAGGAGGAAGTGCGGTAGGAACTGGGGTCGGGAGGGAAACGAGGAGGCGGCCAGGAACCGAGGAGGAAGCAGCAGCAGCCGGAGCTGACCGCCCAGGGTCCGGTCCTAGAGGAAGGAGCTTGCAAGGACATGGATGAGACTCCAGCCAGGGTGCAGATAGTGACTGCAACCATGAAATGAAAAGACGCTTGCTCTTTGGAAGAAAAGCTCTGACCAGCTTAGACAGAATATTAAAAAGCAGAGACATTACTTTGCCAACAAAGCTCCATCTACTCAAAACTATGGTTTTTTCAGTAGTCATGTATGGATGAGAGAGTTAGACCATAAAAAAAGCTGAGCACCGAAGAACTGATGCTTTTGAACTATGGTGTTAGAGAAAACTCTTGAAAGTCCCTTGGACTTGCAGAGAGATCAAACCAGTCAATCCTACAGGAAATCAGTCCTGAATATTCATTGGAAGGAGTGATGCTGAAGCTGAAGCTCCAATACTTGGGCCACCTTATGCGAAGAACGGACTCCTTGGAAAAGAACCTGATTCTGGGAAAGACTGAAGGCGAGGAGAAGGAGACAACAGATGGCATGGTTAGATGGCGTCACCAACTCAATGGACATGAGTTTGAGCAAGCTCGGGGAGTTGGTGATGCACAGGGAAGTCTGGTGTCCATGGGTCGCAAAGAGTTGGACATGCCTGAGCAACTGAACTGAACTGACATACATTATATTAGTTTCAGGTGTACAACATAGTGATTTGGTATTTTTATACACTGAAATGATCACAGTAAGTCTAGTTAACATTGTGACCACACCAAAATTTTTCTTATAATGAGAACTAACGACTTTCAAATAGACAATACAAATATTATTAACTGTGTTACCACACTACACATTACACATCCCCCTATGACTTAAGTTTGTACCTTTGAACCCTTTCACCATTTCTCCCTCCTCCGGCAACACCAATCCAATGTGTTCTGTTGTGTGAGTTTTTTTCTTTAATTTGTTTTTGGCTGATTGTTGTTTGTTTTTAGAGTCCTCTATGTAAAAGTGAGGTCATACAGTATCTATGTTTCTGACTGATTTCACTTAGCATAATGCCCTCAAGGTTCATCTATACTGTAGCAAATTCAAGATTTCTTATTTTTGTGGGTGAATAATATTCCACTGTATATACAAGCATATCTCATTTATTGTGCCTGAATTTACTGCACTTTGCAGATATTGTGTTTGTTTTTTACACATTGAGGTTTGTGGCCACCTTCCATCAAGCAAGTCTACTGGTGCCATTCATCCAAAAGCATTTGCTCACTTCTTGCCTCTGTTACATTTTGGTAATTTTGGCAGTATTTCAAGCTTTTCCATCATTGTTCTATTTGTTGTGGTGGTCTGTGATCAGTGATCTGATACTATTGCAAAAATATTACAACTTGCTGAAGGCTCAAAAAAAAAAAAAAAGCAAATGGGTTCATCATTTGCATCTTGGAAAAATTGACAGATATTTTGTTATTTTGCCTTAATGGAAAGAATAAAGCTTAAGAACCATGAGGTAAAGATCATCAGCCAAGCCAAATTTTAGAGAGGATTTTCAGCTGTTAAGATATAAATATTATTTCCTGTGGCCAAGAGATCATAAAAATTAAGGGCTTAAGTTTAAGAACAGGCACTATGAGGAAAGGGTGACAGAAGAGATAAAGGTGGAAAGGGAGTAAGGTCAGGAGTACTAAAGTACTGGACATCAGACCTCCCTGACTCCACCCTTCCATATATTTTCTCTGAGTACCCACTCTTTCACTATTTGAAATTACCTTATTTGTTGAATCAGCACTATCCATCTGTTCATTAGTTTGTCCATTCAGCAAATATTAATACTTATTAGGAGCCCTAAATGTGCCAGGCACTGTTTAAACACGTGTGTGTGCTCAGTTACTAAGTTGTGTCAGACTTTTTGTTACCCAAGGACTGTAGCCCACCAGGCTCCTTGTCCATGGGATTTCCCATGCAAGAATACTGGAGTATGTTGCCATTTTCTTCTCCAGGGGATCTTCCTGACCCAAGGATCAAACACAGATCTCTTGCTTAGGAAGCAGATTCTTTACCACTGCACACCACCTGGGAAGCCCATTTAAACACTTAAGAGATATAGTAATGATCAAACAAGGCTAAGTCCCTGTTCTCAAAAGAGAAGAATAGTTCAGTTCAGCTCAGTTCAGTTCAGTTGCTCAGTCATGTCTGACTCTTTGCGACCCAATGAATCACAGCACGCCAGGCCTCCCTGTCCATCACCAATTCCCAGAGTTCACTCAGACTCACGTCCATCGAGTCAGTGATGCCATCCAGCCATCTTATCCTCTGTCGACCCTTCTCCTCCTGCCCCCAATCCCTCCCAGCATGAGTCTTCCAATGAGTCAACTCTTCGCATGAGGTGTCCAAAGTACTGGAGTTTCAGCTTCAGCATCATTCCTTCCAAAGAAATCCCAGGGCTGATCTCCTTCAGAATGGACTGGTTGGATCTCCTTGCAGTCCAAGGGACTCTCAAGAGTTCTCCAACACCACAGTTCAAAAGCATCAATTCTTTGGAGCTCAGCTTTATTCATAGTCCAACTCTCACATCCATACATGACCACAGGAAAAACCATAGCCTTGACTAGACGGACCTTTGTTGGCAAAGTAATGTCTCTGCTTTTCAATATGCTGTTGAGGTTGGTCATAACTTTCCTTCCAAGGAGTAAGGAAATTCAAGATAATGCAATAGGCAGTGACTGGTGGAGAAGGACAATATTAAATACGACAACCAGGGAAGGCTGACTCTAAAGTGGTAATATTTAAACTAAGAGGTCAGCCATGCAAAGATAGAACATTCTAGCTAACGAGAACAGCAGTGCAGAATTCCTTCATATAACACCTTCCTAGTCCACACAAAGACAAGATAGGAGAAGGGATCTGGTCTTTCTTATTCAATATTGACTTCTCAGAGCCAAACAGAGTTCTAGGACACAGTGGGGTGCCATAAATACTTATAGAATGAGAAGGAATAGGCAGTGTGTCCTGTATTATAGCGCCTACTCTACTATATTTGCTGGTTAACTTACCTATTTGAAGGTAAGGGCTCTTCCTGACCTCGTAGCCATGTTTAGTACTATATCTGACATGTAACAATCTTAGGAGAACTGCTAAGCAGCGTATAAAAGATGCTGAATGAATACTATATCTTTATTAAAGAAGAGAAAATTAAACAGAAGATATTCTTTAGGAATGCCTGCTGAAAATATGGAGAAGGCAATGGCACCCCACTCCAGTACTCTTGCCTGGAGAATCCCATGGGCGGAGGAGCCTGCTAGGCTGCAGTCCATGGGGTCGCTAAGAGTCGGACACGACTGAGCGACTTCACTTTTACTTCTCACTTTCATGCATTGGAGAAGGAAATGGCAACCCACTCCAGTGTTCTTGCCTGGAGAATCCCAGGGACGGGAGAGCCTGGTGGGCTACCGTCTATGGGGTCGCACAGAGTCGGACACGACTGAAGCGACTTAGCAGCAGCAGCAGCAGCAGCTGAAAATATGCTAAGATACATAAGATTTTTGGACTATTCCTATGTTGCTTAGGTTTTTTTTTTTTTTTTTTAGGGGGGTGGGTGTGAGTGCTGTACCACACAGTTTACAGGATCTTAGATCTGGGACCGGGGATTGAACTGGGCTCCCAGAAGTGGAAGTGCAGAGTCCTAACCATTGGACAGCCAGGGAATTTCCTGTTGCTTAGTTTCAAAAAGAAGAAAACTGACATCTGGACATGTTATAAAGGAAATTTTCTCAGAGATAATGGCTAGAGAAAAAGATGGGAAGAATTATATGTTAGTTTAAGAACAGCAATCACTACCTTAACAGAATACTGAGTTCAAAAAGTGACTTTTCTAAATTCTGGTAAAGGTTCCTAGTGTTGATATTCTGGTACTTTGCCATCTGTTGGGAAGAACATTTCCTGAGGTAAGGGCTATAAATGAGCACAAGCAAAAGGTTTCCAAGAGAAAAAAACAGGAGAGACATTTAATTGAGGACTTCTTATAAGAAATAGAAATTAGTTAGCCAGTAAATTTTCCTCCTAGAATACTTGAATAAATACTGGGAAGGAAATTTCTAACTCCCAGGCAAAATTCAGTTTCTAGCTAAACTTTATTTAGCCTGTGTGTAATAAGTCGCTTTAGTCGTGTCCGACTCTTTGTGACCCTATGGACTGTAGCCCTCCAGGCTCCTCTGTCCATAGGGATTTTCCAGGCAAGAATACTGGAGTGGGTTGCCATGCCCTCCTCCAGGGGATCTTCCAAACCCAAGGATCATATCCAGTCTCCTGGATTGGCAGGTGGGTTTTTTACCGCTAGCGCCACCTGGGAAACCCTTTATTTAGCCTGCTACTGCTGCTAAGTCGCTTCAGTCGTGTCCGACTCTGTGCAACCCCATCGATGGCAGCCCACCAGGCTCCCCTGTCCCTGGGATTCTCCAGGCAAGAACTGGAGTGGGTTGCCATTTCCTTCTCCAATGCATGAAAGTGAAAAGTGAAAGTGAAGTCGCTCAGTCGTGTCCGACTCTTAGTGACCCCATGGACTGCAGCCTACCGGGCTCCTCGGTCCATGGGGTTTTCCAGGCAAGAGTACCGGAATGGGGTGCCATTGCCTATTAAGCACTAAAAAAAAGACTTTAGTGCATTATAGAATAAAACAGATGTGGTCTCTAAAAACAAATATAAAACAGTCATTCTTCTATGAACTATTAAATAAACTTTACCAAATACTTATGATTTGAAAAGAAAATGTGATTTTAAAAATTGAGTATAGGAATAAAAGCACAAAGCCAAAGCCAGAGTCTATAAAATATCTACAGTGAGAAGGAAGAAGAGACAACTTAAGGTGATTGACAACTACCAGAAAATTAAGAGACGAGCTTGAATAATAGTGTGCAAAACTAAAAATACAAAGTATACATGGAGAGTGGTTAATGATCCCAGAGATCATTAACAAAGAAAAGTTGCAGGATTTGACTGGATTGTTGATGATCCTGGGAAGGCAATTTTAATTAAATGGTAAAAGCAAAGTAGATACAGTAATCCCTGCTTATTTGTAGGGAACACATTCCAAGACTCCCAGTGGATGTCTAAAACTGTGGATAGTACTGAACTATATATATACTATGTTTTCTCCTATATCATATATATATGGTAAAGTTTATAAATTAAGCATATAAGAGATTGACAACAATAATCAATCATAACTTTTATTACAGTATATTGCTGTAACTGTTTTATTACTGGTTACTGTCAATCTCTTATGTGCCTAATTAAAAAATAGAACATTACAGCAATATACTGTAATAAAAGTTATGTGAATGTGGTTGGTCTCCTTAATCAGCTTCAGTTCTGTTGGAAATGTGGCAGTGCTTCTTCACTAGCAGACGCAGCCTCTCCAGTAACTGTTAACATTTTTCAGTACAAAACTGTTCCTAAATCTGTGTAACCATCCCTTGCTGGCAGTAAATGGCTTGGTGTCATTTGTTTAAAGGGTTCTTTTGCTGAAGTCTTTGTACAGACTACATCACAAGTGATGGCACAGCACATTACTCAGTTGTGATGAGACAAAGTGCGAATTCATTGTCTCAACCCTGAGGAAGGAAATAAAATTAACCCGCAGCAGATGAGAATTGTATAGAGCAGGGGTTGGGAAGCTAAGCGATATGTTTTTGTAAATAAAGTCTTACTGGAACACAACCTCGCCCATTTCTTTATGTTGCCTAAGGCTGCTTTCAGGCTACAGTGGCAGACTTCAGTAATTGTGACGGAGGCCATATGGCCGGCAAACCTAAAATATTTACTATCTGGCTTTTTAAGAAACATAATCTGTTAACCCTGTATAGAATATGCTGTCTTTACTGCCAAACTAGGTTCACACTGGGGCTTCCCTGGTAGCTCAGCTGGTAAACAATCTGCCTGCAATACAGGAGATCCTGCTTCAACTCCTGGGTCAAGAAGATCCTCTGGAGAAGGGATAGGCTACCCACTCCAGTATTCATGAGATTCCTTGGTGCTCAGATGGTAAAGAATCGACCTACAATGTGGGAGACCTGGGTTCAATCCCTGGGTTGGAAGATTCCCTAGAGGAGGGCATGGCAACCTACTCCAGCATTCTTGCCTGGAAAATCCCAGGGATGGAGAAGCCTGGCGGGATGCAGTCCATGGGGTCACCAAGAGTCAAACACAATGAGCGACTAAGCACAGCATAGGTTCACACTAAGGCAAAGACTCAAATGGAAAAGAAAAGAAAAATAACTGGCCCATAATCATGGTGTCCTATGTGAAGAGTTTCTGGAGTATTCAAAGCTTAACCTGAAGAACTAAATGGACAGGATTAGGAGCTAGTGAACTCAGAAGACACTGTATTAATATTATTATATTAATTATCAATAATTATAATAATTAATATATTAATCAATATATTAACATTATTATTCCAGGAGTTAGGTGTACTTAAGGAACACCACCGATTACATATTATTTGCACATGCCCACATACTCCATAACGTTGCTATTTAAAGGAAGTATTTCTAGACTTTTTCTCTCTTTCTCCACTATCATTTTTCCTAAATTCCTATATAGAAGAGCCCTAGAAAATCAAGATGGGAGGCGCAGTGAGGATTTTATTCAGAATGACAGTTTGGCCAAATGATTTCGAGGTTTGGACACGTTTATCTGTAGGCATTATTTCAGATTATTAGGTGAGTAGAACTTCAGGTCTATTTCTGCTGCTGCTGCGTCGCTTCAGTCGTGTCCGACTCTGTGCGACCCCACAGACGGCAGGTCTATTCCTACTTATGTCATAATGTACCAGTATAACCTGGAACAGTAGCTTTGCAGCAGTTTCTCTACTTTTCACATCTCCCCTCCCCTAATTGTACAAGGTTTGTTAGAAATTTTAAACACTTTCTAAGTTTCTCTAGAATTAAAGCGCTAAACACAACGCCTTACAGAGAAAGCAGCTAATAAACATTTGTTAAACGTTTGAATGAATGAAAGCGTACATAGATAGCACCTCCATGCGGCTTTCCATAC
>SJXQ01011001.1:0-17847 GCA_006408695.1 Aepyceros melampus | reverse complement strand
CCCCCCTCCCGCCCCACACCATCTCTCTGGATTATCCCCGTGCATCAGTCCCAAGCATCCTGCATCCTGCATCGAACCTAGACCGGCGATTCATTTCACTTATGATATCACACATGTTACACTGCCACTCTCCCAAATTTTCTCACCCTCTCCCTCTCCCACAGAGTCCAAAAGGCTGTTCTATACATCTGTGTCTCTTTTGCTGTCTTGCGTACAGGTTTATCATTACCATCTTTCTAAATTCCATATATATGTGTAAGTATACTGTATTGGTGTTTTTCTTTTTGGGTTACTTCACTCTATACTGGGTTTTTAAATCTCCCTTGTCAGTAGAATTCTGCAGTTAATCAATCCAGAGTATATTTATTTAAATTGTGGCTTCCTCAATTTTAGGAAGGCCACAATAAAGCAGATAGAAAGAATTAGTATACAGTAGGAATTTGAGCAATATTTAATGTGCTGGTATAGAAAAAGAAACAGTTTTCCACCCAATTCCAGTCTTATTTACCTAGTCTTCTGCTTCTGCTCATAGTGTTAAGCTACAGAATGACATGTGTGACTAATTTTAAAATTTAACCATGTTGAAATGTTTTGTTTGATGTAGACTATTAAATGCAAGCAACTTTATTCCCTCTGTTGTTTGAAACTTTATTCAGTTACAAATGGCTACGTCCAAGCACACATGTCAGATTGAATAAATTCATAAAACAAAATCTAAACAAACAAATGTTCTAAAGGTACTTCAGTGCATTGAGGGAATGTTCAAACATATTTATTTTACTGCCAGTGGTTTATATTACCTGCTAACTTAGGGACACAGAGGTAGGGACTGAAAATTATCTTTATCCAGCTTATCCATGTTAACTTCTTCTATCATACACCCATTACATATTTTAAGCATAGAATGCTAAAATCTGTTTTACTATAGTGAAGTTCAAGTTCATCTAAATTTCTCATTTATAATTATCATGATAAGTAAATTTAAAGATGTGTATAGTGATACAGTATGACTCAGAAAATGATTAATACTGTGTAGTGTTTCAGTTTAGACCTATATTTATCCCCAGCCCACTTAGTTAGCTATCTCTATTCTCACCATTTTATTGATGAGAAATAACTTACTAATTTATTTGTTAAATCACTGCTCCCTCAGTTTTGTACACCCAGTGAAAGCTATCCCAGTTACAGAACAGGTGCCATCCATCAATCTTGTTATTTCTTATTTGCACTGACATAACGAAGTTTTTCTCTCCTCTACTATAAATACGAGGTATTTTTTGGGATACTGTCTATAGCTGTTGTTAAGTGGCTAAGTTGTTTCTGACTCTTTGTGATCCCATGGACTGCAGCATACCAGGATTCCCTGTCCTTCACTATCTCTCAGAGTCTGGATAAAATAATTAGATAGCATCACTGCCTCAATGGACATGAATTTAAACAAACTCCATAAGATTGTCTATATTACTTGAAGTTTGTCAAAACATCCCTGGTTTTTTATCACAAGCCTTCTTAAAATGCATCTTTTCCCCATCAGTGTCTTTTCCATCATTATACTATTTCTTTTATTAAAAAATATTATTGGAGTACAGTTGATTTACATTCTTGTGTTAGTTTCTGCTATCCAGCAAAATGAATCAGTTACACATATATCCACCCTTTGTTGACTTATTTTCCATATAGGCAACTACGCAGTATTTAGTAGAGTTGCTTGTGTATGCAGTAGGTTCTTATTAGTTACCTGTTTTATACATGTGTGCCTGCTCAATTGTGCCTGACTCTTTGCAGCCCCATGGACTGTAGCCCGCCAGGTTCTTCTGCTCCTGGAATTCTCCAGACAAGAATATTGGAGGGGCTTCCATTTAGTACTCCAGGATTTTTATATAGCAATGTATATGTGCCATTCTCAATCCCTCCACTGTCTGTTGTGTCTCAGTTGTTACAATTTTTTATTATAATTTTCTTTAACAGTCCTGAATTGCTGGTTAGAATAATGATTTGAATATATTTTGTTTGAACCTGGAGGACAGATTTTTTCTCTCTAAGCCTGAATGTTTGACAAAAATTTTAGCTCTTTCCCCCTTTTCCTTACTTGTAGGTTCTGAATTATTCAGATACAATATTTTCTTATTTTTCTTAACTCTTGTAAAACCTGTATAACAAATTGAAGAATGAGTGAAAAATATATCAGATGATTTCATAATATCATATAAAGAAAAACACCTAATTTCTATGCTCTCAGCATTCAAATTTAGGAATGCCTCAGAAGACCTAATTATCCTGACAGTACACAAAGGATATTTCTGCAGGAATTTCAAAATTCAACAATGTTTGACACCTTCTTTCATAGCAAGGGCAGAAAAACCAGCACCAATTAAACATCATGCAAATCTAAATAGCATTAATGATAAAAGATCTGGAAATTAAACTATGCAAAACAGTTATAGAAAAAAGATATTGTACATGAAAAAAGATACTTTATTGAAAATTTAGTTGTTTCCAATTCTTGAAGGTTAATTTTTTTAAACTGACTTTTACACAATAACTACAGAACTGGTGACACTGATGTTGAAAAAAAAAAAAAAAACAGCATATATTTGGGTTTCAATAATTTTAAACTTTTCATTCTATTCATGGGGTTCTCAAGGCAAGAATACTGAAGTTATTTTCCATTCCCTTCCCCAGTGACCACATTTTTTCAGAACTCTCCACCATGACCCACCCATCTTGGGTGGCCCTACATGGCATGGCTCATAGTTTCACTGAGTTAGACAAGGCTGTGATCCATGTGATCAGATTGGCTAGTTTTTTGTGATCCTGGTTTTCAGTCTGTCTGTCCTCTGATGGAGAAGGATAAGAGGCCTATGGAAGCATCCTGATGCAAGAGATTGAGGGGAAAACTGGGTTTTGTTCTGATGGGTGGGCCCATGTTCAGTAAATCTTTAATCCGATTTTCTGTTGATGGATGGAGCTGTGTTCTCTTTCTGCAATTTACCTGGGGCCAAACTATGGTGGGGGCTTCCCTGGTGGCTCAGAGGTTAAAGTGTCTGCCTGCAATGTGGGAGACCTGGGTTCGATCCCTGGGTCGGGAAGATCCCCTGGAGAAGAAAAGGACAACCCACTCCAGTACTCTTGCCTGGAGAATCCCATGGACAGAGGAGCTTGGTGGGCTATAGTCCACGGGGTCGCAGAGAGTCGGACAAAACTGAGCAACTTCACTTTCACTTTCAAACTATGGTGGAGGGCTTCCCTGGTGGCTCAGATGATAAAGTATCTGCCTACATGTGGGAGACACGGGTTCAATCCCTGGGTCTAGAAGATCCCCTGGAGAAGGAAATGGCAACCCACTCCAGTATTCTTGCCTGGAAAATCCCATGGACTGAGGATCCTGGTAGGCTACAGTCCATGGGGTCACAAAAAGTCAGACAGGACTGAGAAACTTCACTTTCGCTTTCTTTCACTTTCAAACTATGGTGGAGGTAATGAAGAAAATGGTGACCTCCTTCAAAAGATCTCATGAATGAACTGCTACACTCACTCCCCTCAACCCAGCAGCAGGGCACCACTGACCCACACCTCTGCTGGAGACTCCTGGTCAAGTCTGGGTCAGTCTCTTGTGGGGTTACTGCTCCTTTCTCCTGGGCTCTGGTGCACTCAATGTTCTGTTTGTGCCCTCCAAGAGTGTATTTCCCACTTGTGTGTAAGTTCTACTCTGTGGTGGGGTTAATGGTGACCTCCTCCAGGACTACTAATGCCATACCCAAGTCTGCTGAGCCCAGAGTCCCTGTCCCTGTGGCAGTCTACTGCTGACCAGTACCTCCATAGGAGATGCTCAAACAGATCTGTCTGAATCTCTGTAGGGTCCCTGGGTCTTGGTGCACACAAAGTTTTTTGAGCCTCTGAGCGTCTCTGGTGGGAATGGGATTTGATTCTAAACTCAAATTTGCCCCTGCTACCATCTTGCTGGGGCTCCTTCTTTGCCCTTGGGAGTGGAGTATCACCTTACAGCCACTCCAGCTCCATGCAGCCACTGCCCCAGCATCTACTGTCCTGCTCAGGTTTCTCTGACCTTGGACATGGGATATTGTCCTCACGGCCACTCCTGCACCATGCAGCCGCTGCTCCAGGTGAAAGTAGCTATAAAAAGATAGGACACTGAAAGATGAATCCCAGGTCAGTATGTGCCCAGTATGCTGCTGGAGATCAATGAAGAAATAACTCCAGAAAGAATAAAGAGACAGAGGCAAAGCAAAACCACCACCAAGTTGTGGATGTGACAGGAGAAAGAAGCAAAGTCTGATGCTGTAAAGAGCAATATTGCATAGGAACCTGGAATGTTAGGTCCATGACCCAAGGCAAATTGGAAGTGTTCAAACAGGAGATGGCAAGAATGAACATCAAAATTTTAGGAATCAGCAAACTAAAATGGACTGGAATGGGTGAATTTAATTCAGATGACCATTGTATCTACTACTGTGGGCAAGAATCCCTTAGAAAAAATGGAGTAGCCATCACAGTCAACAAAAGAGTCCAAAATGCAGTACTTAAATGCAATCTCAAAAATGATAGGATGATCTCTATTCATTTCCAAAGCAAACCATTCAATACCATGGTAATCCAAATCTATGCCCCCAGCAGTAATGCTGAAAAAGCTGAAGTTGAACAGTTCTATGAAGACCTACAAGACCTTCTAGAACTAACACCCAAAAAAGATGTCTTTTTCATTATAGGGGACGAGAATGCAAAAGTAGGAAGTCAAGAAATACCAGAAGTAACAGAAAATTTGGCCTTGGAGTACAGAATGAAGCAAGGCAAAGGCTAATGGAGTTTTGCCAAGAAGATACACTGGTCATAGAAAACACCCTCTTATAATAACACTACAGAAGACTCTACACATGGACGTCACAAGATGGTCAATACTGAAATCAGATTGATTATATTCTCTGCAGCCAAAGATGGAGAAGCTCTATACAGTCAGCATAAACATAAAAAAAGACTGGGAGCTGACTGTGGCTCAGATCATGAACAACTTATTGCCAAATTCAGACTTAAATTGAAGAAAGTGGAGAAAACCACTAGACCATTTAGGTATGACCTAAATCAAATCCCTTATGACTATACAGTGGAAGTGAGAAATAGATTTAAAGGTGCCTGGTGGGCTGCCATCTATGGAGTCGCACAGAGTCGGACATGACTGAAGCGACTTAGCAACAGCAGCAGCAGAAGTCTTCTGTGGAGAAGGCAATGGCAACCCACTCCAGTACTCTCAAGACAGTCAGCATAAACATAAAAAAAGACTGGGAGCTGACTGTGGCTCAGATCATGAACAACTTATTGCCAAATTCAGACTTAAATTGAAGAAAGTGGAGAAAACCACTAGACCATTCAGGTATGACCTAAATCAAATCCCTTATGACTATACAGTGGAAGTGAGAAATAGATTTAAGGGAGCCTGGTGGGCTGCCATCTATGGAGTCGCACAGAGTCGGACACGACTGAAGCGACTTAGCAACAGCAGCAGCAGAAGTCTTCTGTGGAGAAGGCAATGGCAACCCACTCCAGTACTCTCAAGCGGCAAATCCCATGACAGAGAAGCCTGGTGGGCTGCAGTCCATGGGGTCTCTAGGAGTCGGACATGACTGAACGACTTCACTTTCACTTTTCACTTTCATGCATTGGAGAAGGAAGTGGCAACCCACTCCAGTGTTCTTGCCTGGAGAATCCCAGGGACCGGGGAGCCTGGTAGACTGCCGTCTCTGAGGTCGTACAGAGTCAGACATGACTGAAGTGACTTAGCAGCAGCAGCAAAACTGATAGAGTCCCTGATGAACTATGGATGGAGGTTTGTGACATTGTACAGGAGACAGGGATCAAGACCATCTGAATGGAAAAGAAATGCAAAAATCAAAATGGCTGTCCAAGGAGACGTTACAAATAGCTGTGAAAAGAACAAGGAAGAGGCAGAGGAGAAAAGGAAAGATATACTCATTTGAACGCAGAGTTCCAAAGAATAGCAAGGAGAGATAAGAAAGCCTTCTTCAGTGATCAATGCAAAGAAGTAGAGGAAAACAATAGAATCAGAAAGACTAGAGATCTCTTCAAGAAAATTAGAGATATGGACTCGATGGACGTGAGTCTGAGTGAACTCCAGGAGATGGTGATGGACAGGGAGACGTGGCGTGCTGCTATTCATGGGGTTGCAAAGAATCGGACACGACTGAGCAACTGAACTGAACTGAAGGGAACATTTCATGCAAAGATGGTGTCAATAAAGGACAGAAATAGTATGGACCTAACAAAAGCAGAAGATATTAAGATGAACTGGCAGAAATATGAAGAACTTATACAAAAAAATATTTCATGACCCAGATAACAACGATGGTATGATCGCTCACCTAAGCCAGACTTCCTGGAATGTGAAGTCAAGTGGGCCTTAGAAAGCATCACTAGGAACAAAGCTAGTGGAGCTGGTGGAATTACAGTTGAGCTAGTTCAAATCCTAAAAGATGATGCTGTGAAAGTGTTGCACTCAATATGCCAGCAAATTTGCAAAACGCAACAGTCGCCACAGGACAGGAAAAGGTCAGTTTTCATTCCAATCCCAAAGAAGGCAATGCCAAACAATGCACAAACTACCACAAAATTGCATTGATCTCACATGCCAGTAAGTGATGCTCAAAATTCTCCAAGCCAGGTTTCAACAGTACATGAACCATGAACTTCCAGATATTCAAGATGGTTTTAGAAAAGGCAGAGAAATCACAGATCAAATTGCCACTGTCTTTTGGATTATCAAAAAAGCAAAAGAGTTCCAGAAAAACATCTATTTCTGCTTTATTGACTGTGCCAAACCCTTTGACTGTGTGGATCACCACAAACTGTGGAAAATTCTGAGAGAGATGGGAAGACGAGACCACCTGACCTGCCTCCTGTGAAATCTGTATGCAGGTTAAGAAGCGACAGTTAGAATTGGATATGAAACAACAGACTGGTTCCAAAGAGGGAAAAGAGTACATCAAGGCTGTATATTGTCACTCTGCTTATTTAACTTATATGCAGAGTACATCATGAGAAATGCTGGGCTGGATGACACACAAGCTGGAATCAAGATTGCTGGAAGAAATATCAATAACCTCAGACATGCAGATGACACCACCCTTATGGCAGAAAGTGAAGAAGTATTAAAGATCCTCTTGAAAGTGAAAGAAGAGAGTGAAAAAGTTGGCCTAAATCTCAACATTCAGAAAATGAAGATCATGGCATCTGGCCCCATTACTTCATGGCAAATAGATGAGGAAATAATGGAAACAGTGACAGGCTTTATTTTGGGGGACTCCAAAATCATTGCAGATGGTGAGGTATCCATGAAATTAAAAGACTCTTACTCCTTGATAGGAAAATTATGACCAGTCTAGACAGCATATAAAAAAGCAGAGACATTACTTTGCCAACAAAGGTCAATCTAGTCAAGGATATGGTTTTTCTAGTAGTCATGTATGGATGTGAAATTTGGACTATAAAGAAAGCTGAGCAGTGAAGTATTGATGGTTTTGAACTATGTTGTTGGAGAAGACTCTTGAGAACCCCTTGGACTGCAAGAAATTCCAACCAGTCTATCCTAAGGGAAATAGTCCTAAATATTCACTTGAAGGACTGATTCTGAAGCTGAAACTCCAATACTTTGGCCATCTGATGCAAAGAACTGAGTCATTTGAAAAGACTCTGATTCTAGGAAAGGTTGACCTCGGGAGGAGAAGGGGATGACAGAGGATGAGATGCTTGGATGGCATCACCGACTGTGTTTTGGTGATAGACAGGGAGGCCTGGAGTGCTGCATTCCATGGGGTTGCAAGGAGTCGAATACAACTGAGTGACTGAACTGAACTGAACTGAACTGAAGATTAAACTGTATAATTAATAACTGTGTATATTCTAATTGGGATTTTTGTGGAAATGATCTAATATTTATGGACGTTTGTAAGTAAAGATTACTACAAATCATTGATATTGTAGAGGTAATGTTTTCTTTATTGTAATGTTGACTGTCTAAAAGATGCTTAGGTTTACACCTACCCACTATTATTTGGTCCTTTAGTTTTCATACATATAATAGCTGAGAAGTGTTGGTTCTGTCTTTTCTTTTTGTATTGCCATGGAAATAGGTATCTTTGGCTTGTAGAAGGCTACATGAGTTCAAGTAATTCATAGTGATAGTTTATTCTATTTCAGTAATGAATGTAACTTGTTTTCAAGTTTTAAAGGTGTATATTTATCAAATTAAATGTCTGGAAGGGAATGTCACTAGACCTAGTCTTACTGTCACTATTGGAAAGAAATGGTAGTAGGTTGCTCTTAATGCTGCTATGATAATATATTGCAATGAATTATCAAAGGAAAAGTGCTTTTTTCCTTTGAGTAATGAGTAGGTTAATCAATGATACTGAACACGTCTTGACTAGTTTTTCAGTTTCAGCCTGAGTTGTAATAACAGGCAGACTCTTACCTGTTTAACAGGTATAATAAGTAGATGAGTCAAGAAAGTGGACTTCAAAATAATCCAAAGGCTCTTCTGGATATAGTAGAAGCACAATGTCAAACAGTGGAATGTTGCTCCTTAGGTACAGATAGTCCAATGTCCTGGTTTCCCCATATAGGCATAGTTATACCTGTTCTACACTTATTGACAGCACACTATTTCACTCTCCAAATATTCTCATTTGGAAAAAAACAAAATTGAACAGTTCTGGTGGCTCAGGCAGTAAAGAATCTGCCTGCAATGCAGAAGCCCTGGGTTCAGTCCCTGAGTGAGGAAGATCCCCTGGAAAAAGAAATGGCTACCAACTCCAGTATTTCTGCCTGGAGAATTCTATGGACAGAGGAGCCTGACGGGCTACAGTCTATGGCGTCACAGAGTTGGCAAAAGTAGGACATAACTACACTAATACTTCCTCTTTCCTCCTCCTACTAATCATAAAATCTGAAATGAAAATAATTAGGTGGTTGATTAAAAGAAAACTGAAAATTCAGGTCATTAGCTAAAGAAGTGAAATAAATAAGATTGAAACTTTTTGCTTTGTGTTTTTTATTGCTTTTTTTTTTTTTAGCTCACATTATCAAAATTTCATTTTGTTCTAGACTAAGTATATCTTTCAACACCAGTTAGAAAAAATACTTCTCTGCCTCTTCCACTCTGTGGCAGCAAGTTATGACAGGGTGGGAACAAAAGCTAGAGGCGAGGTGTAATACAAGACTCTTTTGACACAAATATGCTGAACTTAGTCTGTGGCCATTATGGAGGTTGTTATTTTCTATAGCAGCCAATAGATAATGAATAGGCTAATAATACCATGCAGAGTACATCATGAGAATTGCTGGGCTGGAGGAAGAAAAAGCTAAAACCAAGATTGCTGGGAGAAATATCAATAACCTCAGATATGCAAATGGCATCACACTTAAGGGAGAAAGTGAAGAACTAAAGAGACTCTTGACAAAAGTGAAAGAGGAGAGTGAAAAAGTTGGCTTAAAGCTCAACATTCAGAAAACTAAGATGATGGCATTTGGCCCCATCACTTCATGGCAAATAGATGGGGAAACAGTGGAAACAATGGCTGATTTTATTTTTCTGGGCTCCAAAATGATTGCAGATGGTGACTGCAGCCATGAAATTAAAAAACCTTACTCCATGGAAGAAAAGTTATGACCAACCTAGACTGCATATTGAAAAGCAGAGACATTACTTTTTCAACAAGGTCCATCTAGTCAAGGCTATGGTTTTTCCAGTGGTGGCGTATGGATGTGAGAGTTGGACTATAAAGAAAGCTGAGTGCCGAAGAATTGATGCTTTTGAACTGTAGTGTTGGAGAAGACTCTTGAGAGTCCCTTGGAGTGCAAGGAGATCCAACCAGTCCATCCTAAAGGAGACCAGTCCTGAGTGTTCATTGGAAGGACTGATGTTGAAGCTGAAACTCCAATACTTTGGCCACCTCATGCAAAAAGCTGACTCATTTGTAAAGACCCTGATACTGGGAAAGATTGAGGGCAGGAGGAGAAGGGGATGACAGACGATAAGATGGCATCACCGACTCAATGGATATGGGTTTGGGTGGACTCCAGGAGTGGGTGATGGACAGGGAGGCCTGGTGTGCTGCGGTTCACGGGATTGCAAAGAGTTGGACACGACTGAGCGACTGAACTGAACTGAAGTCGTTCAGCCAAGTCCAACTGTTTGTGACCCCTTGGACTGTAGCCTACCATGCTCCTCTGTCCATCTGATTCTCCAGGCAAGAATACTGGAATGGGTTGCCATTTCCTTGTCCAGGAGATCTTCCCAACCCAGGGATCAAACTCGGGTCTCCCATATTGCAGGCAGACACTTTACCATCTGAGCCACCAGGGAAGCTTTAATAATAACATAATATATTGCTGTTTCAAATCTTTGAGTGGTAGGTAATATAGTCTTGTGAGAAGAATGTTTCACTCAGAAATTTAACCCACAGTGAGAATCAAACCACCAGTGTTATTAAATAACATTAAACATTATTAATTTTGAAACTAGCAGTATCCATCACAATACTTTTCCAGTGCTATTTATTGATTTCTCAGTGTTTGTAACCCTCAGAGGCAAGCTCCTGTCACTAGATAACTGATGTTTGGCTTACTGGTTTTAGAAAGAATCATCTCTTGATCCTTCTCCAGATGGGGACTGACAACATTGATTGAAATTAGTGTAGTCAGAGGAAGAAGGATTACTCAGACTTTTGCTGGTGGATTCACATTAATGTCTTTGTGAACTGGTTTTTTAAAAATATAAATTTATTTATTTTAATTGGAGGTTAATTATCTTACAATATTGTATTGGTTTTGCCATACATCAACATGAATCCGCCACAGGTATACATGTGTTCCCCATCCTGAACCCCCTTCCCTCCACAAGATGTAGTATTCAATTAGGGTTGTTGCTGTTGCTGCTAAGTCAACTTCAGTCATGTCTGACTCTGTGCGACCCCAGAGACAGCAGCCCAGGAGGCTCGCCCGTCCCTGGGATTCTCCAGGCAAGAACACTGGAGTGGGTTGCCATTTCCTTCTCCAATGAATACAGTGAAAAGTAAAAGTGAAGTCGCCCAGTCATGTCTGACTCTTAGTGACCCCATGGACTGCAGCCTACCAGGCTCCTCGATCCATGGGATTTTCCAGGCAAGATTACTGGAGTGGGTTGCCATTGCCTTCTCCAGTTAGTAACTGCTAAATCTTCTTAAATGTTTCCTGGTGAAAGACATTTCACTAACAGTTCTTTCTTACTTATTCCTCATAACAATAGAAGGTAGATACTATTATTTTTATCATAATTATTATAATTATCCTTATATCCATTTTATAGAAAATAAAATTGAGACTGAAAGAGATTAAACAATGAATCTTTTAAAGGAAATAAATATTTATTTTCTAGTTAATAATAGTGTGTGGAGTAGGCTTATTTCCAGCTCTCCTCAATCCATTCAAGAATAAGTGTAAAATATTGGAATAAAACATAACATTATTTACTATTAAAAAGAAACAGTAAGCTGTTTCTACAGTATGTTGTTAAATTTCTGGCACTATGAGGAGTATATTTGCAAAGCTCTTGTTTCACTGGTTAAGCATTGGTTTCTAATTGGAGAAAAAGATAACTTCCACTTAGTGAGTTGTCTCTCTTTCTTCTCTGGAGTAAAAAAAGAATACCAGTGACTGTGAAGATTTAAGACAAAAATCTACAGCATGTCTCCACAGTCAATGCTGAGTTATTTTTCCCCAAAACTAGGGCACTTCACACCAGGACGTCTAGCTCAAAAGGTGAAATTTTAAAACTCAGAAAATTGTAAAATCGGGTGTTTATTTCGGAGATTTTGTTATTTTTTCAGTGATCTTTTGAATTATTACAGTTCATTATCTGGGAGAACACTTATGAATTTCCATTCAAGCAGTCTAAGAATGATGGTAACTTGATACACACTCACACACAAACAAACTCTCATACTAATGCCTTATTCTGGTCTCTATACGGGTGATCCTGGCTATCTTGAAAAGGGATGTAATCAGGGGTTAAATATTTGAAGTAGTCCAGTTTAGAATCCAAGAGGAAGCCAAAACTGTAACAATTAACAAAAACAGAGCTGAGAAATAATCTGGATATTGTAGTAAAACACTGATGATGAAAAAAGAAAAAGAAGAGTAAACTAGTAGCAGCAAAATTCACAGGCTTGGCAGAATATCAGAAAGCAGAGGCAGTAAGAAACAGCAGCAAATGGACTAATTGTGAGAAGGAAAATTAGTTTTACATCTGAAACCTCCTTCAAAATATTTTACATCTGAATGTTTTAAATGTCGATGCCCCAAAATCTAGTTAAATGAAAACGATATATGATCACCATTACTTTATTATACTAATAAAATTAATTAAGTAGACAGTCATTTCTCAGAAATATTACCAAACTACTTTATTCCAAAGCTACTGACATTTCTACATTCATATCTTATTACCTTGGTTTATCATGTTTTAATTTACTCGCAGAGAAAAGTTAATTTTTACAGCTTTGATTAATTCTTGCTGAAATTTTTAGGTGTTTAGTACTTCTCTTAGAGGCATACAAAATTCTTTCCTTGTCCAAGGAAATGCTGCTCTGAGAATGAAGGTGACACATCAAAGAAACACACACACACACACACACACACGTGCTCTATCCTAAGAAATTAAGTGGAAAAGAACAACTAGAAATTTGGTTGAAAATAGTCATGATTTCAGCAATCCCTTTTTTCTATGTAAACTCCTTGTAAGTTTTTTTATACCATCAGAACTGAAACTTTTCTGCATTTGTATATATTTATATAAATATTTATTATATGTAATAACTTATATATCATAGCCCCTCAATGAAAACTATTCAACTATATAAGATTCAGCATATTTGTCACATTTTAACCTGGGCTTATTTCCTTTATTGGATGCAAAGTAAAGCCATGTCCCTTGACTTGCATCCCTAAAATCCAGTCGGCATTGTTGCCATAGTGATTTATCTACAACATGAAACTGACCTTTCTGTTTTAACATGGCTATGGCTCTATTGTGATCACCTACATGGCATACAACTTGTCACTTAAATCACAGTCCTGGCTTGCTTCCCTGGCCTTATAATCTAGCCTGTTCCAATTTGATATTCAAGTTGCAATAGTATAGATATATCATTGGTTCCTCAAACACACCTATGTCTTTTACAATTGCCTATATTTGCTCATATTTTTCTCTTGCCTAACACATGATAGCTCCTAATATTTACTTATCTAACTCATTACCTACATGTAAGATTTATATTAGACAGTGTGTTTTCCATAAAGATATGCTTGATCTGCTGGACTAGGATAAGTGCCCTTGCTCTGAGTTTGTGTCCTGTTAGTGCTTGGTGTGTGTGTTTTGTTTCTCAGTCATTTCTGACTCTTTACAACTCCCTGGACTGCAGCCCACCAGGCTTCTCTGTCCATGGGATTCTCCAGACAAGAATACTGGAGTGGGTTGCCATTGCCTTCTCCACTATTAGTCCTTACTTTTCTCAAAATTATTTGTTTCTGTGTTTCCTTATTCAATTAGATAGTAAATTCCCCGATGGTAGAGCACATTGTTTTTCATCTTTGCTTGCTCATTACTGAGCATTGTTTCTGGCAGACTTGGGGGTACAGCATAGTTACTGAAATGAAAAGTGAAAGTGACAAGTCCTGTCAGACTCTTTGTGACCCATACACTGTAGCACATCAGGCTCCTCTGTCCATGGATATCTCCAGGCAAGAATACTAGAGTGGGTTGCCATTCCCTTCTCCAGTGAATTTTCCAGACCTAGAGGCTGAATCCAAGTCTTCTTCATTGAAGGCAGATTTCCTACTGTTTGAACCACTAGGGAAGCCCATTGAAATGAAGTAGTCAACATTTTTAGTGAAATCAGAATCAGAATTTTGTCACAAACCAGTATAGAGTATCTCTTGACTTCAGTGGCTTCCTCATACTTTACACACACACAAAAAAAATCAATCTGATTTTTAGATTTAATAAAAATTATCTCTCTCCATAATGATATAAGAGATTTGTTATAGGGATTTACTCTTAAGGATATGGAGGTCAAGAAATCCAATAATCTACTGTCTGCAAACTGGCGAACAGGAAAGTCAATGGTATAATTCAGTAAGAGCCCAAAGATCTAAGAATTGATGAGGCAAACGTACAAGTTCCAGTCTGAATCTAAAGGCCCAAGAACCAGGAGTGACAGTGACCAAAAGCAGGAGAAGTTGGATGTCCTAGCCCAAGCAAAAAGTAAACTGGCCCTTCAGCTCATTTCAGTTGCTCAGCTGTGTCTGACTCTTTGTGATCCCATGGACTGCAACACACCAGTCCATTACCAACTTCCTGGTCCATCACCAACTCCTGGAGCTTACTCAAACTCATGTCCCTGCTGTCAGTGATGCAATCCAACAATCTCATTTTCTGTCAACCCCTTCTCCTCCCACCTTCAATCTTTCCCAGCTTCAGGGTCTTTTCTAATGAGTCAGTTCTTTGCATCAGGTGGCCAAAGTATTGGAATCTCAGCTTCAACATCAGTCCTTCCAATGAACATTCATGACTGATCTCCTGTAGGATGGACTCATTGGATCTCCTTACAGTCCAAGAGACTCTCAAGAGTTCTCCAACACCACAGTGGACAAGCATCAATTCTTCTGTGCTCAGCTTTCTTTATAGTCCAGCTCTCACATCCATACTTGACTAATCAAAAACCATAGTTTTGACGAGACAGACCGTTGTTAGCAAAGTAGTATCTCCCTGATTTTTAATAGGTTGAAAACTAGGTTGGTCATAGTTTTTCTTCCAAGGAGCAAGCTTCTTTTGATTTCATGGCTGCAGTCAATATCTGCAGTGATTTTGGAGCCCAGGGAACACGTGTATACCCATGGCAGATTCATGTTGATGTGTGGCAAAACCAATACAATATTGTAAAGTAAAAATAAAAATAATAATAATGAAATAATAATTAAAAAATGTTTAAAAAGAAAATAAAGTCTGTCATTGTTTCCACTGTTTCCCCATCTATTTGCCATGAAGTGATGGGACTGTATGCTATGATCTCATTCAGTTTTCTGAATGTTGAGCTTTAAGCCAACATTTTCACTCTCCTCTTTCACTTTCATCAAGAGTCTCTTTAATTCTTCTTCATTTTCTGCCATAAGGGTGGTGTCATCTGCATATCTGAGGTTATTGTTATTTCTCCCAGCAATCTTGATTCCAGCTTGTGCTCCATCCAGCCCAGGATTTCTCATGATGTACTCTGCATATAAGTTAAATAAGCAAGGTGATAATATACAGCCTTGACGTACTCCTTTCCCAACTTGGGACCAGTTGTTAAATGTCAAGTTGTAACTGTTGCTTCTTGACCTGCGTACAGATTCCTTAGGAGGCAGGTAAGGTGGTCTGGTATTCCAGTCTCTTAAATAATTTTCCACAGTTTGTTGTGACCCATGCAGTCAAAGGCTTTAATGTAGTCCATAAAGCAGAAGTAGGTGTTTTTCTGGAATTCTCTTGCTTTTGTGATGGTCCAGTGGATGTTGGCAACTTGATCTCTGGTTCCTCTGCCTTTTCTAAATCCATCTTGAACATCTGGAAATTCAAGGTTCAGGTACTGTTGAAGCCTGGCTTGGAGAATTTTGAGCATTATTTTGCTAGCATGTGAAATGAGATGACTGGCCCTTACTCCATCTTTTTCTTTTATTTGGGCCTTCAAAGGGTTGGATGATGCCACTACATTTCCATCATAGACTTTACTTATATAGACTTTACTGACTCAAATACTGATCTGTTTTAGAAACACTCTCACAGACATACCCAGAAAAAATGTTTTACCAACTAACTTTATGAGCATCATTTACTCCATTCAAGTTAACATAAAATTAACGATCACGTGTACCATACTTCAAATATATAATATTTCAAATATGTTAGGGTCTAGTAAAACCAATATTAATGCATGTAGTTGTTATGAATTTAGATTAGTAAAAATATTTATGAAAGGAAACTATGTATAGTGAATATATAAACAGTAAATGAATTCTACTTCTAAGTAAATGATTATGGCTACACTAATTATGACTAAGAATGTACATCACAGTATTAGTTGTTAGAGATCATCATTCCCATCTTTAAAAATGATACGATTGTCCACCTGAGTTTCAAGCTCTGTGTGCTTATGCTCAGTCAGTCATGTCTAACTCTCTACAACCTCATGGACTGTAACTTACTAGTTTCCTCCGTCCAGAGCATGTTTTAGGCAAAGAACACTGGAGTGGATTGTCATTTCCTCCTCCAGGGGATCTTTCTGACCCTGGGATTGAACCTGCCTCTCCTCCGTTTCTTGTGTTGGAAGGCTTTCTTTGCTACTAAGTTTACCTGGGAAACCATTCAAGCTCTCTCTATTGGCTTTTTCTATACCTCTTTCCTTCTGTTGATCTTATATCTGATTCAATCTAAGAGTTAATCATTTTTTTTTATTATACTTCTACTACTACTAGTTCACTACTCTAGTTTCTTATTCAAACTTCTCTGCTTCCAGTCAACTTAACATCTATTCTTCAAAAGAATGGTCTTTAAAAAGATTCATTAGTTTATATCACTTTTCTTCATATATTCCTTTGAGTAAAAGGATGGGCAGCAATATAAAATAATCTTCTAGACACTCTCAATCATAATGTCCTTATTTCTTGTATAGGAGTTATTGCTCTATAGATTTTTATTTTCTATTTCTGCAAGAGAACAGAGGCTCCAGAAAAGAGAATAATACCAGTATAATAAAGGGAAATGATTATAATGACTTTTGAACAAAGCTGAATTTCCTAGTGTGTTTAAAGTATTATATAACCATTAAAATATTAAAGATGAACATTTCTTCTTAGAAAATGACTCAAAGTCTTATTTTCCTCTGTAAAACAAGATGAAAATTTAATTATTTAACGCATTTACTGAGCATCAGTTGAAAGAATGTTTGCATAAGTGCCTTAAAAGTAAAAATATATACAAAATAATTATTAAGGCAGAGAGGATTTTTATACATTCATGATGTCCATTTGTTTTTAGCTATATGACTAATTTACCACTAAAATACTTTTAAGAAATATTGGAAAAAAAAAGAAATTAAGGCACATTTATCTCCATGAAGATGTTAAATTGCATAACATTCCAAGTATATTATGACTGTATTAAAATATACATATGTATGTATTTTTCCCCTAATTTTCAATACATGGAATACCAGATAAAACTATGGTATACTGAGAGTTAAAGCCTACTGCTTTTATGTCTAAGGCTAACATTCTTGCTGTTGGTTACACTTTAGAGGATGCAGGGAACTCTGGGCTTGTAACTTCAAAGGTGAGATAGGATTGCAAAGTTTCATTATCATCACAATTCAGTAAAATTTTTTGCTAACCACATGGAAATCATGTAGAAATCCTTTTCTTCTGAATACTTTGCTACTGCTATCTATATTTACTTAAGATAGGGCCTTAATAAAGATGTTTACATGTCACTATGTTTACAACATACAGATTTTTATTTTAAAACATGACAAACACTTTCTTTGGTGACATAATTTGATAGAGATACATTTTACTAATTTTTCTCTTACATATATATTTTATATTTCAGAATTTTCAAATCTCTTACAAAACCCTCACTTTTTATTTTTTTTAACATTATGAAATTTCCTTTATTTTTTTTAATTTTTATTTTTTAGTTTGTTTTGCTTTACAATACTGTATTCGTTTTGCTACACATCGACATGAATCAGC
>SJXQ01011000.1:91820-142984 GCA_006408695.1 Aepyceros melampus | reverse complement strand
ACCAGTCCATTCTGAAGGAGATCAACCCTGGGATTTCCTTGGAAGGAATGATGCTAAAACTGAAGCTCCAGTACTTTGGCCACCTCATGGGAAGAGTTGACTCATTGGAAAAGACCCTGATGCTGGGAGGGATTGGGGGCAGGAGGAGAAGGGGACGACCAAGGATGAGATGGCTGGATGGCATCACGGACTAAATGGACGTGAGTCTGAGTGAACTCCAGGAGTTGGTGATGGACAGGGAGGCCTGGCGTACTGGGATTCATGGGGTCGCAAAGAGTCGGACACTACTGAGCGACTGAACTGAACTGAACTGAACTGAACTAACTTTCATTGCTAACACCAGCAAGCGGGTACTCTTTCTACCCCCTTCTGATGCCTATGTCAGAAGATTTCTCTATCTCCTTTATACTTTAATAAAACTTTATTACACAAAAGCTCTGAGCGATCAAGCCTTGTCTCTGGCCCCAGCTTGAATTCTTCTCTGGAGGCCAAGAATCCCAGCATCGTGATTCAACAACAACCTTTCATATGGATGTGAGAGTTGGACTACAAAGAAAGCTGAGCACCAAAGAATTGATGGTTTTGAACTGTGGTATTGGGGAAGACTCTTGAGAGTCCCTTGGACTGCAAGGAGATCCAACCAGTCCATCCTAAAGGAAATCAGTCCTGAATATTCATTGGAAGGACTGATGCTGAAACTCTAGTACTTTGGCCACCTGATGCGAAGAGCTTTCCCAGCATCAGGGAAAGATTGAAGGCAGGAGAATGGAACAACAGAGGATGAGATGGTTGGTTGGCATCACCGACTCAACAGGCATGAATTTGAGTAAACTCCAGGAGTTGGTGATGGACAGGGAGGCCTGGTGTGCTGCAGTCCATGGGGTCGCAAAGAGTCAGACACGACTGAGAGACTAAACTGAATTGAACTGCATGGTAACAGTTCCATTACAAATATTCACAAAATTTGTGCAGTGTTGGAGAGGAGGGAGAGGCTATTTGTAGTCTGTGTCTAAATCTAGCTGAAAGACTTGGCAAAGTAAGACTGGTCAGCAGAGCCCAAGATTCCAAGGTGAGGACAAAAAGAAGTTTCAGGGTTTAAGAACTGTCCCCAGTATAACCAAGTGCTTCAGAAATCACCTCTGAGTTGAGAGCACGGAAGCATCAAGGTACAGCATTATGATGTAAGCTGTATCTCTGGTGTTAGAGCTGGCAAAAAGAGAGCCACAAATTACAGCCTCTGTCCCCTGGGATGATGTAACAGGATAAACATCTGGGTTGTCGTGGAAAACATACGTACACACAAACCTGCCAGTCTACCCATTCTCTACTCTCTAAGATGTAGTGGTCACTCAGCTTTACTCCAAAGTATACCTGTGAGTTAGGTTTGTTTCCATTAAGAGGTGGCTGGGTGAAGCAAATGCTAATTAAAAGGATAATACAGAAGAGGCGTTTCACTCTTTTTGCTTTATTAGCTTGTGTGTGCTGAGTCACTTCAGTTGTGTCCGACTCTGTGTGACCCTGTATACTGTAGCCTGCCAGATTCTTCTGTCCATGGGATTCTCCAGGCAAGAATACTGGAAAGGGTTGCCATGCCCTCCTCCAGGGGATCTTCTCGACCTAGGGATCAAACCCACATCTCTTGCATCTCCTACATTGGCAGCCAGATTCTTTACCACTAGTACCACCTGAGAACCCCCTTATTAACTTCTATATGATTGCAATTCCTTCACCACTTCCTCAAAGAAGTCTTCCTTAACTAGCTTCAATCCCTGCTTTAAGTCCTCCCAGCTATATGGGCCTCCAGACTGTAGCACTCATTGCCATAGCCACTTCAGTCATCCATGATCTGACTAATGCCCTTCTCCCTTAATAAGGCTGGAAGCCTCGGGAGGACAGATCGTTTTTCAGTTTTGCTCACCCTTATAAGGGCTTCCCTGGTAGCTCAGCTGGTAAAGAACCTGCAATGCAGGAGACCCCAGTTCGATTCTTGATTCGGAAGATCCCCTGGAGAAGGGATGGGCTACCCACTTCAGTATTCTTGGGCTTCCCTTGTGTCTCAGCTGGTAAAGACTCCACCTGCAATGCAGGAGATCTGGGTTCTATCCCTGGGTTGGGAAGATCCCCTAGAGAAGAACAGCTACCCTCTCCAGTATTCTGGCTTGGAGAATTCCATGGACTGTATAGTCCATAGGGTAGCAAAGAATTGGACACGACTGACCAACTTTCACTTAGTGCTCAGAAGTGCCTGGCACATTTAATATGGTTTTAAATTAATGTATGAATAATCAAGTGCTTCTCCAGTGGTTCAGTGGTAAAGAATCCACCTGCAATGCAGGAGGCACATGAAATGTGGGTTTGATCCCTGGGTCAGAAGATTTCCTAGAGGAGGGCATGGCAACCCACTCTAGTATTCTTGCCTGGAGAATCCCATGGACAGAGAGGACTGGCAGGCTACAGTCCATAGGGTCTCAAAGAATAGGACACAATCAGAGACTGAGCATGGATGCACACTAATAATCAAACTGTAAATGTTTTTACTTCTGCTTCTTTGACATTGAAGTCCCTAAAGCCTTTGACTCTGTGGATCACAACAAACTGTGGAAAATTCTTCAAGAGATAGGAATACCAGACCGCCTTACCTGCACCTTGAGAAGCCTGTATGCAGCTCAAGAAACAACAGTTAGAACTGGACATGGAACAATGGGCTGATCCCAAATTGGGAAGGGAGTATGTCAAAGCTATACATTGTCACGCTGCTTATTTGACTTATATGCAAAGTATATCATGCGAAAATCCTAGGCTGGATGAAGCACAAGCTGGAATCAAGACTGCCGGGAGAAATATCAATAATCTCAAACATGCAGATGACACCACGCTTATGGCAGAAAGCGAAGAGGGAACTAAAGAGCCTCTTGATGAAGGTAAAACAAGAGAGTGTAAACGTTGGCTTAAAACTCAACATTCAAAAAATGAAGACCATGGCATCCAGTCCCATCACTTCATGGCAAACAGATGGGAAACAATGGAAACAGTGACAGACTTTATCATCTTGGGCTCCAAAATCACTGCAGATGGTGACTGCAACCATGAAATTAAGATGCTCGCTCCTTGGAAGAAAAGCTATGACCAGATAGCACATTAAACCTAGATGGCATATTAAAAAGTAGAGACATTACTTTGCTGACAAAGGTCAGTAAAGTCAAAGCTATGGTTTTTCCAGTAGTCATGTATGGATGTGAGAGTTGGACCATAAAGAAGGCTGAGTACTGAAGAATGGATACTTTTGAACTGTGGTGTTGGAAAAGACTCTTGAGAGTCCCTTGGACTGCAAGGAGATCCAACCAGCCAATCCTACAGAATCAACCCTGACTCTGAATATTCATTGGAAGGACTGATGCTGAAGCTGAAGCTCCAGTACTTTGGCCACCTGATGCGAAGAGCCGACTCATTAGAAAAGACCCCGATGCTGGGAAACATTGAAGGCAGGAGGACGAGATGTTTGGATGGCATCACCAACTCAATGGACTTGAGTTTGAGCAAGCTCCGGGAAATGGTGAAGGACACTGAGTGACTGAACAAAAAAGTATTTTCCCATCCTTCCTTTCATACATAATCTCTGCTACATGCAGAATTAGCCAAGGATTCTAAGTACAAAGGATATGAGCCAGTGAAGACATGGTCTCCCATTTCCCCCTAGGGGTTACAGCAGGAGCCTCCAACCTTTTTGGCATCAGGGACTAGTTTCAGAGAAGACAAGTTTTCCATGGACCAGGGATAGGGGATTGGCTTCGGGATGATACAAGTGCATTACACTTATCATGCACTTTATTTCTATTATTATTACATTAACTCCATTTCAGATCATTAGGCATTAGATCCCAGAGGCTGGGGATCCCTGGATTCTTTCATTTCCATTCCTGTCCCCTGGCTGCTGATTTGAGTGGTTCTTTGTATGTAACTGATGCTAATTGCATCGCTATCTATGAAAACATTTTATTCTAGGTTATATGCCTGCTGCTGCTGCTGCTAAGTTGCTTCGTCGTGTCTGACTCTGTGTGACCCCATAGACGGCAGCCCACCAGGCTCCGTTGTCCCTGGGATTCTCCAGGCAAGAACATTGGAGTGGGTTGCCATTGCCTTCTCCAATGCATGAAAGTGAAAAGTGAAAGTGAAGTCACTGAGTCATGTCCAACTCTCAGCGACCCCATGGACTGCAGCCCACCAGGCTCCTCCATCCATGGGATTTTCCAGGCAAGAGCACTGGAGTGGGGTGCCATTGCCTTCTCCAGGTTATATGCCTACAAATTCTAAATTCCTATTGTTATCTCTTTGTGCTTGAAGGTATGCCTTTTAATTCTTTCTGGCTTCTTCTAAAGCTAGATAGTGCATAGCAAGTAGCAGCACTACATCCCACTCTGTAAACCCAAAGTCTCTAAAGGCGTTACGGTAGATACAAAGCTCACAGACAAACAGGGGTCACACTGCACAATGGCTTTTCCATGACCATCCTGTTAGTGAAGGAGAATCTGGCTTCACCACTGAGCCCTGCTGAAAGCTGTTAATACTTCACCAGGCCGTCTATGGGTTTGCACACAGTTGGACACGACTGAAGTGACTTAGCAGCAAGCAAGACAATCGGAGAGGAGAAAGAACCCCGTAATCATATGCAGCCATTGCAAATCACATCCAAGATTGCTAGAGGAAGGGGTCATGCCCCACAAAGACATCATTCTATCTACTGTGTTCATAATAATTGCATGGCGACAGGAGTCCTAGGGAAGGTTTTCAAGGGCCCAGGTTCCATCTAGCCACGGCATGCACAATGCCCTTTTTTTTAATTAATACTGCCAAAGAGAAGTCAAACTATAAACTTTGAGGGCAACTCTGTCATATAAAATACCTTGTAAGCTGGGTGCTCAACAGTGTGGCACTTTGGAGGCAGATGTTCACCATCTGGCTCTTTCAGCTGCACCCATGCTTCCATTTTATCCTCATATTCCAATACCTGGTCCCACAGCAATAACACCAGCATCTGGATAGCATGTCATGCTTAATAAAGTCTTATTACCCCATTGTGTCCTTGCCTAAGTCTGGCGAGGTAGGCGGGGAGATGTAAAAAGAAAATCCAACAGTTATGGTGTCACATAAAGGATGGTTGGCTGACACTGGCAGAACTCAGGGCAGCACTTCAACTGTTACATTGTGAGACACTGCCCACTGCCAGTGGGTGCAACCCACCTTGTCACGCTCTGACCTTAAGAAACTGACTCACAGTAACTAAAATGAATGTGAGCCTGAGACGGACACCAGAATGCTACTTATAATTCATGAGACACTGGCAGCCTGGGGTTAACATTTCAGGATGCACCTCTGGTAACGACAGTGGCTCCCATTTTTGCTGTATACACCTCACATCAATAGCATCCCCCTGTGATACCAAGACAAAGCTGGGAGGTCTTGCCAGTTTAGAATCTGAATGATGAAAGCTAGAGAAACTGTTTGAGATACCAGGAGGAATCTTGAGTAGATTCCATCAGTCGATGGGCTCTGAATATCTAAAGATTGTACATTATAATCCCTGCATCCATCTTCAGACTAAAAGGAAGCATATTTGAACCTCAAAGTTAACACTGCCTCTCTCCTAAACAGGGCTTCAAGTTGGCTCAGCAGTAAAGAATCTGCCTACCAATGCAGGAGAAGTGTGAGTTCTATCCCTGGATTGAGAAGATCCCCTGGAGGAGGAAACGGCAACCCACTCCAGTATTCTTGCCTGGAGAATTCCACGGACACAGGAGCCTGGTGGGTTACTGTCCATGGGGTCAGAGTCGGACGTGACTGAGAACACACACACACTCTCCCAGACAGTGCCTGGAAAGGACACCAATAGTGTTGACTTAATGTGCCTTCGACTGACATGACCCACCTGTCTTGTCAAATGGGTGGTGTGTTTATGTTGTTAAAATCCCTGTGGAGCACAGTGACTGTATGCCAATCCTCACACCTCACAGATAGAAAGAACTGAGGTGCCTGGGGAATCTGGAACTAGCTAAACACCAGACAGTCAGCAATGTTCCTACCAGCCGGGAAGCAGGGCTTCTCAGGTGACATTACCTTTAATCTGGTGTGTGGAGCATACAACCAAACTCTCAGAGGGTAATCTTACAGCTTCTATTTCCCGATGATTTTATCAGGGACCTCACTATAGCTGCTGAAGTTCTAAAAACAATGCCCAGCGCAGTCGCAGAAACCAAAGTGTAGAGAAAGGAATGATTTCTTCAAGGCTACACCCCCAGCTAAGGTGAACCCAGAAGTAAAGTCAGAACTCTTCCCTCTAGGCCACCTATCTCTACCTTTGCAGCCTTTAGACTATGTCCTTAGAGGGCAGCTTTGCTTAAAAAGGCCCCAGGGCCTCAGTCCACACTGTGACTGGCCTAACACAGGGCTTTGTCATGTAATTTTAACTCAAAACAGGGCAACAATTCTAGTGAAGAAGAAATACAACTCTTTTCAGCAGAAATTTGCAGAGTAAGTGCTTTGAAAATGACTGCCAACAGAAAGAAGGGAATCTGAATAGTTTCCCAAAGAGAAATTCTCGAAGAGTTTGTATTAGTTAAGATATGAACTGCTATATAAACAATCCCCAAATCCCATAGCTAAAAAAAAATTATTTCTTGATTATGTCATAGTTCGATGTGGGTGAGCTGGGATGGGAAGGGAGGCTCTGGAAGGCTTTGTTCTGCTGTCATTCAGGAACTGAGGCTTACCAGTCTACCAAAGGGTCCATGGCCAACAGCAGATTAAACACCTCTGATCTAGTGGCGCCACAGTTCTGTAGGGCCTGCAGTTGTCCATCAGCTCCTTTGTATTCAGCGGGCCAACAAGAAAAGAAACAGCACAAAGAATCATATGCAAAGTTTTAGAAGGACAGATAAGAAATGACTTACACATCGCTTCTCTCCACGTTCCACTGACTTAGAACTTCGTAATATGACCCATGTAACCGCAGTGAAAAACAGGAAATGTAGTCACATGGGGGTTAGTGGACACAGAGCATTATCTCTGCTACACGTCAAACACCTATTTAGTGGATTATGCCAATGATAAACAAATACTATATGATTCAGTAACACTGAATATAACGAGACTAAATGCTTCTATACAGCAAATGTGTAAAACTACAAACACTATAAAAATACAAACGTTAAACTACATGACACAAATACTACATGACAACACAAAATGATATAATAACATAAATGATATGATATCAAATTCTAAATGATACAATAATACAAATACTACCCAACCACATATTAGTTAGGAACCCACTTCTGCTCAGCCTATACAGAGATGGTTACTATAAAACTCTTCGAGGAAAACACAGGCACAACACTCTTTTGACATAAGCACCAGGATCTTTTTTGACCCACCTGCCAGAGTAATGAAAACAAAACCAAAAATCAACAAATTGGGATCTAATTAAACTTAAAAGCTTTTGCACAGCAAAAGAAACCATAAACAAGATGAAAAGACAACTCCCAGAATGGGAGAAAAATGTTTGCAAACAAAGCAATGGACAAAGGATTAATCTCCAATATACATAAACTGCTCATGCAGCTCAACATCAAAAAAAAAAAAAATAGACAAACAACCCAATCAAAAAATGGGTGGAAGACCTAAATAGATATTTCTCCAAAGAAGATATAGAGATGGCCAACAACACAAGAAAAGATGCTCAACATCGCTCATTATAAGAGAAATGCAAATTGAAACTACAATGAGGTATCACCTCACACCTGTCAGAATGGCCGTCACTGAAAAATCTACAAACAATGCTGGAGAGGGTGTGGAGAAAAGGGGACTCTTTTGCACTGGTGGTGCGAATGTAAATTGAGACAGTCACTATGGAGAACAGTATGGGGGTACCTTAGAAAACTAAAAATAGAACTACCATATGACCCAGCAATCCCATTTTCCATATACCCAGAGAAAACCATAATTCAAAAAGACACATGCACACCAATGTTCATTGCTTCCACGTCCTGGCTATTTACAATAGCACAGCCAAGACACAGAGGCAACCTAAACGTCCATCAGCAGAGGAATGGATAAAGAAGATGTGGTGCTGTATACAATGGGATATCAGCCATAAAAAGGAACAAAATGGAGTCATTTGTAGAGACATGGATGGACCTAGAGACTGTCAAACAAAGTAAAGTAGGTCGAAAAGAGAAAAACAAATATTGTACATTAATGCGTATATGTGGAATCTAGAAAAATGGTCTAGAAGAGATGGTTATAGGAGCAGCCTTATTGGTAGGAATTGAAGAGATGAGAGGGAGTCTGTGTTAGAAAAGGCAATAACACTGGGTCCCCATCAGCTGAGAAGAAAAAGGCACAGAGGGCTTTTTAAGTTTTTACTGAGGCTTAGGTACAACTCTCCCAGGGCTGTTTATCCAAAGTACTTTATTGATTTTATTTAATACGCTGATTGGTTAACATGACTGGTTAACTAGCTGGTTAACATGATGATTCATCCTCACTTGGAAAAGGGCATCAGGCTTGAAGGTGAAACTGAAAGCCAAGGAGTGCTCAAAGGACCAGGGTTAAGTCGTTCCCCCCAGATCCTAGTACAAACCAACAGTGGCACTATTCTGAGCTTGAAAAACAGGAAGTTAGATACCAAAAAGGACTTTGAGGTCAGCCAAGGAGAGCTTGGTGACAAATTCTCCAGATCCTGATAGGATCTGTTTGGCTAAATCTTTCTTTTTTTCTTGGAGTTGCAAGATCTTCTCTTCCACTGTTCCCTCGCAAACGAATCTGAAAAACAGACAAACCAACAATCAAAACCCCAAAGCAGCATATCTACAGACATATTCAAACTTCTATGTATGCTTAGTTTTTAAAGGAGATTTCTTCCTCTGTTTTTCCTTAGGTTTGATTAATAACTCTATGTTTAGGAAACCTAAACAACTTAGACTAAATATATACAACCGTTTAAAGTGATTTGAACTCAGACTGACTTTTTATTTCTTTTCAAAGCTGAAATAATTGAGAAACACCAGAATCACAAGAGATATGTGCCTAGTCACTCAGGCATGTCTGATTTTCCAACCCCATGAACTGCAGCCTGACAGGCTCCTCTGTCTTGAGGATTCTCCAGGCAAGAATACTGGAGGGAGTTGCCATGCCCCCTCAAGGGGATCTTGCCAACCCAGGGATTGAACCCAGGTCTCCTGCAGTGCAGGTGGATTCTTTACCAACTGAGCCACCAGGGAATATGCCAACCCCAAAAAATAAAAATTGTAGAGATCCAGCTTTCCCACAAAAAGCTCCATCTTGGGAAGGTCAGAAGGTCTAAAGCTATCAGGCTTCTGCTAGGAATATGTGTACTGGTTAAAGTAGAGTGTCTTATTTCACGGCTAATTCACACTGAAAACAGGTCTGACCAGTTGAGGAAATGCCACTGTTGTCCTTTCTTCACTCATTCAACGAGTACTGATGGAGATTCACTATACGCCACACACCATGCCAGAGAACATAGAGACGGGCATGCTCATGCAGTCAGAGAACACAAGACAGAGACGTGAAGACAAACAGCAAGAATGATGGTGTGCCCTGGGAACTGCTCTAACGGAAATAGTCCACCGTACAAGACGAGTGAAAGGAGATCTGTCTGGGCTATTCAGGGACGACCCCATTGACGGGTTAATTCTTCACGTGACTTGCAGGATAAGCAAGGGTTTGCCAGATGGAACAGTGGGGAGGGCATCTCAGGGAATGGGAACATGTATAAAACCATGGCTAACATATGCAGCAACATGGATGGATCTAGAGATTATCGTACTAACCCAGAAAGAGACAAACATACCACATGATGTCACTTATATGTGGAGCCGAGAATACGACAGAAATGGACATATCTATGAAACCGACTCACAGGTATAGAGAACAGACTTCGGTTGCCAAGGAGGGTGGGGGTGGAGGAGGGATGGCTTGGGAGTTTGGGGTTAGCAGAGGCAAACTATTATATGATGGATAAACAGCAAAGTCCTACGGTATAGCACAGGGAATTATATTCAATGTCTTGTGATAAACCATAAGGGAAAATATAGAAAAGAATACATATAACTGCCACTTTTGCTATACAGCAGAAATTAACAAACACTGAAATCAACTGTACGCCAATAAAATAAAAAATAACAACAAAGAAAAAATAATATGAATAGAATAGAGTAATTGTCCAACTCTTTGCAATGCCATGGACTATAGCCCGCCAGGCTTCCCTGTCCATGGAATCCTCCAGGCAAGAATACTGGAGTGGGTTGCCATTCCCTTCTCCAGGAGATCTTCCTGACCCAAGGATCAAACTCAGGTCTTCTGCATCATAGGCAGGTTCTTTACCATCTGAGCCTCAAAGGAAGCAGGAGTATGATTACATGTTTAAGCTATAAAGTAACCACTTATATTTAGGAAAAAAGAAACAAAACCTTTGCTGAGCTTTGGAACATGGTATGCTTGGGGAGGTCATCCAAATCTGGCCAGGGCAAAAGTCAAACACTATGTTGTACTACAAGGACAGAAGTTCAGGAGACTGGTGGGGGCTGGATCATGATTGACCATTCCTGTGATGCTAAGAAGCTTAAGAGTTGAAAGAAGGAAATGGCAGTGGATGGGAAGAAAGGGATGGTTATAAGAAACATCTAGGAAATAAAATGAATGGACATGGTTTGTGAAAAGTAACAAGATAGAGTCTGGTTTTGGCTCCACGATTAGATAAACAGTGGCACTATTCACAAAGATAAGGAATTCAGAAGAATCAACAGATATGAGGAAGTAGGGAGGAACAGTCTCAGCATGTGATACTGCGAGTCCCTGGAGCATATAACAGTACTTGCTACATGGGGACTCCCCACTTTTGTTGTCTGTTTAGTTGTGAAGTCGTATCTGACTCTTTGCAACATCATGGACTACATTCTGCCAGGCTCCTCTGTCCATGGTATTTCCCAGGCAAGAATACTGGAGTGGGTTGCCATTACCTTCTTCAGGGAATCTTCCCAACCCAGGGATCGAACCCACGTCTCCTGCATTGCAGGAGAGTTCTTCACCACTAAGCCACCTGGGAAGCCTAGTAGGTATTCATTTTTTTGAGGTGAATGAGATAAATCCATGAGTAAATGAATAATGGGTATGATGTGGACACGTGGATTCATATATTTTGTGGGGATTTGGATATCTGGGCCTGAAGGTAAGGAGACCTTGGAACTGATGGTATAGATTTTGGACTTGCTGGAGTAGATAGGATTATTGAGAGAGGTGCATACAAAGTAAGCTGAGAAGAGAGCTAAAGACAGAACAGCTGACACAATTGCTGTACTTGGCACATTTTGGAATTCATTGGTCCCCTTAGCAAGAGCGGCTTCCGTGGCGTGACAGGGGTGAAAGCCAGTTCATACAGGCTGAAGAATGAGTGGGAAATAAGTAAAGAGAGACAATGATTTCTAATTCTTCAAGAAACTTGGCCATGAAGATGAAGGAAAGCAGTCCATAACTGGGCTGGATTGCACTGTTAAGGCAGGTTCTATCATTGTTTTTAAAAAGAGGAGGGTCTCACGTAGAGGGACATTCTACAAAATAACTGCCCTGTGCACTTTAAAAATGTCACTGTCATAAAACACAAACAAAGACTGAAGTGTTGTTCCAGATTAAAGGGGACAAGAGAGTCAGAAGAATTGAATGCTATGCAGGACCTTTTGATGGGAAGGACATCACTGGAACAAGTGGCAAAATTGAATAAGGTCCATAGATCAGATGATAGTATTGTATCATTGTTAACATCCTGGTTTTGATAACTTTATTGTGATTATGTAAGAGATGCCGTTTTTAGAAAGTGCCTACTTTAGTATTTAGAGGTAAAGGAACATCATGTCTGCAACTTACTGTAAAATGGTCCAGAAAAAAGCTTACACATACACACACACAAATGGCACAGCAGTCAGGAATTATTTGGTATTATTCTTACAATCGAGAACTCTGGGGTATTTTTGTAAGAATTCTTACATTCTTTTCTATGTCTGAAGTTATGTCAAAATAAAAGCGAAAGAAAGACAGAAAGAGAGAGACAGAGGAGGGTTCTTTCATGGGCAGCCTTGACTGAGATAAGGCTCATCATTGTACTTAAGTTTTCTTCTGCAGGGACCAGCTCCAAGGTTACCCCAAATTGCTTGTGTTCCCTTCCTGACCATGAGTGCCAAGGAGGATGAGCCCCACAAAAACAATCAGTACAGTGACTACCAAATACTTTACATTCTGTTAAAACACTACCCAAGAAAGATTTTCACAGGAGCAGATCTTGGCCCCAGGAGACCTTTACATACTTACTTATGTATGACAACATCTTTTTGCTGCCCTACTCGGTAGATTCGGTCACAAGCTTGATCTTCAAGTGATGGATTCCTGTGAGAAGACAGGTTTTGAGCTCAGGGGAACTGACATCCTCAACAAGGGGCGGGCAAATCCCACAGGCCAAATCCAGCTTGCAGTCTGTCTCTGTATGGCTCTTGAGTTTGAAATAGTTGTTACATTGTTAAAGGTTTGTGGAAAAAAAAAATCAAAACCAAAATCCACAAAAAAGAATATGTGACAGAGACCTATGTATCTGCAAAGCATAAAATATTTATAGAAAAAGTTGGCAGATCTCTGTTCTAGTCTATGTGGGGCTTGGAGACTCCCATACGTCTTCTTGCCTTCTCATGAGAAATTGGGCTCAGATTTGCCTCCAATAGGAACTCTTAGCACCACAATCAGCTGAAAACTATAGGTAACAGAGGCTAAAGTGATGCTCAAATCCAATCATTAACTAGCTGGATGACTCTGGGCAAGTCATCTAACCATAACCTAAAAAGCTTGGGAATCAGAGGGCTGGCAAATGATCATTAATACCTTTATCTTTTTTAAGATTTTTTTTTTAACTGTGGACCACTTTAAAAGTCTATATTGAACTTACTACAATAGTTTGCTTTATGTTTTGGTTTTTTAGCTGCAAGGCTTATGAGATCTTAGCTCCCCAACCAGGGATTGAACCCACACCCACTGCAATGGAAGACAAAATCTTTTAACTACTGGACCATCAGGAAAGTCTCCTCTAATGCCTTTTTCAACTTTTAACTTTCTATGATTCAAATAAGGAGACTTAATTTGTTTCCTTCTTTCTAGATTCTCCTTTTCAATTCCAAATAGTTTCTCATCTTACCTCTTTAAAAACTTGAATAACATTTCTCCAGTTCAGAAGCCAGCATGATTCCAATTCTGCTTTCCTCATGTATGGGGGTGGGAGGGGTCCCAAGTAAGACCTAAATACATTCTCCAGGAAGATAACAACAGGTGGGCCTGTCTGTGCCCATCTGGGCTGCCTGGAGAACTGATGACAATCCCTGGCAACGGTGCCTGGAGCAGCAATCCCTAACTGGCATCATTGAAAAAGCAAAACTGAGACAGATTATGATACTTTCTCCTAGCAACACATGAATCATTTGCTTCGTATCTAGGAAGGACGCTGCTATGCTCCTGGTGTTGATACTATGAGCGGTGAGTCCAAGGCTATGTGTTAAGCATGTATCTAACATAATTAGAAATTTTCTTTGCTTTTTCCTTTAGGAGTAATGGTTCTCCTTCTTTGCCAATACTGAGATTTTCTTGGACGTCAACAAGTATGTCTGAAATACGGTGTTTTGAAGAGATAAAACTCTTTGTTGAGTGAAGTAGCTCTTAGCCATGAGAAAAAGCCCTACTCCCAGTTTCCATGGAAACAGACATTAGGTTAACAATAAAGTGAACATACTATTTTAAATCGTCATTTGAATCCATCCTTGGTCAGGAATACAGGGCCATCAACTCAGCCTACACCATTCTGATCTGTATCTATACACACGTACGCACAGAGGCAGCTCCACAATACGAAAGGAATACACTCGTTATGAGGTCAGGTTTTACTGCCCCTCTGGTCTCCCTGCAATGCAGGGACAACTGAAGAAAAATCCAGAATTGTTACCAGTGCATGTCCAGAAGAAAAAGATGGTTTCCTCCAGTCAGGTTTAGACCGACACCTCCAGCCAACAGAGAAATTAGCATAACCTTCAAAAGGAAGCACACCATTCATTTTATACAGATTCGGTCTCATAAAGCATCTCTCCTCCTGTCACAGGTTCAATACCAAGATCAATACAAATAAGCAACATGTTCTTATCAAAACTTCCTTCGCAGTCATAAAGGCATTGTTTTGAAACTTTGAGATGCTATTTCCCCTGCCTCACCTTTGAGAAGATTCTCAATTAACCTTGTTTTGGTGAGTCAATCTCAAGACATTAACTGCGTGCCTGCCAAATATATGAATACTACCATTTAGAGTACTGGGGCTGGTCAGTCAGTACACTTTCCATCAACCAGATTCTGTCTAATCCACCAGTCCCCACCACTGCCCTGACTCTCCTGCCCACCACCCAGCTGTTGTTCGGTCGCTCAGTCCTGTCCCACTCTCTGTGACCCACAAAGACGACTCGAGCCCACCAGGCGCCTCTGTCCAGGGGATTTCCCAGGCAAGAATACTGGAGTGGGCAGCCATTCCCTTCTCCAACAGATCTTCCCAACCCAGGGACCAACCCCAAGTCTCCCCCTTGGCAGGCAGATTCTTTACCACTGAGCCATGAGGGAAGCCCTAAATTCCCATCATCCATAATTAGATGTCTTTGAGAGGAGAGTGAAAAAATTGGCTTAAAACTCAACATTCAGAAAAGTAAGATCATGGCATCACATCTCATCACTTCACGGCAAATAGATGGAAACAGTGAGAGACTTTATTTTTTTGGAGCTCCAAACTCACTGCTGATGGTGACTACAGCCATGAAATTAAAAGACACTAGCTCCTTGGAAGAAAAGTTATGACCAACCTAGACAGCATATCAAAAAGCAGACATTACTTTGCCAACAAAGGTCCGTCTACTCAAAGCTATGGTTTTTCCGGTAGTCATGTATAGATATGAGAGTTGGACTATAAAGAAAACTGACCATTGAAGAATTGATGCTTTTGAACTGTGGTGGTGGAGAAGACTCTTGAGAGTCCCTTGGACTACAAGGAGATCCAACCAGTCCATCCTAAAGGAAACCAGTCCTGAATATGCATTGGAAAGACTGATGCTGAAGCTGAAACTCCAATACTTTGGCCACCTGATGCGAAGAGCTGACTCACTGGAAGAGACCCTGATGCTGGGAATGATTGAAGGTGGAGGAGAAGGGGACGACAGAGGATGAGATGGTTGGATGGCATCATTGACTCAATGGACATGAGTTTGAGTAAGCTCCAGGAGTTGGTGATGGACAGGGAAGACTGATAGGCTGCAGTCCGTGGGGTCGCAAAGAGTCAGTCATGACTGAGCGACTGAACTGAACTGACTGTTCTCCCGCTTCCCTTCATCTTTCCTCATATCAAGATCCCACACTTCCTTCCAGGCTTGCCTTTTCCACAAAGAGTTTCTTGATCCTAACCAGTTCTGTCCTTACTCTTTTTAACCTTCATATTTTATTCTCTTAGAGTATTTTCACACTTTGATATGTACCCCTGATAAATGTCAAAAGAATCAAAAATACCTGGAGGGATCAAAGCTATGAATATTTTTCAAATGAGCTATGTTAAAATTTTCTGTGTAATCGGGAACAATCTGCTCTTAATTACAGAACTCAGCTGTGATCAGCTCGTACCTGAGGTCCCCTGGGGCTGTTAAAGGCCTCGACCAAGTCCATTCTCTGCTTAGGGCTGACAGAGCCATCAACGGTGGCATAAGTAAATCCACATCTCTTCAGATGCAAGGCCACAACCTTCAGCATGCTGGTCCACTGCGAGACGATGACACTGGAAGAACGGAGGAAACAGAAAACCAGTGCAGATGAAACAGACTCATCTGCAGGGCTTCAACACCTGCTAGCCATACGGTTCAGTTATCAAATGTGGCAGAAGGAAAGCCTTCTGATACCTAAGGGTACACACCTAGGTGACATAAGATTACAATGCTCCCAGTTATTTCTATATCCAGTCTGCAACTTATCTTGAGCAAAATGAAGTCAGAAAAAAGTGGTGGTGAAACAAAATGACGGCTGCAGCCTCCGGTTATCTGGGGGCCTAGTTCTCATCTAGAAGAGGTCTGTCCTCCTGCAGAAAAGGAGGACAGGCCTCTCCCCTTGCCAGTCAGAACCATAAGCCTCTAGGGTTTCTCTGTTCCCCCCATGCTGTGCTTTAATTAGAGTTTTACGGTTTAGATCAAAATCTTTCTGATTTATAAATGCAGTGAGTAGCACAGAGTAAAGTAAAAGAAACAATGACTGAACCTCTTGCATCCCCCGCCCCTAGCTCAGGAACATGCCCAGCACTGTGGGGGCTCCCGGTCTGACCACACCCCTTTCCCTCCATCTCCCTCTGTCATTGTCTTGCTTTGTTTAAGATGATGCTTCTCTGCTCTTAAACACCTCTTCAGATCCTCAGCTTACTTAGATCCTCCAAGGGGATTGCCTTCATAACCAGTGTCAGAAATATTTTAATTAGAAATCACAGGGAAATTGTGCCATGACCTCAGTATTTTCTGCTAAGTGTGACTCAAGGTCCTTGATATAAAAAGCTAAGACTTATAACCAACCACAATGTCCAATTTTCTTGCATAATTACAAACAAGCAACACTTGGATAATGAAATAACACACCTCTTTTGGGACCCTGAATTTCTTCGGACTGCCTCCAATTCTGCCAACAGAGATGAAATCTGGGAAAAGGTTGAATTAACATAAGTAGGTTTAAGCAAATTTGCTTTTCTCCATTTTCTCTCCCCTGAATGAAAGAATCAGTCTCCCCCAGGGCCTCTCAGCTTTAAGTATTCTTCCTCTCTGGTTCCCTCTCCTCTCTGCAGCCAGAGGACTATTTCCAAAATGCCAGTTTCTTATTTTCTTTCGCTGACTGAAGACTTTCCAGTAGCCTCCCACAGAGAATAAAGCCCAAGCTCCTTACAAGGACCTCCCAGATTCTCACTTCCTCTCACATCTGCAGCCTTATCCCTCACTGCATCCAAGTGATGCTTGGGTGATACCAACATTCTCCCTCCACTGAGCCGTGCTTTGTCTCATCTTTGTCCATTCCATTCCCTCTGCTCAGAACAGCCTTAAGTGCCAGCTTAACGTCATTTCTTGGAGGTCCTCCCCAATCCAAGGTGCCCACTGACTATGTGCAACTATACACCTTTTCTATTATCATGGTCTTTTTTAAAAATTATATACTAATTACTTATTGTTATCTCTTGCTTTCAAGGCCAGAGATGCTCCAAGGAGGCAGAGCTGGCATGTGTCTCGTTCATCTGCACCCTTAGCACCCAGCACACTGTGGGACCACAGAAGATACTATCCTAATATCTGCAGAAGGAGAAAGTAAAAGAGCCTGACCCGATCTGAGGCCTGCTGCAGATGGTGTTGAAGAAAACTTTTCCAGATTGAGGAACACCTGCTCAAGCTTTGCGACAAGCTCCCTGGCTATTTCAGAGAAGGCAATGGCATCCCACTCCAGTACTCTTGCCTGGAAAATCCAATTTATTCAAAACTGCTCAGGGCACATTCAAGTCAATGAAAGATCAGACAGTAAGAACACATGGGCAGGACTTCAAAGAGTGACTGAGTTTAGTTTATTCTTCTTGACTGCTAAGGTGAATGACCTTTCTAAAGTTTCTAAGAGGCCTAGAGTTCATCTCCAGAGTGGTAGAGGATGAAGAGCATTAGACTAGGAACCAGGAGATGAACAGCGTTCCTACTTTGCCATCACAGGGCTAGATCACCCTGAAACTCCTAGGGAAGAGTTCAGCTTCCTCATGGGTAAAAGGAGCTGAGCCAGAGCAATGGAGATGCGCTTAGCGCTCCCCCTCTATGCTGTCATGATGTTAGTGGTAACCTGTAGAGGCCCCCATTGAGGCTGCGTTCCAATCTGAACAAACATTCCCATGACTGGGCAGGAAGACAGTCACAGGACTGTACCATTTTGAATCAGTAGGAATTTAAAAAGCACGTACATGAAGTGCCTGGTGTTCTGACAACTTGAGAAAGTTATCAGAAATCAGAAAGTTGACAACTTATAGAAAGTTCTTGAATTGCCACATAAAAAACCTAGCCGTAGGTATTTTGAAGAAAAAAATGCAGTAGGAGAGCAGGATTTATGGTCTATGAGCTGTAGACTAATTCTAATAACATTCTGTATGAGTTTTGGTTTGTGCTATCAAACAAACTCCCTTCCTTACGTGAAACCATCTTAAGAGGTTTGAACTATGTTAATGGGCTCACATTAAGAAGGCCTGTGAATCATTAACTGAGTATCAGACAAATTGTGAGGAACACAGATAATTAGGAATGTGAGGTTTCAACCCATCTGCTAACTGAGGGTGCCAGGGCCTGAAACATGGCCACATAGGGTGCCCCTTTCATGTTCCCATCAGTTACCGATGGTGAAGACCTAGGTAAATATTTTTAAAACTCTAATTAAAAGTAACTCTTAGTAACACCATTCCCTTGGCAGTAACCTCCTTCCTCAGTTCAGTTCAGTCACTCAGTCATGTCCAACTCTTTGTGACCCCATGAATTGCAGCACGCCAGGCCTCCCTGTCCATCACCAACTCCCGGAGTTTACTCAAACTCATGTCCATCGAGTCGGTGATGCCATCCAGCCATCTCATCCTCTGTCATTCCCTTCTCTTCCTGCCCTCAATCCCTCCCAGCATCAGGGTCTTTTCCAATGAGTCCACTCTTCACATGAGGTGGCCAAAGTATTGCAGCTTTAGCATCAGTCCTTCCAATGAACACCCAGGACTGATCTCCTTTAGAATGGACTGGTTGGATCTCCTTCCAGTCCAAGGGACTCTCAAGAGTCTTCTCCAACACCACAGTTCAAAAGCATCTCAGTGTCTTATCTTTTTGCCTTTTCGTACTGTTCATGGGGTTCTCAAGGCAAGAATACTGAAGTGGTTTGCCATTCCCTTCTCCAGCTCCTGTGGGAATAGAGTGACTGATGAGGACAGAAGACTGGTAACAATCAAACCTGGCAGATTGAAGCCTCTCAACAAAGGAAAGCAATTGGCGCTCAGACATAAGACATTGTCTCAAGGCTCAGGTCTTTGCAGTTTTCCCAAAACAAACTGCTCACTTGCCCAGGCCCCGTCGCCAGTGTAAATCTGACACTCCTTCCCCAGGAATCCATGCCAGAAATCTGCCTTGATGTGAGAGGTGGGCCCAAGCCACTCTCTGAAAGCCCACTTCGGTTCTATTTGTAAAATGAAACCAGAATTCAGGACTAGAGGAGAATTTGACCAGCTAACATCTGGTAGCTCCAGCTCTGCCATCAAATGGCTGGACCCACTTGGACAAATACAGCACTCTCAGGGAAATATGTGAGGAGTTGAAGTCTTTCTACTAGAATAGAGGTAATCATACTACCTTGGTGCTCTCTCTCTTGTCATCAAAAAGCTCCATCTTGAAGCATTTGCCATTAAGGGAAACGGAGGCAGACGACTCTGAGTCGTGGAATTCGGATAAGGTCAAGGCACTGAGCTGCTCCTCCAGGGAGAGGGCCAGATCTTCACTCTTCAGCTCCGTCGGGTCCAGGGCCTGACCAGAATCAGACAGGGGACACAGCAAATGGGCGGCTCAGGCAGCAAGCCATGAGACTTGCAAAGTGCCAACTGTTCAACACTGCATGTGGCAAAATGTTTTGTAATTTACCATCAGTACCCCCGTGAGTAAACCCAGATTAAAACGAAGTCTTACAAGTTTTTCTCACTAGACCAAAAATAAACCAAAGTGGAACTTTTTAGAAAATTGCCAAATAGACTACAAGATTATTCTATTTGCCCCAGCTAGAAAAAGAGTTAATTAAGCTATTGATAATCAAGACATAATTTACAGTACTACCAAAAAAAAAGACACATTACTTCAATGACTCAAAAAAAAATACATTTCAATAAAAACTTTTTAAATAAAAAAAAATTTCAAGTACTAAGTAGTTTTTTTTCTGTTTGTAAAAATGATATATGCTTATTATAGAAAATCTGGAAAAGTTCAAAAGAGTATAAAGAAAAGAATCATTGATAACCAAGGAGAAAATAATGTAAATTTTAACTTCCAAGGAGGAAAAAAAGTAACACATTTCTCTTTTTTTCATTGAAGTATAGTTAATTTACAAAGTTCTGTTAGTTTTGAGCATACAGCAAAGTGATTCAGTTTTATATACATATATATTCTTTTTCAGGTTCTTTTCCATTATAGGATATTGTAAGATACTGAGTTTAGTTCCCTATGCTATATAGTAGGTCCTTGTTGTTACTATTCAATATATGGTAGTATGAATATGTTAACCCCAAACTCCTAATTTATTCCCCCCCAGCCCTCTGCTATCCCCTTTGGTAACTGTAAGTTTCGGAGAAGGCAGTGGCACCCCACTTCAGTACTCTTGCCTGGAAACTCCCATGGATGGAGGAGCCTGATGGGCTGCAGTCCATGGGGTCGCTAAGGGTCGGGCACGACTGAGCGACTTTCACTTTCACTTTCCACTCTCATGCATTGGAGAAGGAAATGGCAACCCACTCCAGTGTTCTTGCCTGGAGAATCCCAGGGACGGGGGAGCCTGGTGGGCTGCCATCTACGGGATCGCACACAGTCGGACACGACTGAAGTGACTTAGCAGCAGCAGCAACTGTAAGTTTGTCTCCTGTGTCTGTGAGACTATTTCTGCTTTGTAAATAGCTCATCCATATCATCTTTTTGGATTGCAGTTGTCTTTCTCTTACTTACGTAATATGAACTCTCTAGGTCCATCCATATTGCTGCAAATGGCATTGCTGCTGCTGCTAAGTCACTTCAGTCGTGTCCGACTCTGTGCGATCCCATAGATGGCAGCCCACCAGGCTCCCCCGTCCCTGGGATTCTCCAGGCAAGAACACTGGAGTGGGTTGCCATTTCCTTCTCCAATGCATGAAAGTGAAAAGTGAAAGGGACAGTCGCTCAGTCGTGTCCAACTTCACGACCCCATGGACTGCAGCCTACCACGCTCCTCCAATCATGGGATTTTCCAGGCAAGAGCAAATGGCATTATTTCATTCTTTTTTTCAACTAATATTTCATTGTATGTATGTATGTATGCATATTTGTACATGTATATATATATGTATACATACCACATCTTTTTTATCCATTATTTTGTTGATGGACATTTAGGTTGCCTCTATACCTTGGCTACTGTAAACAGTGTTGCTATGAACACCGGGGTGCACGTACCTTTCTGAAATAGTTTTCTCTGGCATGTGCCCAGGAGCACAATTGCTGGATGGTGTGGTAACTCTATTTTTGCTTTTTAAGGAACCTCCATGCTATGTTCCATAGTGGCCGCACCCATTTACATTCTCACCAACAGGGTAGAATGGTTCCTTTCTCTCCACACCGTCTCCAGCATTATTTGCAGACTTTTTAATGATAGCCATTCTGATCAGTGTAAGGTGGTACCTCATTGTGGTTTTGATTTGTATTAGCAATATTGAGCATCTTTCAATGTGTCTGTTGGTCATCTGTATGTCTTCTTTGGAGAAATGTCTATATGGCTTTTCTGTCCATTTTTTGACTGGATTGTTTCACTTTTTGATATTACCTGTATGAGTTATTTATATATTTTGGAAATTAATCCCTAGTCAGTGGCATTGTTTGCAAATATTTTCTCCCAGTCCATAGGCTGTCTTTTCATTTTGTTTATGGGGTTTTTTGCTTTGCAAAACCTTTTAAGTTTAATTAGGTCCCATTTGTTTATTTTTGCTCTTATTTCCATTACTCTAGAGAAGAAATCCAAAAACATATTGTTGCAATTTATGTCAGAGTGTTCTGCCTGTAACATATTCTTTTTAATTATGAATATGTCTCTATCCATTGTACAGACAACTTTTCCAACTGTATAAACCCTTGAGATTTTATAATTAGACTTATTGGCTTTATGACACCCTAAAATTCCAAAGTATTCACAAATGGTTTCCTTTTTAATGAGGTACTATTTTCTATTCTAAAATAAAGCTATTTAAAAAAATAAATAATAAAAACTGTTCTCAACATCATGGGAATTATCTCAAGATTACTGACGATTAAAATACAGTAAAATAAGCAGTCTTCTCTTTGCTGCCCCACCAACATACAAAATACCCTCAGATCCCATCTTGCTTGAGCCCAGCTACAGGAGACGGAGGCAGCCTTCTCCGCAGCCCCTCGGGGCCCCACACAGGCCCTCTGCTTACCGACTTCAGCAGAGACAGGTGGCAGCAGCACTGGCGGAGCCTCAGCAGCTGTGACAGTATGTGGACGGTGCTGGATGTCACCCAGGAGGCGGCCAAGAGGGCCCAGGCCCGCTGGACCCAAACTCCTGGGCCACTTCCAAGAAGGAAAACAGACAGGAAATAGTACAATGTTTAAAACAGAATCACGGGGAAGAACCCTGAACTAAATGAGGAGATTTGAAACCTTCTTTGATCTGAGGTTCAATAACACTGTTCTAACTCACTTCTCTACTAATGAAGAAAAACAAAATACTCATTTCCTCTACAGACCTATTGTATCTGCATTTTAATAAAACAGATTTCGGAAATAGCTAAAAACAAGCTTACATCACCAGGCTGGTGCTTGCAGATTATATTTTACTTTAGTTTGAGGTTCCAAGCTAAGGTCAAGTCTCTGCTATCAAGAATTCATGACCCCCCTGCCCCGCCCATTTCTGTAAGTTTACCAAATCTGCACCCACATTTTCACGAGTCTCTATTTAGAAGTGCCCACTGCTCACCTCTATTGAATGGGTTGTCAGGGCTTCTTATAGACTGGCTGCTCCCACTTTCATGCCTTTTTAGATAGTACTGCAGAGCCAACCTGCCTCAGATCAAGAACAAAATGCACATATAATGGTCACTAAGACCAAACAGGTTTACCATGGTCACTGCCTGTGACAGTGGTAGGACCTTGAAGAATTATCAAAGTGGACTTGTTGGACGTCCCCGGTGGTCCAGTGGTTAAGGATCCATCTGCCATTGTAGGGGACATGGGTTCAGTCCCTGCTCTGGGAAGATCCCACATGCAGTGGGGCAACTGAGCCCGTGTGCCACAACTACTGAGCCTGCATGCTTTGGCCCGTGAGCCTGTGCTCTGCAACAAGACGCCACCGAAATGAGAAGCCAGTGCACCACAAGGAAGAGCAGCTCCTGACTGCTCCAATTAGAGAAAGCTACGTTCAACAACAAAGACCCACCACAGCCAAAAATAAGCTAATTTCAAACACAGTGGAAAAGTGGACTTGTTAAATGAAGGCAGGCTCACAGCAAGCACTGGCAAAATATCTCCCGCATTGGAGGCAGATGCTTTAACCTCGAGCCACCAGGGAAGTCCCTTATTGATACATATTTAATATTAAATTGCTATAGAATGTAATACTAATATTTTATAGTATCAATAAGCTTGTTAATGTTTATTACTCATTTTTAAATTTTATTTAAAATTAAAATTTAATTTTATTTAATAAAATTTTAAATTTTATTACCATTTAAAAATGATTAATAAACATTAAAAAGAACTTATGTAACAGTAATACATTATTAATTAGTTAAGATTAATATTAAAATGTTTATTAATAAATATAAGATCTACAAAGAGAAAAAACTTAATCACTTTGGAAGGTTTGATGAAGAGCTTCTTTTGTTGTTGTTGTTGTTCCACCTTTTTTCTTTTTTACTTTATTTTACTTATAATACTGTATTGGTTTTGCCATACATCAACATGAATCTACTACGAGTGTACATGAGTTCCCAATCCTGAAGCCCCCCTCCCACCTCCCTACCCATACCATCTCTCTGGGTCATCCTAGTGCACCAGCCCCAAGCATCCTGCATCCAACCTAGACTGGCAATTCATTTCTTATATATTATACATGTTTCAATGCCATTCTCCCAAATCATCCCACCCTCGCCCTCTCCCCCAGAGTCCAAAAGACTGTTCAATACATCTGTGTCTCTTTTGCTGTCTCTCATACAGGGTTATCATTACCATCTTTCTAAATTTCATATATATGCGTTAGTATACTATATTGGTGTTTTTCTTTCTGGCTTACTTCACTCTGTATAATAGGCTCCAGTTCCATCCACCTCATTAGAACTGATTCAAATGTATTATTTTTAATGGCTGAGTAATACTCCATTGTGTATATGTACCACAGCTTATCCATTCATCTGCTGATGGACATCTAGGTTGCTTCCATGCCCTAGCTATTATAAACAGTGCTATAATGAACACTGGGGTACACGTGTCTCTTTCAATTCTGGTTTCCTCGGTGTGTATGCCCAGCAGTGGGATTGCTGGGTTATAAGGCAGTTCTATTTCCAGTTTTTTAAGGAATCTCCACACTGGATGAACAGCTTCTTAAAAGCTCTGGTGAGAGGCTGGATGACAGGTCAAAGGTCAAAGAGGTGTACTAGGTTGGTCAATACTTTCCTAATACAGCCCCACAATGACCAGAAAGACTTGGTGACAGTGTGCACACCCTAGACCTTCTATGCAAGAAAGCCAGTGGCCAACAGGTTCACTGTGTATGTAAGACAAAGGTGAGCTTGGGGCGAGGTGAGAGAACAAGGGAGCTTTTTTAAAAAGGAACACAGATGTTCAGCTTGTCAATAATACCGTAATTGCAGTGAGAAGCGCCTTGACTCAATCCCAAGCAAGAACAAGAATAAAACAACAGCTGTGAGAGGGTGCTTCTTCACAGCACATACCTCGATCTTGCGAAGAGGACACTATAAACAGTCTCTTCATCTTCAGAGAGTTTTAAATGGTGCAACTGAACTTTACGCTGGGGCAGCACCACCTGGAAGAGTAAAAGACAAAAGTAGCTGCAATGAAGTTCTACAGATTAACTGAATATTACAGAGCACGTTCCCCAGAGCTCACACTAGAAATCTAGTCAGCCCTTGGACGGCAGCTCCCACCCTCCCCTGAAAGCAGAATGGCTCTAACACACCAGCAAACAGGACAGCCATGACCCAGGGGCAGGGCAGCACACAGGGCCTCTGTGTAGGAACACGGGAGACTCAGAAGCTCCCGGGGCAACGGCCAGCGCAGTGCAAGCAGGGGCAGGCCCTGGTCCCCCTCCTTCCTGCCCACCCCCTCATCCACCCAGGGACAAGTGTCAATGGGATTACCAAGGGCTTGCCGGTGGAGTCCAGCTGGTCCTTTGTTCTCCTCAGCAAAAGGCTCCTGGTTAAGATATTTAACCGTTCTCCTCCTTTCTTTGAGCCATTGTCTACTTGACTCTTCCACAGATTAAACTCATCAAATGGAGAACAACGGAGAAATCTTTTTCATTAGAGAACAGGAAAGAAGCATGGGATGGAGGACAGAGTCAAAGACAGACATAAGAAGAAAAGCAAATCAGGTTTTACATGTCATCCCAATCAATGTTAAAAGTCAATTTCATAGCAAAGCTCTGCTAGACAGAGCAAAATGATCCAAGTCACTAACCGCATCATAAAACCACATTATAAAAATGTGCCCTTTCCCATTAAATTGTCTATATCATCACAATAGGACATATAACCAATAGCTAGAATTCATTCCTAAAGGTTCAAAGGCTAATATAGAAATTCTATATCCTCTTATGATCTGACTTAAATAAAAGCAAACAGTTAAAAATCAGCATTCTTTTTCGTTTGCTTCAAATAAATTGTAGCCCTGACCTAAGGCCATATGTTTTCAAGCAAAAGTAGCTCAAAACATTACTAGGACTGAAGAAAGTGACTTCGTTTCCTTTAATGTAACTGGTCCTGTATTCTTCCACATAGAAGGACTGCATGTCATAAAAGTCCTGTGTCAGCCAGTCAGTCAACAGGCTATATTCTCATAAATATTAATTCCCTTGTCCTTTTACATGGTAGCAGATTTGTCACCTGCTTCACACGCTAACCTGGTGTACACACTGCTGATGCGAGATATGAAATAATCAGGAAGGGCTACTGTCAGGGCTCACATCTACCTAATCTCAAAGAGTTTACTCACTTCAGCAGTGAATACATGTCCAACAAGTTGTTCTGAATTGGGGTTCCAGTGACAGCCCAACGGGCTTGGGCCTGGAGCTTACACACGGCCATGGAAGTCTGTACCCGGGGATTCTTAACATTGTGAGCTTCATCCAATATGATTCGAGCCCACACTACTCGAAGCAAAGGTGATGACGTACCCTGGAAGAAACACAAGTGAAATCTAGCAAAAATATAGGAAAACATGTGTGTCTTCCAGGAATAAGGGGAAATAAGCAAACTTCAAAGACTCACTCTTATCTTCAAGTTCCAGGTACACACTGAAATAAGGATTAAGCTTAAGAAACCAAGAGCAGAAATTCAGTGAGTACAAATAAACAAGTCATTTGACTTCCCCATTGTTGAGCATAAGATGTTTAAGGGTAAAATGTTTCCTAATTTTAGTGTTCTGTATTCTTTCAATCTACCTTCAAGCAATGGCCACAGTTAAGGGATACACTAGCTGTCAAGGCTGCAAACTCATTCAATCAATAAAATATTTACTCACTTTCCCTAAATTTACAATAGTTCACTAAAAATTTACTAAAAGTCTACTTTGTTTTCTTTTCTGGCCATACCACACAGCATGCTGGTCTCAGTTCCCCAATCAGAGATCAAACCCATGCCCCCTGCAGTGGAAGCGTGGAGTCTTAACCCCTGGTCACCAGGAAAATTCCCTAAAAGTCTCCTTTTACATGTAAGATACTAAGCCAGACACAAAGATCATTTCCTCTCTTCAAGGAGCTCAAATCTAGAGGGGGAGAAAATATAAAACAAGCATAAAGATCAAATTATATACACTGTATATACAGCAAGTCCTACTAGATGACTTAATACAGAACAGAGGGAATCCAATGGGTCTTGCTCACTGCTGTTTACCTGAAATAGCATCTGGTACATGGTAGATAATAAGTATTTGCAGAATGAATGGAGTGCTGAGGTATAAGCCAGCAGCAGGTGCCAGGAGATGCATCTGAGAACAGAGGGCAGCAAGGCACTCCATTCAGAGGGAGAATGACTCAACAGCACGACAGAGTATGGAGGGAAGTACAGCCCTTGGTACAGCTGAGCATGGGGTTGCCACTGGGAGGGAGACGGGCAGGTAGGGGATGAGGGACACTCAGGAAGGGCAAGACTGTACAAGGCCTAAAAAATCATTTAAAGGAATGAAGCTTTTAACCTGAAAGCTAAGAGAAACCATTGAGGAATCTGAAAAGATAATCATGTGCAAGAAGGCAGAGCTGGTCATGAGATGGGTAAGCACTCTAGACAGTTCAGTCACTCAGTCCTGTCCAACTCTTTGTAACCCCATGGACTGCAGCACACCAGGCTTCCCTGTCCATCACCAAACTCCTGGAGTTTACTCATTCATGTCCATTAAGTTGGTGATGCCATCCAACCATCTCATCCCCTGTCATCCCCTTCTCCTCCCGCCTTCAATCTTTCCCAGGATCAGGGTCTTTTTAAATGAGGCAGTTCTTCACATTAGGTGGCCAAAGTATTGGACTTTCAGCTTCAGCATCAGTCCTTCCAATGAATATTTAGGACTGATCTTCTTGTAGTCCAAGGGACTCTGAAGAGTCTTCTCCAACACCACAGTTCAAAAGCATCACTTCTTTGGCGCTCAGCTTTCTTCACAGTCCAACTCTCACATCCATATGTGATTACTGGAAAAACCATAGCTTTGACTAGACAGATCTTTGTTGGCAAAGTAATGTCTCTGCTTTTTAATATGCTGTCTAGGTTGGTCACAGCTTTTCTTCCAAGGAGTAAGCATCTTTAAATTTCATGGCTGCAGTCACCATCTGCAGTAATTTTGGAGCCTCCAAAAATAAAGTATCTCACTGTTTCTATTGTTTCCCCATCTATTTGCCATGAAGTGATGGGAATGGATACCATGGTCTTAGTTTTCTGAATGTTGAGTTTTAAGCCAACTTTTTCACTCTCCTCTTTCATTTTCATCAAGAGATTCTTTAGTTCTTCTTCACTTTCTGCCATAACGATAGTGTTATCTGCATACCTAGTTATTGGTATTTCTCCCGGCAATCTTGATTCCAGCTTATGCTTCATTCAGCCCAGCATTTCACATGATGTACTCTACATATATGTTAAATAAACAGGGTGACAATATACAGCCTTGACACACTCCTTTCTTGATTTGGAACCAATCTGTTGTTCCATGTCTGGTTTTAACTGTTGCTTCTTGACCGGCATACAGATTTCTCAGGAGGCACGTCAGGTGGTCTGGTATTCCCATCTCTTGAAGAATTTTAAAGCTTGTTGTGATCCACACAAAGTCTTTGACATAGTCAATTTAGCAGAAGTAGATGTTTTCCTGGAACTCTCTTGCTTTTTCGATCATCCAATGGGTGTTGGCAATTTGATCTCTGCTTCCTCTGCCTTTTCTAAAACCAGCTTGAATGTCTGGAAGTTTATGGTTCAAATAGTGTTAAAGCCTGGCTTGGGGATTTTGAGCATTACTTTTGCTAGTGTGTGAGATGAGTGCAATTGTGTGGTAGTCTGAACATTCTTTGGCATTGTCTTTCTTAGGGACTGGAATGAAAACTGACCTTTTCCAGTCCTGTGGCCACTGCTGAGTTTTCCAAATTTGCTGGCATATTGAGTGCAGCACTTTCACAGCATCACCTTTTAGGATTTGAAATAGCTCAACTGGAATTCCATCACCTCCACTAGCTTTGTTCATAGTGATGTTTCCTAAGGCCCACTTGACTTTGCATTCCAGGATGTCTGGCTCTAGGTGAGTGATCACACCATCCTGGTTACCTGAGTCATGAAGATCTTTTTTGTACAGTTCTGTGTATTCTTGCCACCTCTTCTCAATATCTTCTGCTTCTGTTAGGTCCATACTATTTCTGTCCTTTACTGTGCCCATACTTGCATGACATGTTCCCTTGGTATCTCTAATTTTCTTGAAGAAATCTTTAGTCTTTCTCATTCTATTGTTTTTCTCTATTTCTTTGCCTTGATCACCGAGGAAGGCTTTCTTATCTCTCCTTGCTATTCTTTGGAACTCTGCATTCAAATGGGTATATCTTTCCTTTTCTCCTTTGCCTTTTGCTTCTCTTCTCAGCTATTTGTAAGGCCTCCTCAGACAACCATGTTGCCTTTTTGCATTTTTTTCTTGGGGATGGTTTGATCACTGCCTCCTATACAATGTCACGAACCTCATTCCATAGTTCATCAGGCACTCTATCAGATTTAATCCCTTGAATCTATTTCTCACTTGCACTGTATAATCGTAAGGGATTTTATTTAGGTCATACCTGAATGGTCTAGTGGTTTTCCCTACTTTCTTCAATTTAAGTCTTAATTTGGCAATAAGGAGTTGATGATCTGAGCCACAGTCAGCTCCCAGTCTTGTTTTTGCTGACTGTATAGAGCTTCTCTATCTTTGGCTGCAAAGAATATAAACAATCTGATTTCGGTATTGACCATCTGGTGATGTCCATGTGTAGAGTCGTCTCTTTGTTGCTGGAAGAGGGTGTTTTCTACGACCAGTGCATTCTCTTAGCAAAACTGTTAGTCTTGTCCTCCTTCATTCCGTATTCCAAGGCCAAATTTGCCTGTTACTCCAGGTATCTCTTGACTTCCTAGTTTCGCATTCCAGTCCCCTATAATGAAAAGGACATCTTTTTTGGGTGTTAGTTCTCAAAGGTCTTATAGGTCTTTACAGAACCGTTCAACTTCATCTTCTTCAGCATTACTGGTTGGGGCATAGACTTGGATTACTGTGATATTGAATGATTTGCCTTGGAAACAGAGATCATTCTGTCATTTTTGAGACTGCATCCAAGTACTGCATTTTGGACTCCTCTGTTGACTATGAGGGCTACTCCATTTCTTCTAAGGGATTCCTGCCCACAGTAGTAGATATAATGGTCATCTGAGTTAAATTCACCCATTCCAATGCATTTTAGTTCACTGATTTTTAGAATATCGATGTTCACGCTGCCATCCCGTTTGAGACGAGCCATGCTGTGTGGCCATGAGCCATGCTGTGCGTGCTATACCGTGTAGAGCCATGCCCTGTGGGACCACCCAAGACGGGCGGGTCATGGTGGAGAGGACCACAATGTGGTCCACTGGAGAAGGGAATGGCAAGCCACTTCAGTATTCTTGCCTTGAGAACCCCACGAACTGCATGAAAAGGCAAAAAGATAGGACACTGAAAGATGAACTCCCCAGGTCAGTAGGTGCCCAATATGCTACTGGAGATCAGTGGAGAAATAACTCCAGAAAGAATGAAGGGATGGAGCCAAAGCAAAAACAACACCCAGCTGTGGATGTGACTGTCGATGGAAGTAAAGTCCCATGCTTCAAAGAGCAATATTGCACTGGAACCTGGAATGTTAGGTCCATGAATCAAGCACTCTAGAGATCACCCGAAATACAAGAAGCTGTGAATATTCTATTGCACTAAGAATAAAAGTGTATGCAAAACAGTAGGTTTTGGAACAACACTGCATTTTCAGAGGGGAGAAACCCATAGAGTTATGCAATAAAGCCCCTACATAACTGAGACTAGCCTGGACACAGCAACATTCAGGTTTTTTCCCCTGGTTATTGTTTAACCTCGGGCCCATTGTAGCCTTTTTCTTTGCAACCCCTTTTCCTGGGAGGTGGAGTAAAGGCAGGGAATAATGCCTCAATATCAAAATACTAGTCCTGACACTGAATACAAGACACATCCTGAGAGTACACCCCAAAGACTCTCAAACAAACACTGCAACAAGTGTTTACACCATGATCAGCACAACTGCAATGCAGTCATTATTTCTAAAAAACAGCAAATTGCATCTCCACCTTCAGCACTGAGGAGGATGCCTACAGTAAAAGAGAAGGGACAGAGGATAGAACTCTGTTTCCACAGGAGAAGCAGTACAAACGCTCACGACCCCAGTAGACGGGACCTTTCCATCTCTGATGCTGTGAAGACTCCTGTTAAACAATCTGCAGTTCCGACCCTACTTCCGCAGCAGGGTCCATGCCTCACCTCCACATTGGGGTTTGCACCCGGGATCTGTTCGTCTTGTTTCGCTGTGGGAATCTCCTTGGCCAGGAGGCTGTAGGTGGTGATCACGATGTCATATGTGGAGAGGCTGCAGATATAACACAAAGCAAATGGTAAACCATCCAGCATGACTCTGACAAAGCGAGACAGAGTTATTTCCTTCACAAAAATCCCTCCAGCAGAACTCATTAATTTGTGTCAGTTCTCACACACACACACACACACACCCTGAAGAGGTAAGTTTTACACACTTGACTTCCTTATCACTTACCACTGGTCATTTTTACAGACTACTCAGTGTAACTAGAAGAGCCCCCCTCTTCCCAGCCAAGTCACAGAGGATCATCTCTGGTTGAGGTCAAATTAAGCTTGATGAGATCTGACAAGAACAGAAAGTTGGGCAGGATTGGAATTTAATACAGTTAATTTGACACAGATGATTCTAAAGTCCCAAGGAAGTAAGAAAACTCTGAAGTACTGTTCATCTTATATCAATGGTGCTTTCTCCTCATTGTTCTATAATGGGTTCGTGAAAACCCATTCATCTAGCTTTGACATTTGGGCACAAAAATACATGCTGTACACTTTCAGCTCACCTCGCCTATACTCTTTACATGTAAAGATTCTTATGAAAAGCACAAATCTTTCTCCAAAACTCCCCACCCTGGGCCTCGGGGCGGAGCAGGGCTGTGAGAGTCAGTGACTGCCTCTGTGCTCTCACAGTCACAGTTCCTTCACAAAAATCCCTCCAGCAGAACTCATTAATTTGTGTCAATTCATACACACACACACACACACACACACCCTGAAGAGGTAAATTTTACACACTTGACTTCCTTATCACTTACCACTGGTCATTTTAACAGACGACTCAGTGTAACTAGAAGAGTCCCCCTCTTCCCAGCCAAGTCACAGAGGATCATCTCTGGCTGAGGTCAAATGAAGCTTGATGATATCTGACAAAAACAATGTTGGGCAGGATTGGAATTTAATATAGTTAATTTGAAACAGATGATTCTAAAGTCCCAAGGAAGTAAGAAAACTCTGAAGTACTGTTCATCTTATATCAATGGTGCTTTCTCCTCATTATTCTGTAATGGGTTCGTGAAGACCCATTCATCTAGCTTTGACATTTGGGCACAGAAATACATGCTGTACACTTTCAGCTCACCTCGCCTATACTCTTTACATGTAAAGATTCTTATGAAAAGCACAAATCTTTCTCCAAGGAAGCTTAATATTGTGTACCTGAGAAAACTTCAGTAAATACGTGCGATACAGATGACACGCGAATTTGGACAGGCAGTGATGCCTACTTGTTGCCTTAGCACCATATAAAGGTGTAGGATTGAGAATGATTCCTGTCAGTCAGCTAATGTACTCAGGACATCACACCCAGCACAATCCAAATGCAGATCATATGAGATGGAACTGACTTCTAGACAAAAGTCTGTAGCACCCCATGCGCCAGAAGGCGTGCAGGATGGCACTACTGCCCTGCTTCCTTTCGTCTGCTGAAATGACTACCAGTCATGAGAGCTGGTGTGCCCTTAAGACTTAGGATCACCATTCTGGCAATTCACCCCCGAGAGACTACTGTGATGCTCTTTAAGAGATAAAATATCCAGTATCAGAGGTTGGGGAGAGAGATTACTTAGACGGAAAAACAACTCAGTTCTTGACTAGATCAGCAAGTATTCAATCCAGACCATCATATCATAATTAAGAACAAAAAACAGGTCCTTTAAAACCAAAAGACAAAGAATAGGACTACAATCACCATCTGGGGAAACATTTTCTTTCCTCCTTCCTGGTCATCCCCCTTTAGGAATTCAGTTAGGTTTAATCCTAAACTTTTGAATCTAAACTTCTTAGATGGTTCACATATGAAAAATACAGCCATAAACATTTAACTAGCATATATCAACTAATCATTAATATTACATCAAGATGCTCTGTTAAGACTGAGTTGGTTCCATTTACACTAACAGAAAAAGAATGTCAATTTGGAATCAGATATTCAATCATGAAATAATTGTGACATATCCCTTTTACCAGGGGAACTCCGCTACTGCCTAGCTGACGATTCAGGCATCTCAGGCTAACTTGCCTGGCAGCTTGGCGACAGGATATAGCTCAGAACACCCATCCCTCTCAAGATGCATCCCTCAGCACGGGCGAAGGCTGTTTGATGCATCCCTCAGCACAGGCGAAGGCTGTTTGGTGATGACAGTGCCCGCGGTCTTCACAAATACCATCAGCCTCGATTAAATGAAATCCCAGAGAGCACACAGAGGTCAAGCAGCCTTCAGCCGAGACGCTGGATGCCGCATGCTGCCGGCAGCATTTCTGCACTTACACTTTTGCGTGTTGATTCCGGTTCGGCCCATGATAGAGACAGACTCTTAATCTGTTGTGGCTCACATGTTTCTCCACCTCATTTTTCCAATGATGGATCAGAGAAGCAGGACAGATGATTAGTGTTCCATGAGAAGTGGACTCAGAGGAGTCTTGAGAGGGGGGAAGAAAATCAACACCTAGTCACACTCATTAAATAGCTTTAACTTCTTCAAGGCATTACCTCTTTTCCTTGACTGATGTCTATTCATTTAATCAAATTTTTAACAACTATTGCTCTTATTTCTACATATAGCTTATACCTTGGAGATACTGCAGGCTGGGATCCAGACCACAGCAATAAAGTGATTATCACAATAAAGAGAGACACAAAACTTTGCGGTTTCCCAGTGCATACGAAAATTTATGTTTACACTACATTACAGTCTATTAAGTGTTCAATAGTATAATACTTTTTAAAAAGTTGCATAGCTTAATTTAAAAATACATATTTATTGCTAGACAGTGATAACATCATTTGTAATCTTTTTACTGATGGAGGGTTTGAAGTATTCCAACAATTACCAAAATGTGACATGGAGACATGAAGTGAGGAAATGCTGGTGGAACAACGGTGCCAAAACCACAGGGTTGACACAGACCCTCAACATGTAAAAACAAAACAAAACACTATTTGTGAAGTGCAATAAAATGAGGTATGCATGAAGTAGAATAGAAACTGGACAAAAATAATCTTTTAACTCAAAACAATTATTTGTTTCTTTTCCCCTATAAAAGTGGAAGAAAGAGAGGCTAAAAAGGGAGAGGAGAGTGGCTAGTACATTACTTCAGTTTGAAAAACCAAAAAACCTCAATGCACTTTCCCAGCGGCGAGAAGATAGAAGCTGGTTTCCTAACTCTTCGTTGATTCATTTAGAGTGCAGCATTATTATTTTTCTTTGAAAAGCAGACCTTAATTACATTCGTACTGAAGAATAAGTACCAAATCCTCTAGGATAAGCAAACATTACTTCAGAACCAGATGGGGATGGTGTGTTTGTGCCTGTGCCCCTGTACATCAGCACGTGCACACAGGTTGCTGCTCCACACAGGGACAGAGGACCCAGCTGCAACAGTGGTCAGTGGAGGCTCTGAGAGCAGACGGCCAGATTCTTTGACTATCTAACCAACTGAGAAATGTATTTGTGTACATCCAGTTTACATGTGGTGTCATCTACATGTAATGTACAGGACTTTTAAAGTACTTATACAGTTATTACATTTTAAAAGCAGAGATAGAAAAAGAGAAACTCTCTAGAATCTGGAAATTTCTGGAACTTCAGAAACATGGAAAACTGTCCACTATGGTGGCTGAAGTGTGAATTTGTTACAGATCCTCCTTCAGAAAATAATATTTTAATTATTTGGGTCTACCTTGTAGTTATGTTCTCAACATTAACAAAAACAATCATTAGGTTTAAACTACGATTTTTAGACTTTTAGCACCTACCATAAAACTGATTCTAATCACAAGTCAAGCTAACCTTATATTTAAAGGAAAAAAATGATCACTTCTAGTTAGCATATTCAGTGTCAGAAATGACTCTATAGGAAAGTAACAGTTCTCCAAAAATTTAAATATGACCAAAGGCATCCTTTCATGGCTGAAAAACTTTCACTCTCCACTGCCTCACGTGATTTAGGAAGCAGCAGGCTAGCAAGACACTTTGGAATACCATTTTTGGAAAGCCAAGTCAAAGCCGTGGTTTTGTCCATTTCTTTGCTTTTCTTTTGGGTCAGGATGAGTGCAATCATTGTCAGGGTTTTTCCTAACCCCATATCATCCGCTGGAAAATGAAAACAAAAATAGGAGAGGTAATTACTTTGGGCAAGGAATCTGTTCAACTAAAGAGATGCAGTTGGGGTAGATATCAGCCTTTTCCATCTTGCCATTTATTTTGCGATCTAGGTCACAGACATTTATTACGACCTCTGTAAAACTTAAAACGTATTATTTAGATCTTCTTTGAGTTTCTGTGTTTTATTGTTACTTATCCAATACACTCATTGCTATCTCTCTCAGTTTGATGATGTTGCCTGTGTGTATGTTAGTCTCTCCATCATATCCAACTCCTTGCGACCCCATTGACTGTAGCCCACCAGGTTCTGATGTCCATAGAATTCTCCAGACAAGAATACTGGAATGGGTTGTCATTCCCTTCTCCAGAGGATCTTCCTGACCCAAGGATCAAACTCAGGTCTCCTACACTGCAGGCAGACTCTTTACCATCTGAGCCACCAGGGGAGTTCCAGATGTTGCCTAGTCGTCTTATTTATAAGAATTCTCCAGGCAAGAATACTGGAATGGGTTGTCATTCCCTTCTCCAGGGGATCTTCCTGACCCAGGGATCAAACTCAGGTCTCCTACATTGCAGGCAGACTCTTTACCATCTGAGCCACCAGGGAAGTTCCAGATGTTGCCTAGTCATCTTATTTATTACCCTGTGAAAGCAAAAAGGTCCCAGTAGATATATCCTGCTACCCACTTGACTGCAATTCTGGAGTTAGAGTTAACTCAAGACAGTCCTCACCATCCCCTTAACTCATTCATCAGTGAAGGTCATAAATTAGCATTTCTTGGGTACCATCATCATGCTAGTGACTGAGCTTATCCAATTTACTATTTACACCCTATAAAACAGTATGATCTTCTTTGTAATGGTTTAAATATGCATTCTGACAGAAGCAGAAGTAACATGTCACAACATGGGCTCTGGTTCAAGTTCTGGCTCTGCTACTGTGCAGAAGAGTTACCACAGCAGCTGACTATTCTCCTCTGAAAGGCCAGCTTGCAAGGCTGGCTCTCGGCTAGCAGGTGCAAACTCATTTCAGGAGGGGTCCCCCGCTTCCCAGACTGGGAGGAGTGGCTCACTACACCTTAACTGCTTGGACCCACAGTACAGTTTCTACTGAATGCCTTCTTTCCCTCTGGGAATCTACAATTTCAGTACCTGCCAGCCTGAGCTGCCTATGTGGGTTTTTATCCCACGGTAAAAACCCTGGGTGCCAAGTCTCTAACAAGCTTCCGTGGCTGGCAACGTTTTACCTGTGTTTTCATACACTGCTGCTGGGAGATTAAGTACAGACTGACTCCACTGAGACAGGACTTGAACCCAGTTTCCCCTAAACTGTGCCCCATGTGCCTTTTTCTCTTGCTGATTTTGATTTATATCAAATCAAAACAACTAAATTATTATTCAGTTTATTTGACTGCAATAAATTACACCCATGTTACGATGCTGGGAAAGACGGACGGTGGGGGGCGACAGAGGACGAGATGGCTGGATGGCACCATCAGCTCAATGGACATGAGTTTGGGCAAACTCTGGGAGATGGCGAGGAACAGGGAAGCCTGGAGAGCTGCAGTCCACGGGGTCACAGAGAGTCGGACATGACTTAGCGACTGAACAGCAACATATGACGATATGCTGTGCGTTCTAGCAAATCATCCAACCAGGAGGTGAGCCTGGGGACCAAGACACAGCCGCTTACTAGCCGTAGTGGACCTGTCACGTTTTCTGGAAGTTGAACACCTTGGAAATTTTTCGTGTGATGAGGCTCCAAAGCAGAGCCTGGAAAACTTGCTTCCTGCTTCCTCTGTAGCTAAGGCACCAGCAGCAAGACCAGGCTCTCCAGAGACTTACACTCATAGCAGACTTTGTTTCAGAGGTGAGCAATTTCAGAAGATGAGGCTCCCTGTGAAGCCCTCTCAACAGGAAGGGGTGGAGACAGCAGCGTGTGGCTCTGGGGAGCGCTGCTTTCCTCTACTGCTCCGAGGCACGGAGCAGCCATATCGTTCTTACAGGACATTCCATTGGTAACTTGACTCTGGCCATTGCTCCGAGAAGTCTGGCCTCTAGCTTGGCCCTCCACATCTTCCAAAGAGTCTGTGGGCCACCAGAGAATAAACCCTTCCTCTGCTTCATCAGCCTGAGTCAGTCCCTACTGCCTGCAGCCAAGAACTGACTGATGCTATGGCAGTGTACTCTGGAGCACGTAACTGAAAACTTCCTGACTGATGTCATGGCTGTGTACTCTGCAGGGCGCAGCTTAAGCTTGCTGACTGAGGCTGTGGCTGTGTACTCTGCAGTGCGCAGCTTAAGCTTCCTGACTCATCTCAGGCCTGTGTACTCTGGAGGGCTCAGCTTAAAATTTCCTGACTGATCCTACAGCTGTGTACTCCGGAGCACGTGGCTTAAGCTTCCCACACTACAGTTTCCTCATCTGTCAAACAAGCTGTTAGAGTAGCTACCCACAACAGTTGTGGAGAGGCCTGAACAAAGCAATGTATTTGTGGGCTTTTATCCCAATGTGAGACTCACCCAAAATTCCTCCTCGTGGCTTCTGGCTTTCCCGCCAAAGCAGCCAGGCTAACGCCTGCTTCTGGTGTGGCAGCAAAGAGATCTGACAAAGGTAGTAACCCAAAGTTAGGTACCGATTTCTGAAGAGAGGCTATGCTGGAGCCTGGCCACATGGACTCCCTCCTCCACTCGTTTATTTTCTGTAAGTGACCCTCCCAATATTCTAGCTGTCAGATAAGCCGCTCATTTCACCTTGGAGTCCTCGACTCCACTCTCCCACTGAGGGTCACCACGTGTCCCGGCCTGCCCACAGTTATCGTCCGTGCCGACGGCCCAGCCTGTCTATCAACGGCTGCCTCTGTCACTGAGTGACTGCTGCTTCGTCTGCTTAATCAGCCCAAGTCAAGACCTCTGAGGAATCACCCTACTTCCACCAGCCGTTCTGCCGCCTCTTCCTCGTTATCTCTTCAGTGTGACTCTCCTCTCTGTGGGCAGTGTCTCCATCTGCAGTGCTAGTCATAAACTGATGGCCCTTTAACTGGGGGCCTCCCTGCTAGTCTTCCCTTCATTCAGTTTATCTGGAATTCGGTGACATAAATAACTTTCTTAAAATATCCCTGCTCAAATTTCTACAGTGATTCCATAATATCTCTTAATCTGTGCTATGCTTAGTCATGTCGAACTTTTTGAACTCCATGGACTGTAGCCCGCCAGGCTCCTCTGTCCGTGGGGAGTCTCCGGGCAAGAATACTGGAGTGGGTTGCTATGCCCTCCTCCAGGGGATCTTTCCAATCCAGGGATCTAACCCTGGTTTCCCACATTGCGGGCAGATTCTTTACCATCTGAGCCACCAGCGAAGCCCAAGAACTGGAGTGGTTAGCCTATCCCTTCTCCAGGGGAATTTTCTGACCCAGGAATCAAACTAAGGTCTCCAGCATTGCAGGTGGATTCTTTACCAGCTGAGCTACTAGGGAAGCCCTCTCTTATGCTGCTGCTGCTGCTGCTGCTGCTGCTAAGTCACTTCAGTCGTGTCTGACTCTGTGCGACGCCATAGACGGTAGCCCAACAGGCTCCCCCGTCCCTGGGATTCTCCAGGCAAGAACACTGGAGTGGGTTGCCACCTCCTTCTCCAATGCATGAAAGTGAAAAGTGAAAGTGAAGTCGCTCGGTCGTGTCCGACTCTTCGCGACTCCATGGACTGCAGCCCACCAGGCTTCTTCATCTATGGGATTTTCCAGGCAAGAGCATGGAGTGGGGTGCCATCACCTTCTCCACTCTCTTATGCTATCCTAGTGTAAATTCCTCCACCAATGCTAGGCTCCACAGCGAGAGACTCCTGGTGCTAAGTTACACCACCTGCTGCTCCAGCTCCGGTGCTGCTGCTACCTGATCATCAGTAATAACATCAACATCTCATCTTCCCTCCGACCACCACTCCCTCTCCCTGGTGTTTGCTTTCTACCCTGTCTAACGGCTTGCAGTTTCTTTAAGGCACAGATAATACCGCTGACCTAGAAAAACTTTTCCTTTGTTTCAAATCCTTTGTACTTTGCATCCACTTCACAGTATGTGACAATGCACATTTTCTGTCTTACAATGACTGTCTAATCATCTTACATTGATTGTACACGCATTTTCACTCCAACTAGTTCATTAAAAGCAACAATCCCTCTGCATCCCTGTGGTGCCTATTGAAGCTCAATAAATGATAATGCATCTGTTACTGCTACAGACATATAACTTAATGATGTGAAGGAAAAAAAAGTGTTTTGTATTTTCACTGCTAAACAGAAAAAAAGCAAACACCATAAGGGAAACCACTTGAGTGTGATTTGTAGAAAAGATATGTCAAAGCGGCTCTCTGGGACTTCCCCGGTGACAGAGTGGATAAGAACTCACTCGCCAGTGCAGTGGACACAGTTTCAATCCCTGGTCCAGGAAGATTCCACAGGTTCTGGAGCAACTAAGCCCAGCACCACAACTCCTGAAGCCCACACCCTGGAGCCCATGCTCCACAACAGAAGAAGCCACCTCAATGAGAAGCCTGAGCACCTCCAGGAAGAGCAGCACACCCTCGCCCCTGCAACCAGAGAAAGCTCATGTGCAGCAGCCAAAACTAAAAATACATAAATAAAATTTTAAAATAGTAAATGAAAAAAGAAGCCAAAACAGGACTATTTAAAGAAAAACAATGAAGAATGGCACTCTGGTAGGCACTTTCCCAATGGCTGGGCCCCTCCTCGTGGGCGCCAGGGCACTGTCCAGGGGACTCGGCCCTGCGGGCCTTCCCAGCTCACCTTCAGCCCAGCTGGATCCTCTGCCACGGCGGTCTCCCCAGGACAAGACTCAAGAGATCGATGCAGCTCATCAGTGGCTTCACTTGTGATCTTCCACACTGCGTGAAGGCCATTCTGGCCCACAGTGCCTGCAGACAGATCGAGACTGTGAGTGTTCTGTCCTGACCAGAGCTGCAAAAAGGCAATTCATTATTTGCCAGATGATGGATCTGTATGGGCTAAAAATTCTCACCTCCAGATTCTCCTAGCCGCTCTGGCTCCTTTAGCCTCATTCTCTGTATGTCCACTAATAAAGGACAAAGTAATAGAAAGTATAACTAAAATATAAGATAATTTATAATATATATATATTTTTTCTTTTTTTTTCAGCTTTGAAGAGGTGGCAGAGAAAACAATACCATCAGAATTTTTGGAGAACAAGACCCCTGGAGCTGGATTCCAAGAGGAACAGCCAGCAATAGAAGAGACGGAGCTACAGGAAGTTGTCAAACTCCAGGCACAGAGAGCGCCCCAGATATGCACATCCCTAGATGCCTGCACTGCACCGCGAATACTTCAGTGTTGGAGACCACTTGTCCTATTCATACACAGAGAACTTCTACTCAGGTTAGGTAATAAATACAATCACCTTAGCTGGTTGCAAATTTAGGGATGAAGTACCCAAATACGAGATTTCTAAATGAATAAAAATTAATTATCTCCTTAAATGTTAAAATGTTTTTAAATGAAAATCTATTTTAATGGGATTCTTTCCTAAACATATGACATAACTTCTTACCTTAATAATCCACCTTAATTTCTCTAGGCAACTCCATCACCGTGTTGATGACTGAACGATGCTGGCATGCAGCAATGTTCTTCAGTCTGGAGCATAGCTAAGCTGTGCCACTGGACTAAATACGTTTTCTTTTTTGTTTCAGTAGAAGTAGTTAATTCACAACACTGTGTTAGTTTTAAGTGTACAGCAAAGTGACTCAGTTATATGTATTTTTTAATATATATTCTTTTCCATGATAGGTTATTATAAGATATCCCAGTGCAATACAGTAGATTCTTGCTGCCTATCTATTTTACCTATATAAGTACATTCTCTCTGTGCCCTTTTAGAGGGATGCTTGTGTCACATGGCACCCTGTCCATCCCTTACCCTCTTCTGACTACTGCTTTTCAACTTTTCTCCCCTTCCTCCGGTTTTCTTTGTTCTCTCCTTTTCCCTCCCACAACCTGAGCAGTTCTCAGGAGAAAACTGGCTTTTGCTTTTCTCATCGCTGTCAGCCCACCCAAGTTCCTATGTCCTGGTCAGTAAACCATATGATCATATTATATAGTTGAGGCTCTTCTGGGGATCCTTCTCCTGCAGCTGCTTCAGAATTCATTGCTGTCTGTAGAGCTCAGGATGGAAACGCTCATTTAAATAGGGTGGTGCAGCTCTCTGTGGGTCTATTGGTCATGGTCACTTACTCCCCTGCTCTGCCTCAGTGCACGCACACACGCACACACAGGGCTACAGACATATCCACTGGTTTGCCTTCCTCCTCATGATGTGAGTTTGAGTTTTCACTCACAAACATTTAGTAGATGACTCCCACATGCTGGCCACCAAGCTGGCTGATTAAGGGCCATGAACAAGGTCAGTGAATAGGGCAGACACAGTCTCTGCTCTCAAGAAGATCTAAATTACACTGTGTAAAAACTCAGCTGAGCACCACCAGCTTTATTACACAAGACAGAATGGCTTCACCCTTCTCACGGACACAAAGGCATCTGTGAAGCAGCCCTTAACTTGTAGGTGTAGCTATTCCCCCCAGGGCCAGGCCCTCGGATCTCACCTCCACAGCACTGACCAGACCCTGCAGCAGCTTCCTGGTGGGCAGCCTTCGGTCCTTGAGAACCCAGAGGCCAGAGATCCTGACCCTGCAGGGGTTTGGGAGGCACCAAGCGGGGAGGGTCAGTGGTCTCTTTGGTGAAGTGACTCTGCTGAGGTTCTTGAGTGTTAATTTTCTCCTTAGTGTCTGCTCAAAACACAGGGAAGAACAGATTACACTTCAGAAAAGTGAAGGCATTCTATGAGCGAGGTGAGGTCAACAGGGTGGGATCACCATGAGCAGGACAAGGCTTCCTAGAGAGTGTAGCACTTAAAGGGCTTCTTAAACAATGGGAGGAGAAGGCAATGGCACCCCACTCCAGTACTCTTGCCTGGAAAATCCCATGGATGGAGGAACCTGGTAGACTTCAGTCCATGGGGTCGCTAAGTCGGACCTGACTGAGCGACTTCACTTTCACCTTTCACTTTCATGCACTGGAGAAGGAAATGGCAACCCACTCCAGTGTTCTCGCCTGGAGAATCCCAGGGACGGGGGAGCCTGGTGGGCTGCCGTCTATGGGGTCGCACAGAGTCGGACATGACTGAAATGACTTAGCAATTAGCAAACAACGGGAAGACTTGAGTCCACAGGAAATAGGAGGAAATTTGTACCAATCACAGAAGCTCTGAAACAGACAACTTCAAAGGAAGGAGGGAAGGAAGCTCTGAAACAGACAACAAGATGGGCAGGTGAATGCATCCACCTATTCTTTTAATGTCAGGAACTGCTCCTCAGATTTTTTAAAAATTTTGTTGTAAGTATTTATTGACTTTGTTACATGGCTCCTCTTTCTATGCTTTGGGTTTTTGGGGGTGCGGGGCCACGTGGCATCTGGGATCTCAGCTCCCCAGTCAGGGACTGAACCTGCACCCCCTGCACAGGGTTTGGGAGGCACCAAGCGGGGAGGGTCAGTGGTCTCTTTGGTGAAGTTACTCTGCTGAGGTTCTTGAGTGTTAATTCTCTCCTTATTGTCTGCTCAAAACACAGGGAAGAACAGATTACACTTCAGAAAAGTGAAGGCATTCTATGAGCGAGGTTAGGTCAACAGGGTGGGATCACCATGAGCAGGACAAGGCTTCCTAGAGAGTGTAGCATTTAAAGGGCTTCTTAAACAATGGAAAGACTTGAGTCCACAGGAAATAGGAGGAAATTTTTATCAATCACAGAAGCTCTGAAACAGACAACTTCAAAGGAAGGAGGGAAGGAAGCTCTGAAACAGACAACAAGATGGGCAGGTGAATGCATCAACCTATTCTTTTAATGTCAGGAACTGCCCCTCAGATTTTTAAAAAATTTTGTTGTAAGTATTTATTGACTTTGTTACATTGCTCCTCTTTTTATGTTTTGGGTTTTTTGGGGGTGCGGGGCCACGTGGCATCTGGGATCTCAGCTCCCCAATCAGGGACTGAACCTGCACCCCCTGCATTGGAAGGTGAAGTCCTAACCACTGGACAGCCAAGGAAGTCCCCCAACCTCTTCTTTATCGAAATGGCTGTCGAATGTCTCGTGAAGTTCATGCAAACCCCGGGTTTAGGGGCAGAACCCCTTTTACCTTGCTCTGGGGAGAGGGCCAGAGCACTGAGTGCTTCCTCCAGCTCCTGAATTTGCTTGAACAACTTCTGACCCTTGTCTGGAAGAGCCTGGATATTCACCGATGCCAGTGTGCTCTGGAAAACAGATCCTGTAAAATGGGTCACTCGCTCCTCTCGAGGTGTCAGAAGGTAGTTTCAGATTAAAACAGCCTAGAAAGCTAAAACTGTAGCATTCGTCTTTTAGTCTGTGTGAAAACCAGAACCTTTCTTCTTTCTAAACCCAGCTGATTTACCAATCCTGAACATACAAACCCAGCAAAAGGCAGCAACTAAACATCCACCTGTGAGACCTTTCTTATATTAACATATTCACTTGTTGGTGGCGCACCTTACCTGCCCACAGCGAGCAATGCTCTGACGTTATAAACAAACACAGGTAGTAGTTACCTTCTTTTGTTTCAGTTGTGTTGTGAGGAACACACGTTGGGCTGCCGGGTCTGAACGTTCTCCCTTCTTGGAAACACTCGAGGCAGAAGCAACTTTTCTTTGCACACTCTGACCAGGGAGCTTAAGGTTCTTCTCCTCCTGTGTGTCTGGAGGCAAGTCAAACAGTAAGGGGCTCCTTGGCTTAGACGAAACAAAAACAACGTCATCGTCCTCACTGCCACCACTGCTTGTGTCAGCATCTCGCCTCTCTCCTGCGGGGCACCCTGTGGCCAGTGGTGCAGGCTGAGCAGCTGGTTCCTTGGGAGCAGGTATGTCCCGGGTCCCCGACTGAGCCTGAAAATGGCCCTGGAGCAGACTCTCTTGGAGGGTCTGTGTGCTTGCGTCATTCCCTGTCTTTGTTTCTCTAGCCTCCCAGCTCTTAGGGTGCTCCTTGTGGAGGGGCTCCCCTTTCAGGGGCTGGCTTACTGAGTGCTGACTGTGAACAATTCGAGGCAAAGGCTGAGTTTCCTTTCCTGTCGCACGTTCTGATTCTTTGTGGACAGAATGACTCTCACTCTCTGACTGCACCTGAAATGCAGATGGTTCTCTGAGCCCATTTCCACAGACCTGTTTGGATTTCATCTCTAAAATTTGGTTTCTTTTGTGCATCCCTTCTGTCTCCTTCGCTTCACACTGGAACTCTGTCTTCTCCCTCGGCTGTCCCTCTTAGTGCTGACTGTGAACAATTCGAGGCAAAGGCTGAGTTTCCTTTTCTGTCGCACGTTCTGATTCTTTGTGGACAGAATGACTCTCACTCTCTGACTGCACCTGAAACGCAGATGGTTCTCTGAGCCCATTTCCACAGACCTATTTGGATTTCATCTCTAAAAGGTTTCTTTTGTGCATCCCTTCTGTCTCCTTCGCTTCACACTGGAACTCTGTCTTCTCCCTCTGTCTGTCTTGAACTGCAGATTGTCTCTTCTTTACTCCCAGGCCAGATGAGCGCTCTTTCCCCACCCAGCACCTAGATTCCGGCTTCTGCTCCTTCTTTGGATCCAGGAGCGGATCTCCCTTTTCTCTTTGCTTCTTATCAGCTGTCTTTTCCTCGTCTTCACCTTTGATGAACTGTTTCCAGACGGATGGTTCTTGATTCTTATCAAGTACCTTGAACGGGTTTCTCTGCTGGCTGGAAGGACAATGAGATGGCTCAGAGGCAAGCTGAGATTTACTGGCTCCAGAATGTTCTTTAGAATTAGGATCCTAAAAGACAAAGGAAATACTCTAATCTTCATATAAAATGAATGCAACTTTCACATCTAGAAGGCTTTTCTTCAGAGGAAATGGAAAAAGTAAAAGCAGTCCACTTTTTCTAAATGTTCCTGGGATCATTTCTTGCTCTAGAAAGGACGGCCAAACTCACACAAGTATTCGTTTCTTAACAGTACTTTCAATGCTTGGTTCCTTCTCTGTCCGTGACCACTGCTCTTACAGGTCCCAAGGAAAAGCAGTGTCCAGGTCAACCTGTTTTAATAATATCAATAGCCTCAATGTGTATTTTTCATGAAAATGACTCTCTCGGGATGAACTTTTCCCCAAACCTAAACAGCTCTGATTTTGGCTTTAGGATGGTTTCACGGTGCAAATCTAGAACCTTAAGTCCAAGCTATCCGTCTACAAGCCTCAAGACCTCCCTCAGTCTAGCTCCTCATGTAGTAGACCTCTCCAGGGTCTCTCTTAGTTCTCACATTACAGAAGCTTATGAATTACACCCAGTTTACACAAACATCAACTAGATATCAGTCTATAAAAACATGCTGAGACTTCCCTGGCGGTCTGGTGGCTAAGACTTCATGCTCCCAATGCAGGGGGTCTGGGCTCGATCCCTGGTCAGTGAACTAGATCCCACATGTCACAACTAAAGATCCTGCATGCTACAACTCAAATAAGAGTAGCCAAATAAACAAATATTAAAAAAAAAATCCCACGGTTAGTCAAGTAAAGTTACATTTTTTCCCTAAATAGGAGAATGCTAACTATAGAATGGGCTTCCCTGGTGGTTCAGATGATAAAGAATCTGCCAGCAATGCAGGAAACCTGGGTTCAATCCCTGGGTGGGGAAGATCCCCCGGAGAAGGGAATGGCTACCCACTCCGGTATTTTTGCCTGGAAAGTTCCGTGGACAGAGGAGCCTGGCAGGCTATCTGTAGTTCACGGGGTAGAAAAGAATTGGACACAACTGAGCGATTAGCACGACTAACTATAGAATGGATAGATATTTATGTGTGACTGAGTTCCTTCACTCTTCACCTGAAACTATCACAACATTGTTTGTTAACTGGCCATACTCCAATATAAAATTAAAAATTAAAAAAAAAAAGATCCAAATAGTCCTTTGAATTAAGAGTCCCAACAGGGTCTACCTGCTGAAAGAAAAGAACTGTCTTTCAGAGGAAGTACGATGAAGACCAATCCGTTTATAATGGACTTTAGGGTCTTTTCAGATGATCTCACAGGTTAAACATCTTTACATAGTCAGATCTGAAAACAGATGAGTAATTCCTACCTGCCATGGGATATTTCCACACCACTGTTTCCCCTCTGCTTTACTTTTAACACATCGGAAGAACAACCTGATAAAACATAAAACACAAATAATCAAGTTTGTGAAAATCCATTAAAATAAAGGATGAACTTGTTTTTAATTCAAGAAACCCTTTGATTTGATAACAGCTTTGAAAGGTCACTTGAAACCAATTACTCTTACATGGACTCCCTTTAAAAATTTTAATTTAAAACTTCTTTATCTCATAGGATATTTACAAGACCTGAGAAGTGAAAGAATACAGATGTCATAGTAACCAGAGGGTATTCATAGATTAATTCTTTTAACTCTACAGAATGACTGACATGGGAACACGGATCCACAAGGGCTGCTAAAATCAGAAAAAAGGAGACAACCAGACATTATGTGTCCCTAATGAGAAGCCACAATACTTCCTATAAAGTAAAACAAAAAAATAAGCCAAATCAAAACAAAGATTTCCCCGGTTATCCAATGGCTAAGACTGCACCTCCTCTGCAGGGGGCCTGGGCTCCATCCCTGGTCTGGGAACTAAGACCCCACAAAACTTATAGTGGCGTGGCCAAGAAAAGAAGACTAAGACAAAAACGAACTTGGATCTGGTCAAACCCCTGGGTCCAATTAACAATTTACAGGAAATGCAAACAGATGAACACAAAAAACTAGACCAGGGGATGTAATCTGCAAACTCTTAACAGTGGGAAGTGCTATAAGACAAACAACTTGATTCCTTCAATAAGTAAATCACAAGGGAGAAGAAAAAGACTGGGGGCAGCCATTTAAGAGACTTAAAAAAAATATCGATTAACTGCAATCTGTAGACCTGATTCGAATCCTAACTTAAGCAAACGAGCAAAAACTACCAAAAATAAACTACTTATAGTATTTATGAATCTTCTGGAAATCTATACTCCAATTGGTTAAAAAAAAAAAACAGTCCATATTTTTTACAGCTATGCACTGAAATATTTACAGAAGAAATGACATTATGTGGGATTTGTCTCCAAACATGGAGGAGCTGGTGGGTAGGATCCAAGGATATAGATGTAACAAGATTCGCCATGAGTGTGACTGTTGAAGCTCACATGCAGTAATTCTATCCTGTCTACTTTTGTATGTTTCCAATCTTTCATTAAGGAAAAAAAAGACTGACTACAGGCCTACATCCCAGGGCAAGGCAGTCGCTGCTCACACAAACACTACCTATATTCCAGCTATGCAAAAATGGCTGTGCTGTCCTGAGCTCAAACTAAGTCACACACTCTCCATCCCACTGGACTTCACACGTGTACCACTCTCCATCCAAAGAATATCCTCCTTACCCCATTTGCCCACCATTACCCCATCACCAGCTGTCAATCCTACAGGTCCCTCCACACCCAGTTCAAGACATACCGTCTTTGCATGCTCTCTGCCCTGTTCATGCACTGTACTGCTTCTGTATTTTTGTTGTACATAGTTAGTTATATTATGCTTATATCTGCCTGTCAGCAACTAGAAGGCGATAACTCTCTCTTTATTCCTAAGCCTCGCTGTTTGTACATAAAATAGTTAAGTATTGTTGAATTTAACAGAACCAACTGAATTCTTCCTTACCCAAATAACTCCTCAAAAACATGTAATCAGTTAAATAAGAGCCTTTGACACATGTATTCCATTTAATTGTTTAAATAGGTAAAATGCCCACTCAAAAAGTATAAAACGACAGTGAAAAGCACCTCCTCTCCATCTGTTCAGTTAACATCCTTCCCAAGTAACCACTTCTCTTAGTTTTTGGTTTGCCTTTCCAGAGATAGCTTTAATGAATATTCAGGTCAATGTATTTTCTTCATTTCTTCCTTACTTACTCAAGTGGGTAGCATAGTATGCTGTGCTGTGCTTAGTCGCTCAGTTGTGTCCGACTCTTTGTGACCCCATGGGCTGTAGCCCACCAGGCTCCCCTGTCCATGGGGATTCTCCAGGCAAGAATACTGGAGTGGGTTGCCATGCCCTCCTCCAGAGGATCTTCCCAACCCAGGGATCGAACCCAGGTCTCCCTCCTTGAGGGTGGATTCTTTACTGTTTGAGCCACCAGGGAAGCCCAAGAATACTTGAGTGAGTAGCCTATCCCTTCTCCAGGGGATCTTCCAGAGCCAGGAATCAAACCGGAGTCTCCTGCATTGCAGGTGGATTCTTTACCAGTTGAGCTACCAGGGAAGCCCAGGTAGCATAGTATACATACTACTAAATATCTTGCTTGCTTTTTGTTTTTAAAAAAAACTTAACAATATGTCTTGGAGATTTTTCTATAAAAACATATACATAAAGGACTTCCTTACGTGTACACATTTTCTACAATTGCACAGTTTTTTACACAGCAGCAGTTTTCCATTATAAGGATGTTCCATTATTTATGTTACCAGACCCCTCTGGTTATTTCCAATCCTTTACTATTAAAAGCAATGTCACAATGAATACCCTTCTGCATATGTCATTTAACATGTGTTTTAATATATCCATTGCACAACTCTCTATATTTCATGCTGTATATTAGAGTCTTCTCTGTTTTTCTTCATCAATTAGCTTCTAGATTTTATTTATTAGCTCACTTTTTTCCTTTCTACCTCATTAAGTTTAATTTGATCTGCATGAATCTCTGCTTTCTGTTTTCTTTCTGTTTAATTTCTTGTCCTTTTTCTAACTTCTTAAATTAGTACTGTGATACACAACACAAGGGCTTCACTGGTGGCTCAGCGGCAAAGAACTGGACTGCCAATGCGGGAGACGTGGGTTCGATCCCTGTGTTGGGAAGATTCCCTGGAGAAGGAAATGGCATCTCACTCCAGTATCCTTGCCTGAGAAATCCCAGGGACAGAGGAGCCTGAGGGGCTACAATCCATGGTTGCAGAGTCAAATACAACTTAGCGACTAAATAACAAATACAACACAAATCACAACAGTCTGAGTCCTAACTCAAAATGAATCCTGAGCAGATCACAACCCCTCGATGCCATTACTTCACTTGGATGTAAAAGCAAAGATAACAAGCTCCAAATGGACAAGTGTTCCATAAGAGTGAAAAAGAAGACACGGACTTTCCTGGTGGCACAGATGATAAGAATCCACCAGCCAATGCCGGGACATGGGCTTGATCCCTGCTCTGGGAAGGTTCCACATGGCACAGAGCAATCAGGCCCGTGCACCACACCACTGAGCCCGCATTCTCTAGGGCCCACAAGCCACAGCTACTGAGCCTGCATCCTGCAACTGCTGCAATCTGTGCACCTAGACTCTGTGCTCCACAACAAAAGACCCCGCCATGAGAAGCCCACACACAGCCTCGAGAGAGTAGACCCCACTCTCCACAACTAGAGAAAGCCCGTGCAGACAACAAAGGGTCCAATGCAACCAAAAAAAATAAATAAAATTATTTTAAAAAAAATAAAAAAGAAGAAATGACCAGCTCTTATCATACAAACTCATAATTTTCTCATTAAAGTTCACAATAAAAACCCTGTGTTGGTCTCTTTAATTTTTTCTTACTGCAATAAGAAAATTTAGTTCTGAGCACATAGTTCTGAAATTTTCTGAAATGTCTTGACTGCAAAAAACTCAAAGGCTACTATTAGGGAGTACTACTGCTTATGAAAACAAGTCAAGAACAAATTCTTGCTGTTGAAAGTGTATCAAGTACCTGAAACCTTAACTGAAAGAATATTTTATAAATAGCGTGTATTTTAAAGCCCAAACTTCATAGACTTTCAGGAGAAGGCCACGATTTGGAGAAAGAGGGAAGTAAACAACACACAGTGAGCATCAACTATGTGCTAGGCACACTGCAAAAAATGTTTCTGCTTACATTTTTATTAAAAACAGTCTAGAAGGGCTTCTCTGTTTTTAGGATAAAAGTTTGTCATGTTTATTAAATTGTAAATTAACAGAGAAAGTGGTGGAAACACACTGTCATAGAGAAAGCAAACACTGAGATGTATTTTAAAGCCCAAACTTCATAGACTTTCAGGAGAAGGCCACGATTTGGAGAAAGAGGGAAGTAAACAACACACAGTGAGCATCAACTATGTGCTAGGCACACTGCAAAAAATGTTTCTGCTTACATTTTTATTAAAAACAGTCTAGAAGGGCTTCTCTGTTTTTAGGATAAAAGTTTGTCATGTTTATTAAATTGTAAATTAACAGAGAAAGTGGTGGAAACACACTGTCATAGAGAAAGCAAACACTGAGTCCACTATGAAAAAGAGCGTAATTTCTACAGTATATTCGTTAATTATTTTCCAAGGCATAGGTTATGAACAAGAAAAGTGAAGAAACCAGCTAGGGGTCATTCAAGGCCAAGTTTAAGTCTCAGTTCCTCCGCTTTCTCAGTAACCTTCAACAGCCTTAATCTCTTACCGTTGGTTTCACAGTCAGAGAAACATCTGGCATTCGAACACATACAATTGAGCACTCTAACATGCAGATCAGACTGCTCACCAACCTTCCTGTGTCTAACTCTTAGCCCAATCGTGTCTTAGGGCCCTTAGAAACACAGGTTCACTTCTCCACATGCAGCAATGGAAAAACATAAAGCTGGATTTCTTCCTCACC
>SJXQ01011000.1:28440-91739 GCA_006408695.1 Aepyceros melampus | reverse complement strand
AGCCCAATCGTGTCTTAGGGCCCTTAGAAACACGGGTTCACTTCTCCACATGCAGCAATGGAAAAACATAAAGCTGGATTTCTTCCTCACCTTCTACACAAAAATTCAAGATCGAACAAAAATGAATAGAATAAAACTGTAAATGTTCTAGGAAAAAAAAAAAAAAACCGGAGATGAATATTTTGGCAATCCTAACGTAAAAAAGGAATGACAAAATCCTGCAGCTGAGAGATAAAGGATTTAGTAATTTGACTACATAGAAGTATTAAATGTCCATATAGTAAAAATACCATAGGCAAAATTACAAGACAAAAGACAAGCTGGGGAAAGGAATTGCTGTACACATTAGAGAAGGCTAATATCCTCTCCATGGGCTTCCCAGGTGTCCCAGTGGGCCTGCCAAGGCAGGAGACGCAGGAGATGCTGGTTCAGTCCCTGGGTCAGGAAAACCCCCGGAGAAGGAAAGAGCAACCCACTCCAGCATTCTTGCCTGGAAAATCCCACGGACAGAAGAGTGTGGGGGAGCTACATTCCCTGGGGCCGCAGACAGTCAGACACAACGGGGTGAGTGAGCACACACACATAATAACGTTCCCATACAAGGATCACTGCTGTGGTCCAGCACAGTGCATGATGCTCCACAGTACCTAGTCACAGTACTGGCTTTGCTGAGCGGGATTCTTTATGGGTTGCTGAAGCCTGAGGTCCTTCTGCATGGGTCTGGCTCATGTCCCAGTGCCTCTCTGTCATCAGCCTAGCTAATCATCACTGGGTTGGATAATCTGCACGCCAATTATATCCAGTAATCAACCGACCACAAAAGGGGTGTCCTAGATGTGTGCAGATTCCTATGCTATTAGAAGTGAAGCATTTTGGGGACCTCTCTGGTGGTACAGTGGATAGGAATCTCGCTACCAATGCAGAGGTCATGGGTTCGATCCCTGGTCTGGGAAAATTCCACATGCCCTGGAGCAACCAAGCAAGTGAGCCACAACTACTGAGCCTATTTGCTACAACTACTGAAGCCTGCATGCCTAGAGCCTTTGCTCGACGTGAGAAGTCACTGTAGTGAGAAGCCTGAACACTGCAAGGAAAAGTAGCCCCTGCTCTCCACACTAGAGAGAGCCATGCACAGCAATGAAGACCCAGTGACCAAAAAAAAAAAAAACCTCTTAAGAAAAAGGAAAAACACGAAAGTATTTTGAACATCCCAGTACAACCAGTTATTTAAAGAACTAAAACCTATTTTACCAATCTATAGATGAAGAATATTACCATCTATTTTGATCCTTGAGAATAAAATCTAAGAGAGAGAGAGTGGAAGAGAGGAGAGAACAGAGCTCGGGAGCTTGATGACCATATTCAACATCTGTGTATTAACACGTGCCACATCGTTCATGTCAAGGCAGGAGATCTTCTCTCTAGTTTTATGGAGTAACAACCTTATTGTTCTTTAATGCCCAACAACAGTCATGGCTGAAGGGCCAGTCAAATGCTGGTGAGTGGTACCATCTGGTGTTCAGTAAGAGAACTACACAAAAAAGTAGCTTCATGCCAAGGTAAGAAAAATGGGCACCTCAGTGTTACTTTGGTTCACACCTCCCCTCCACTAATCTGCTACAACTATCTCCTAGCTAGGTTAAGCATTAAACAGCACTAATTCAAGGATATAAAGTCCTTTAAGTTCTTGAAAAGAAAACCCAAATCTGGGGAAGAAAAGCTTGTGCTACCTGATGTCTTTCTCCACAGTGCAGGGATTCTGGCTAGATTTACTGTCTACTAAGGAAGTCATCATCCATAGATGCATTAGCTATTTCTTTTTAAATTTGCAGCTATACCACCTATCAGGGTATACCGGTTGGATTTTTTGCTGTTTGTTTTTTGGGTTTTTTTTTTTGCTTTGTTGTTAATTTGTTGTGTGCTGTAGAACTTTTATTTGTGCTAAAACAATCTTTTCAAAGCTCTAGTACGTTCCTCTTAATAAATGTTCTAGACTTGAGCTAAAAGAAATGCATTCAAGAATTCTTTTTCTATTTTTAAAATAATGAGCACCTCAGCCTCGTCTACCTTGTGTGAAGAGTAATAGAGACAAGTTTTCAAGATTCTATCCTCAGCCTAGACCTCTCTTTGGAGCTGCCCACTCACTTTTCCAGCCTGCTTCACACGTACAAGACACACTGAGTCCAAAGCTGTCTGTGTTAGCCATCCTTTACTGATGTTAACTTTCCTTCCTTGTTTTGCTTAATGGTAAACTCACCCAACCAGGAAACCATTTCCTGAGCGCTGACCATGTGCTAAACACCAAATGAAGTGATCACAGACATGACTGCACAGACCCTCACAGCCCAGGGAATCCAGTGCTACCGTGACCGCTGTCCCAGCTGAGTAAACGGAGGAAAGAACACGCTTAACCACCAGGACACATGTTGTATCAGTTCTCTTTCAGCAAGTGTCCTCCAGTCTGTGTGTGTGTGTTTAATAAGTGTTCTAGACTTGAGCTAAAAGAAATGCATTCAAGAATTCTTTTTCTATTTTTAAAATAATGAGCACCTCAGCCTCGTTTACCTTGTGTGAAGAGTAATAGAGACAAGTTTTCAAGATTCTATCCTCAACCTAGACCTCTCTTTGGAGCTGCCCACTCACTTTTCCAGCCTGCTTCACATGTACAAGACACACTGAGTCCAAAGCTGTCTGTGTTAGCCATCCTTTACTGATGTTAACCTTCTTTCCTTGTTTTGCTTAATGGTAAACTCACCCAACCAGGAAAAACTATTTCCTGAGCGCTGACCATGTGCTAAACAGAAAATGAAGTGATCACAGACATGACTGCACAGACCCTCACAGCCCAGGGAATCCAGTGCTGCCGTGACCGCTGTCCCAGCTGAGTAAACGGAGGAAAGAACACGCTTAACCACCAGGACACATGTATCAGTTCTCTTTCAGCAAGTGTCCTCCAGTCTGTGTGTGTGTGTTAGTCCCTGAGTTGTGTCTGAATCTTCTCTACCCCATGGACCGTAGCCTGCCAGACTCCTCTGTCCATGGAATTCTCCAGGCAAGAATACTCAAGTGGGTAGCCATTCCTTTCTCCAGGAGATCTTCCCAATCCAGGGATCAAACCCAGGTCTCCTGCACTGCAGTAAGATTCTCTACTGTCTGACCCACTGGTCTAAGCACAAACAACTCTACTACCAGGGCTTCAGTCCAAATTCATCTTTCACTTAGAGAAACTGGGTGTGCCTGGAGTTGGTTAGATCTAGGCTCAAATCCCAGGGGCTTCCCTGGTGGCTCAGTGGCAAAGAATCAGCCTGCCAATGCAGGAGACATAGGTTCAGTCCCTGGGTTGGGAAGGTCCCCTGGAGAAGGAACTAGAAACCCACTCCAGTGTTCTTGCCTGGGAATTCCCATAGACAGGGAAGCCTGGTGGGCTACATTCCATGGGGTCACAAAACAATCAGACACAATTTAGCACCTAAATAACAACAACAAGGCTCAAATCCCAGCCATGCCACATTATAATGCTGGGACCTCACATTCCTTTTCTAACCTCTCTAAATGTTTCCTCATCTGTCTATAAAACAGGGATACTGAAACCTATCACAGTAGATTCGATGAAGAGGTCATGAACATGCCATGTAGTAGGCACTTTATAGCCCCAAATAGCTCAGTGGGCTCCTTGCCTCCACTGCCGTCTCTTCCTAATCTAACTTCCATAGTTCTTTTTTTCATGCAAATTGAATAAAAAATTCCTCAGCGTCTTCCTACCACATACAACAGTATTTCTGTATGATCCAGGGCCCCCAGTAGTATGTAAAGGAGATTGTTTTAAATTCAGGCACTAAAGGCTTCCTGGCCCCACTGTTCTAGCAGGAAACAATACAAAAGTGAAATTTTTAAAAATTCCATTTATAAAGACTTCTCTGGTGGTGCAGTGGATAAGAATCCGCCTGCCAATGCAGGGGACACAGCTTGGATCCCTGGTCCAGGAAGATCACACATGTGCCGATCAACTAAGCTGGTGAGCCACAACTACTGGGAAGGTGCTCTGGAGGCCACAGGCTGCAACTACTTAGCCTGCATGCTACAACTACTAAAGCCTGAGAGTCTAGAGCCTGTGCTCCGCAACAAGTGAAGCCGCAGCAAAGAGAAGCCCAGCACTGCAACCGAGAGTGGCCCTCACTCTCCAAAACTAGAGAAAGCCTGTGCAAAGCAACAAAGACCCAGCACAGCCAAAAATTAGTAAATAAATGATTTTTTAAAAATTCCATTCATAATAAGATTGTCGAGAAACATAAACACTGAGGACTAAATTTAACCAAAAGGGTATATAGCACTCTATAATCAGAACTATTCCACAATGCTAAAAGAAATTTTAAATGTCATAAGTAAATATACCATGCTCGTGGACTGGAAGATCAAGATTATATCAGTTCTCCCTACACTGATCTATACAGATTCAATACAATCCCAACTGAGTTTTCTGAGGAAACTGTAAAAGGTGATTCTACACTTTATATGGAAATGCAAAGGACTCAGAATAGCAAATCTTGAAGAGGAAAGTTGGAAGACTCACAGGATCTTATCTGATCATGTCAGGATAGGCGAAAAGATCAATGGAAGAGATTAGCGAGTCCAGAAATAGATCCACACATGGTGGTGAACCAATTCTTCACAAAGGCACCAAGTGTTTCCATGGGAAACATTCAAACACTGCTGCTAAAACAACTGGATGGCATTCATTCGATACTACATGAAAAAATAAATGACCTTCTATCTCATAAGGTAAGTCAAATTCATCTGAGGTAGGGCACAGAGAGATAGTCAAAGAGAGAAAAGCCTGGCGCGTTGCAGTCCATGGGCCTGCAGAGTTGGGCAAGACTGAGCAACTGAACAACAACAAAAGGCGTAGACTAAACCAAACAGTCATTAAAAAAAATAAAGAAAACAACTAGAAAACTTCTGAAAGAAACCACTGAAGAACTTTATGATCTTGAGATAGGCAAAGATTTCCCACAGAAGACAAAAAGCACAAATCATAAAAAAATGATAGATTGGATTTCATAAAACGAAAAGTTTCTACTCTTCAAAAGACAGTCAAGAAAACCAAAGCCATAGACTGGGAGGAAATAGACACAATATATATATCTGCCAAAGGACCTATGCAGAGAAGACACAGGAACTCTTCCTACTCAATAACAAAAGACAATACAATTTTAAAGATAGAAAAAATCCCCCAAAGTTACACGGTATGATTCCATGTATGTAACATTTTGAAATGACAACATTTTAGAGCTGAAGATCAGGTTCATGGTTGCCAGGAGTGTACAGAGGGAAATAAGAGGAAGGTGGCTATAGTTACAACAGGGCAACAAGAAGGATCCTCTGGTAAAGGAACTGCTCAATATCTTGGCTGTTGTAGTAAATACACACAAGGTGGCCAGTTGGTAAAGAACCTGCCTGCAATGCAGATCTAGGTTCAATCCCTGGGTTGGGAACATCCCTAGAGAAGGGAATGGCAACCCACTCCAGTATTCTTGCCTGGAGAATCCCGCAAGATAGAGGAACTTGGCAGGTTACAGTCCATGAGGTCACAAAGTGTCAGAGATGATGGAGCAACTAAGCACGCATGCATGCACACATGATAAAGTTGCATAGAACTGAATGTATAAACGTATACCTCCCATTACGTAGTCTGCAGAGGATCTACTTGTACTATTTCTTAAACTGCCTGTGAATCTATAATTATCTCAGCAAAAATTTCAATGAAAAAAATGGGCAAAATTTTAAACAGACACTTCATCAAAGAAGATATACAGAAATAAAGTAAAAAACTACATGAAACAAAATGGCTTTCATAAATGGTATTCAAAATGGTATTCTGGGCAATAATAAAGAATGAATTACTGATAGATACAACTACATGGACAAATCTCTATAGACACTGTTACATAAAAGAAGCCAGATAAGAAAGAATACACACAGTATGAACAAAACAGTGATCAGCTATGATAGGTGGGGGGATTATCTAGATGGGATCCAATGGCACTTAATGGGGTAATGGAAATGAATATTCTATATTTTGACTGGGATCTTGGTTTTAAGGATGGGTATATACCTTTCTTAAAACTCAATCAGAAAACAAACAAAACTGAACTAGTTGAACACTTAAGAACTGTGCCTCTTAGTGCATGCATAACTCAGTAAATAAATATAGTAGTACAGGCAGTTTTCAGTTACATAAAATTGTGAAGATGGCACTTGAGTGCCTATATGGGGGGGGAATCAATCTAGAATATATAAATTTCAAACTGCCATATACAGACCATTACATGTAAATGTCATATAAAGACCACTACATATGGCCCCTGCCTTTCTGGCCAGTCTTATATTCTGAATTCTCCACTTAAATATATGCTAAACGACCACTGAACAGTTTCCCTGATGGCTCAGCGGTAAAGAATCTGCCTGCCAATGCCAGAGACGTGGGTTTGATTCCTGGGTCGAGAAGATCCGCTGGAGAAGGAAATAGCAACCCACTCCAGTATTCTTGCCTGGGAAATGCCATGGACAGAGGAGCCTGGCGGGCAACAGTCCATGGGGTCGAAAAAGAGTTGGACATGACTTAGTGACTAAACAACAAATAAAAAAACCATTGAACCAAACGTTTGCAATTACTTCACGCTCCATATACTAGTGCAGGATACTGCCTGGTCTGTTACATACAACCTCTTTTTTGCCCCTAGGGAATTCCTACTTACTTTTCAACACTCATGACAAGTATCATCTGCCACCTATATAGACTTCCCTGCCCTTCTTCTGAGTTCCCATAGAAAAGGAAACTAGCACTTATTGAGTGCTTAACATACATTAGACATTTTTACACATTACCTCATGGCTCACATGGTAAAGATTCTGCCTGGAATGTGAGAGACCCGGGTTCAATCCCTGGGTGGGGAAGATCCCCTGGAGAAGTGAATGGAAACCCCCTCCAATATTCTTGCCTGGAGAATCCCATGGACAGAGGAGCCTGGTGGGCTACAGTCCAGGGGGTTATCATCTGCCACCTATATAGACTTCCCTGCCCTTCTTCTGAGTTCCCATAGAAAAGGAAACTAGCACTTATTGAGTGCTTAACATACATTAGACATTTTTACACATTACCTCATGGCTCACATGGTAAAGATTCTGCCTGGAATGTGAGAGACCCGGGTTCAATCCCTGGGTGGGGAAGATCCCCTGGAGAAGTGAATGGAAACCCCCTCCAATATTCTTGCCTGGAGAATCCCATGGACAGAGGAGCCTGGTGGGCTACAGTCCAGGGGGTCGGAAAGAGTCGGACACAACTGAGCAACTGACTTCCACTTTCCTTCTACTACCAGAATGAGAAAGTTGACAAGCAAGTGCAAATTAATGACTGTTGGNTGAAGGGACGGGATATCTCACTGGAGAAGGAGGAGTTTGGGGATCACAATGTCATATTCCCTGATTTTCATCCCAGCTCCATCTTCCCAAAGGGAGGGGGGATTTTTGTCTTTACAGAAGGGTTGGGCTTCCCTGGTGGCTCAGTGGGTGAAGAATCCACCTGGCAGTGCAGGAGACACGGGTTAGATCTCTGGTCTGGGAAGATCGCACATGTCACAAGCCGTGCGCCACAATCACTGAAGCCCGCGTATCCTAGAGCACAAGAGGAGGGGACACAGTGAGAAGCCTACCACACCTAGAGGGTAGCCCCTGCTTGCTGCAGCTAGAGAAAAGCCTGCACAGCAGCAGAGACCCTGCACAGCCAAAACTATATAAATACACAAAATTAAAAAAAAAAGAAGCAGCACCACAGTGTCAGTGCATGATGGGTGCTTCTTATCTCAAAGCTAATTTTATTGTAATGAGATCATAATGAGCAACAGGTGACTTTCCTATGCAGGAGATTGCCACCTTCCCTCACCTTTCTTTGTATGCTTCCATGGCACTTAGCATCCAACATCTTGTGTGTTTTCCTGTCAGTCTGGAGGTTTCTGCTTTTCTTTGTCTGCCCCTGGACCCCTGCTGTTTACAAGCTGTGTGATTTCCTGCCCCTTCCCCCAGTTCTCTGCTCATACCTAGCTACCTGCCAGCTGTAAGAAGCCCAACACCAAGGCCGCCACTGATCTGTTTTCTGTGTTTATAAATATGCCTTTGAGGAACATCTAAGTAGAGTTTACAGTCTGTAGTCTGTTGCCTCTGTTTTCTTTCCTTTAGCACAATGTTTTGGAAGTTCATCCATGTTGTAATGGACATCAGTGTTTCACTGTTTTTATGACTGAATAGTATTCCATTATATTCATCACCAGTTGACAGATCTTTGGATTGTTTTCCCTTTGGATTTTAGGAATAATGTTGTTATCAACATTAACAAGTCTTTATGTGGGCATTTGTTTTCATTCCTCTTCTATATGTACCTATGAGAGGAGTTGCTGGTCAGGTGGTAAGTTTATGTGTAACTTTTTAAGAAATTACCAAGCTGTTTTCCAAGTGGTGGTACCATTTTATAATCCCAAGAGCAACATAAAAGGTTCCAAGTTCTCCACATCCTTACCAATGCTTGTTATTGTCTTTCTTTTTTATTATAGTCATTCTAGCAGCTGTGAAGGGGTATCTTATGTCAGCCTTATTGTACATTTCCTAATGACTACTGAGGTTGAGCTCCTTTTCACATGCTTATTAGCCATCATCTTTCCTCTTTTTTGTTGGTCTTGAAAGGCTTTTTCTTTTAAAGGTTTGAAATAGCAACCCACTGAAGTACTCTTGCCTGGAGAATCCTATGGATGGAGGAGCTTGGTAGGCTACCATCCACGGGGTTGCAAAGAGTCAGACACGACTGAGTGACTTCACTTTCATGAAACAAACGAAAAAGCAAAAATGACATTTGTTGTTGATCAGTCACTCAGTCATGTCTGACTCTTTGCAACCCCATGGACTACATACAGCACGCCAGGCTTTCCTGTCCTTCACCATCTCCTCAAGTTTGCTCAAACTCATGTCCATTGAATCCTTGATGCCATCCAACCATCTCATCCTGTCATTCCCTTCTCCTCCTGCCTTCAATCTTTTCCAACATCAGTGTCTTTTCCAATGAGCCGGCTCTTTGCATCAGGTGGCCAAAGTATTGGAGTTTCAGCACCAGCATCAGTCCTTCCAACGAATATTCAAGACTGATTTCCTTTAAGATTAACTGGTTTGATCTCCTTGCAGTCCAAGGAACTCTCTAGAGTCTTCTCCAACACCACAGTTCAAAAGCATCACTTCTTCAGCGCTCAGCCTTCTTTATGGTCCAACTCTCACATGCATACGTGACTACTGGAAAAACCATAGCTTCGACTATACGGACCTTTGTTGGCAAAGTGATATCTCTGCTTTTTAATATGCTATTTAGGTTTGTCATAGCTTTTCTTCCAAGGGACAAACGTCCTCTAATTTCATGGCTGCAGTCACCACCTGCAGTGTTTTGGAGCCCAAGAAAATAAAGTCTGTCACTGTTTCCATTTTTCCCCATCTATTGCCACGAAGTGATGGGACCAGATGCCATGATCTAGCTTTCTGAATGTTGAGTTTTAAGCCAACTTTTCCACTCTCTTCTTTCACCTTCATCAGGAGGCTCTTTAGTTCCTCTTCACTTTCTGCCATTAGAGTGGTGTCATCTGCATATCTGAGGTTATTGATATTTCTCCTGGCAGTCTTGAATCCAGCTTGAGCTTCATCCAGCCTGGCATTTTGCATGATATACTCTGCACATAAGTTAAATAAGCATGGTGACAACATACAGCCTTGACGTACTCCTTTTCCAATTTGGAACCAGTCCATTTTTCTGTGTCTGGTTCTAAGTGTTGCTTCTTGACCTGCATACAAGTTTCTCAGGAGGCAGGTAATGTGGTCTGGTATTCCCATCTCTTGAAGAATTTTCCAGTTTGCTATGATCCACACAGTCAAAGGCTTTAGTATAGTCAGTGAAGCAGAAGTACATGTTTTTCTGAAATCTCCTTGCTTTTCCTGTGATCCAACAGTTGCTGGCAATTTGATCTCTGGCTCCTCAGCATTTTCTAAATCCAGCGTGTACATCTGGAAGTTCTTGCTTCATGTCCTGTTGAAGCCTAGCTTGAAGGATTTTGAGCATGACTTCGCTAGCATGTGAAATGAGTGCAATTATGCAGTAGTCAGAACATTCTTTGGCATTGTCCTTCTTTGGGATTGGAGTGAAAACTGACCTTTTCCAGTCCTGTGGCCATTGCTGAATTCCATCCTGTGGCCATTTTCCAAATTTGCTGGCAGTAATTTTTATTAACTCAAGGAGACCAAAGAAATATTAACGCATAGTGTTAATGTTTATATATTAAGTAAGAAAATTAAATATATACTATAATGTAGTTCTGTGGGAAATATATATCTATATTTTGGCTGTGCGACCACATGGCATTTGAGATCTTAGTTCCCTGACGAGTGATGGAACTCTTGCCCCCTGCAGTGGAAGTGCAGAGTCGTAATCACTGGCCCACCAAGGAAGTCCCCTGTGAGAAATACTTTAACAACAAGCTATTAACTTTTTATAATTGAAGTAAGTTGATGTATAACGTTATATGAATTACAGGTGTACAATATAATGATTCACAATTTTAAAAGGTTATATTCTACAGTAATTATAAAATGTTGGCTATATTCCTCATGTTGTACAATATATCCTTGTAGCTTTTTTTTTTAATATTTGTATAATTAGTTTATTTATATGCCTGTGCCAGGTTGGGTCTTATTTGCAGCATGCAAACACTTAGTTGTGGCATGTGGGATCTAGTTCCTGGACCAGGGTTCAAACCCAGGCTCAGTGTACTGGGAGCTCAGAGTCTTAGCCACTGAACCACCAGGGAAGTCTGCCTTGTAGCTTGTTTTATACCTAATAGTTTGTACCTCCTACTCTCTTACCCCTGTATTGCCCCTTACTTCTTCCATTTTTTCACTGGTAACCACTAGTTTGTCCTCTATATCTGTGAGTCGGCTTCTTTTTTGTTATGTTCACTAATTTGTTGTATTTTTTAGATTCCACATATAAATGATACCCTACACTGTTTTTCTCTGACTGACTTTGCTTAGCATGATGCCATCCAAGTGCATCCAGGTTGCTGCAAATGGCAAAATTTTCATTCTTTTTTATGGCTAAGTAGTATTCCATTGCGGAAATGGCAGTGGCACCCCACTCCATTACTCTTGCCTGGAAAATCCCATGGATGGAGGAGCCTGGTAGGCTGCAGTCCATGGGGTGGCTAGGAGTCAGACACAACTGAGCGACTTCACTTTGACTTTTCACTTTCACGCATTGGAGAAGGAAATGGCAACCCACTCCAGTGTTCTTGTCTGGAGAATCCCAGGGATGGGGGAGCCTGGTGGGCTGCCGTCTATGGAGTCTCACAGAGTCGGACACAACTGAAGCAACTTAGCAGCAGCAGCAGCAGTATTCCATTGTGTGTGTGTGTGTGTGTGTGTGTGTATCATATCTTCTTTCAACTTCTTTTAACAAACTATTAACTTTAGGACTATATTCCATTTATATACCTCTGAGAGATTGGATTGGGTGCAGTTTTCATTTTCACTGCTCACATATATTGCTCTTATGACTTAGAAAAAATCCAATAAAGATCTTAAAAGCAGACACAAAGGAAAAATAACAAAGAAATACACAAAATTAATAATGATGCCAATTGAAGGTGGAAGGATTATTGGTAGCTTTTTTCTCTTTCTCCCCCTTTTACTATACAGCCTGCAGTATTATGATACTGTTGGGTAAAGTGACTGTGGGAACCACATCTCTATGCCTCACCACAACCCCTCTTAAATCTGCTTCGTTCTTTTTTTTGTTTGTTTGTTTAGTTCTTAATCTAGCTATTCAATCCTGACCTTCCAATAATTGATCCTTTATTTTATTTTTTAAAATTCATCCCATTTCCTTCTTGGTATCTAATTTCAATTTTATAGCAAAATCCCTCTTCCCTTAACTCTATTCTAGATATTATTTTGCTTAATTCTAACCATATCCTCAGTTCCAATTCTAAATATTACTAGAGAGCAAGGACATTTCTCACTTGTTTTCTAAGACCTTTACCTCTTTAGAAATTATAGATAATCTAGAGTCTCAAGGTTATCTATATTTCTAAAGAGGTAAAAGGTCCTAGAATCTCAAGGATGGCAACCCACTCCAATACTCTTGCCTGGAAAATCCCATGGACTGAGGAGCCTGGTGGGCTGCAGTCCATGGGGTCGCTAAGAGTCGGGCATGACTGAGCGACTTCACTTTCACTTTTCACTTTCATGCATTGGAGAAGGAAATGGAAACCCACTCCAGTGTTCTTGCCTGGAGAATCCCAGGGATGGGGGAGCCTGGTGGGCTGCAGTCTATGAGGTCGCACAGAGTCGGACACGACTGAAGTGACTTAGCAGCAGCAGCAGAGTCTCAAGGTATCTGAGGCACTGAACTTGTTTGATGGAATTCTCCCTGAGTTGCACTTCTTCTGGAAGGCAACAAATGACACTAGGGTAGATTCCATGTTCCCAAGTTGAGAATGAATACACTGCCCAGTGCTCCAAGGGCTTCCGCCACGATGTTTTGAGCCTCACTGGACATGGAACAACAGACTGGTTCCAAATAGGAAAAGGAGTACGTCAAGGCTGTATATTGTCACCCTGCTTATTTAACTTATATGCAGAGTACATCATGAGAAACGCTGGACTGGAAGAAACACAAGCTGGAATCAAGATTGCTGGGAGAAATATCAATAACCTCAGATATGCAGATGACACCACCCTTATGGCAGAAAGTGAGGAGGAGCTAAAAAGCCTCTTGTTGAAAGTGAAAGAGGAGAGTGGAAAAGTTGGCTTAAAGCTCAACATTCAGAAAACGAAGATCATGGCATCTGGCCCCATCACTTCATGGGAAATAGATGGGGAAACAGTAGAAACAGTGTCAGACTTTGTTTTTTTGGGCTCCAAAATCACTGCAGATGGTGACTGCAGCCATGAAATTAAAAGGCGCTTACTCCTTGGAAGAAAAGTTATGACCAACCTAGATAGTATATTCAAAAGCAGAGACATTACTTTGCCGACTAAGGTCCGTCTAGTCAAGGCTATGGTTTTTCCTGTGGTCATGTATGGATGTGAGAGTTGGACTGTGAAGAAGGCTGAGCGCCGAAGAATTGATGCTTTTGAACTGTGGTGTTGGAGAAGACTCTTGAGAGTCCCTTGGACTGCAAGGAGATCCAACCAGTCCATTCTGAAGGAGATCAACCCTGGGATTTCTTTGGAAGGAATGATGCTAAAACTGAAGCTGCAGTACTTTGGCCACCTTATGTGAAGAGTTGACTCATTGGAAAAGACCCTGATGCTGGGAGGGATTGGGGGCAGGAGGAGAAAGGGACGACCGAGGATGAGATGGCTGGATGGCATCATGGACTCGGTGGACGTGAGTCTGAGTGAACTCAGGGAGTTGGTGATGGACAGGGAGGCCTGGTGTGCTGCGATTCATGGGGTCGCAAAGAGTTGGACACGACTGCGCGACTGAACTGAACTGAGAGGCAAAAGTACTGGAGTGGTTGCCATGCCCTCCTCCAGGGGATCTTCCTAACCCAAGGATGGAACCCACATCTCTTATGTCTCCTGCATTGGCAGGCAGGATCTTTACCACCAGTGCCAGCTGGAAGGCTATGGAGGTCCTTCCTTATTGATCTCTATCTCAGCACCCTGTCTGTAGTCAGTTGTCTGCTTACCTGTTGATTGTCTGTCCCCTCCATCGATTACATAGGTAGGTGCCGAGAGAGCAGCTTTTGTTCTGCTCACCACTCACTATATACACAGGACATACAATTTCAATATATACCTTTTAAGTGAAATAAATTAAACCATAGAGTGGAAGAGACCCCGAAGTCACCTAGTGTGTCCTCCCAACTCCCTCCACATCTTTCCTAATGAGTTCAAGATAGAAACTTCAGGTCACAGTAAATGCTGTATTTGGATATCTCAAAATGTCAATTAATTCTAAAGTATATTGAGTAGAAATCTGTCTTTCTGTCTGAAATTTCCCTTTACTTGTCATCTGGAGGTACACATAATAGACTTAATTCTTTTCAATGTCACTTTCAAATATTTGAATATAAATAAATTAAACCATAGAGTGGAAGAGACCCCGAAGTCACCTAGTGTGTCCTCCCAATTCCCTCCACATCTTTCCTAATGAGTTCAAGATAGAAACTTCAGGTCACAGTAAATGCTGTATTTGGATATCTCAAAATGTCAATTAATTCTAAAGTATATTGAGTAGAAATCTGTCTTTCTGTCTGAAATTTCCCCTTACTTGTCATCTGGAAGTACACATAATAGACTTAATTCTTTTCAATGTCACTTTCAAATATTTGAATATGACTGTCTCTTCCTCCCCACACTCCACACATATTCTCATTGCTCAGAGAAACTGCTCCAACTGCTTCAATTACTTCTCCCCCCACCAGACCCCCTCACCAGCATTTTTCAATGAATGGTTGCTTAATTTGAGGCATCTCAAATAGAATTCAATATGAAGAATACTGTGGGGTAATTATCTCCCCTTTTTTTTAATATGACCACTTTATATATGTAATAAAAGCTGCAAAAATTGTTTTCTCTCTTTTCTAACAATAAGATTTACATGCATTTGGATGAAGGCTAGGAAGTTCTAAGGGAGTGATTTGCTACAGTCCAAAGATGAGAAGAAGAAGAGCTAGTAATCCTTTTGATGAAGATCTGAGGCAGCCTCCTGGGTAGCCCAGGATATCCCCTTCAAAAGATGTAGCTCTTCTCAGCTCTTCAGTTCTTCTTTATACTTCCTCACCCTCCCTTTCCTGGACTGACTCCCACCTTACTCTAAGCAGAAGCTGATGGGTCTGTTTCCACACACAGTAGACGGAACTTTCTCTGCTATTCTGGAGACACAGTGAGCCTTGCCTCAGGGCCATGGGACTGCTGCCTCCCTGGGAATCTGAAGGGTTTCTTCCTGAAAGCTTTTTCCTTCAGAAGCCACCAGCACCTGGTGCAGGGCATCAAGAGAAAAGCTTGGATGGGGCCGGGGCTGTGAGAGTCTTCTTTCTGTAGTTTGTGGCTTTAATTTCTGCTTTCTTGCTCTATGTGCTAATTGCCCATTTCTTCTCTCCCATTCCTCTTTTTTCCTCATTTTTCCCCATTATACCTCCTCTAATCCCTTGGTCCAGAAGAGACAAACCCAACATTAATGATTGGCTGAGGAGGATGATCTTCCAGGTTCTGTATAGTCTCACCCAGAGCTCTGCAACAAGCAGTCGCTTTTCAGCCTGCAACTTTTTTCACGATGACACCATTCCTGCCACTTCAGTCATCACTTATTTGTGATGGAAGAGCTGAAGCATGGCCAAGTGGGAGGTGGGAAAATGCTGCAGGTTTGAATGGCTTTGCTTCTAAGTTGTATACCCTACCCATGTGTGTTGCATGTGCAATAGAAAATACCAAACATGTAGCACTCAAATAACTTTCTCCGTCTGACACATGTAAATAGGCACGAAGCGCTCAGGTACAGGGCAAACCACAGTTCACGTCATCGCATTGCACTGTCAGATCTGCTGTGGGCTTAACTGTGTTCCCTTGAATTCTTATGATGAAGCTCTGCATCTCAGGGTGAGGGTATTTGGAAGTGGGATCATTGGGAGATAATTAGGTTTAGATGAGATCATGAGGGTGGAGCCCTCGTGATCACATTAGTATCCTTATAAGAAGCAATACCAGAGAGCCTCTGTCTGTCCATCTCTTCTCTCAGTCCTGTGAGGACACAGTGATAAGTTGGCAGGAAGAGGACCCCTGCCAGTCACCTGGCACCTTGATCTGGGACTTCCCAGCCTCCAGAACTGTGAGGGAATAAATTTCCATTGTTTAAGCCACCCAGTTTATGGTATTTGTTACGGCAGCCAGAGCAGACTAATACAAATTCCCAAGCTAATTATTTGCTGTCTGCCATAACATTTGTTTTCCAAATGTGCCATTTGCACTCAAATCTACATGTAAATTGAATTAGCTAATTAATACAGGTACAAAATACCTCAGAATAGGAGTCCCTGGTGACTTCATTTCCCATTAATTCCTGTATATTTATATGTCTTCCCTTAAAACTCCTGGATTAAACTATGTTGGCTTCTCATTTAACTGTAAAGCACTCAGACAGTTTTATCTAAATGTTCTCCTGTCCCTGTTACCTTGATACCCTGACTGTTTCCTGAAACCTTACACCTATCTATCCCTACATTACCCTCTTGGACTGTGGGCCCCCCAAAATGATCCCATTTTGTAGCAAAACCCATGATTTCATTTCCATACCCTGTCTCTCTGCTGTTACGTTAAAAAATTAGGACTTAAAATGTAAGTAACTGGTTTCCTTTACAGGAGTAAAAAGGATTAAAATGGCCAATTTATCAATGATGATAAGGATGATGTCTAACATTTATGAGTATTCATTTAATTCTTATGACAAATGCTATGAAGTAAGGGATATTCTCTCCATGTTTATGGATGAGAGAGGTGAGGAAAAGAGATGGGTATACCATCTAAAAAGACCCAAAAGTCAAAGTAGAAAACCCTAAGAGGGAGTAGTTAGCAGCCTGGATTTGTTTCACTGCAGCTTACTTCTCAGGAGGACTTATACGTTGACTATTTCTTTTGTATAGAAGGTTACTAAATATCACCTTGCCATTTAGCCTTCTGTTGCCATGTGGGAAGTCTCCTGGTTTACTTCATTTGAATGATTCATGCTTCATACCATACTGAATACTCTCCGTCAATCAAGAAAAAGGTTTAACAAACTCACAGATATAGAGAACACACTTGAGGTTGTCAAGGGGAGGTCGAGTAGAAGAGGGATGGATTGGGAGTTTGGGATTAGCAGATGCAAACTAGTATATGGAGAATGAATAAACACAAGGCCCTACTGTAACACAAGAAACTATATTCACTCCCCTATGATAAACCATAATGGAAAAGAAAATGAAAAAAATATATGTATATGTTTAACAGAATCATTTTCCTGTATAGCAGAAATTCATACAACATTGTAAATCAACTATACTTCAGTATAAATTTTAAAATAAAAATAAATTTTAAAAAATTCACTTGTTTCAAGTGAAGAGTTTAGACGTGTGTGTTAGGAGCTGACATTAGACAGAGCCAGTAACCCTCACTCAGTATGGATGCTAAAGGCCAGCCCACAAGCACTTCAGATTCCTGTAACACTGCTCAGTTTTTTGCTTCTATAGTGATGCTTTTTACTTCCATAGTGATGCTTTTTACACAAGCATCCTCATTTGCCAGTTTTAAGGCTAGAAGACATTTGGCCCACACATGGGAAACAAAGGGCACCCTAGCACTTGCATCCTTTTATTGGGCTGATTCTATCTTGGATATTGAGAACAGAAGAATCTTCAAACAATTTCCTACTGCTAGCAGTGTGGTACAAATAGCTGTTGTTGGACAGACCATTAAACAATACAAAGATTCCCTTAAGACAGACTTAAGAACTTATAACATCTGCCTTTAGTCATGGGAGACTGTAACAAAACATGCTCTCGTGTGTCTATTTGAACAGCATCATCAGGCGGCGCAGAGTAGCCATTTAATCAACATGCACTGAGCTGAATGGAGATCTGTGGTAACCAGGGCAAAGAGGGCAATGGGATCCCCTGCTCCTCCAGGCCAAATTCATCTCCCCTTTGTAGAGCTAACTGGCCTCAGAGAGCAGGTGGCAAAAAAGCACATGGCATTGTTTTCTGTCCCAACCATCCTCTCACTACCTTGTAAATATAGGTCTGCGCTGGTGATCAGACGGTGGAATGTCCACAGCTAGAGGAGGCATGCTGTGACAGAGCGTCATTCTGGGAGGCCAAGCGCAAGCTCGGTCCCTTAACGCCTGGTGACCTTAGGCACAATGTTTAACTGCTTTTTCCTGGTTTGTGGTTTAATCTCCATTTCTTTGCAGGTTGGTCATAAAGATCCAGTCATCATCACTCATGAATCCTTTTCTTCTTTCCTCTTTGAGGAAATGGATGATGTCAGTTATTTCTGCATGCCTAGCTCCTACTGTATGTCTTATGTTAGACATCAAAAAGTGCTTGTAAAACATGTGTCTTGTTTCTCTCACATGTTAAAATACCTCTCTATATGCTGGTCATCTAGTTGATTCTTAAATTTTTTTTTTAAGAGAAAGTTTTTTTTTTAACTCAGGTTTAGGTTATTTACATATAAGCTATCTGTTAAGTTATGTATTAGTATTATTAGTATTAAGTTCAGTTATTTACATACAATAATGTACTCAATCTTAAGAGGACTCATTCTTAAGTGAATTTTTACATATCCATACAATCATGGAACTACCACTCAAGATAAAGATAGTAAAAAGCAATTCAGTTGCTTCAGAAGTTTCCTTCATGCTATTTGTAGCTAAGGCTCCCCTTGCTAGGGAAAATCATTATTCTGACTTCTGTCACCTTAGATTCATTTTGCTCATTCTTTGACTATGTACCTTGCTGTGTCTGGGTTCCTTCATTCAACAGTGCTGTGAGATTCATCCATAATGTCACGTACATCAGTAGTTTGTCCATTTTTTCCATTGTGCAGTACTCTGTGGTTTATATAAACTGTACTTAATCCACTCACCTAATGATGGACAATGGGTTTGTTTCCAGTTTTAGCAATGATGAATAAAGCTATAAATATACTTGTGTACATCTTTTGGTGCATGCAGGCATTCATTTCTCTTGGGTAAATGCAAGGAATGGAATTACTAGGTCGTAGGGTCATTGTATGTTTACTTTTATTAGAAACTACCAAACTATTTTATAAAATAGTTGTACAGAGTTATACTCTCCTCAGCAATGTATTGAATTTCAATTCCTCCAAATTCTTACATGAGAATCCCTTTTTTTTCAATTTTGTTTTTTCACCACACTGTGTGGCATGTGGGATCCTCGTTCCCCGACCAGGGATAGAACCTGTACCCTCTGCATGGAAGCGTGGAGTCAAGCGCTGGGCCAGGAGGGAAGCCCCTGTCTTACAAGCATTCTGATGTTGTCAGTCTTTTCAGTTTTAGCCATCTTGATGTAATGAATTTGGGTTTTCCTTTGAGGGGTATTTATAACTTATGAACTTATTAATAATTCCTTTTCCAATGTGGTCCTCCATCTTAGTAAGTGGTTTAATGTGATAAATATGCTTCTAGTCAAAACATCTATCTGGCAATCAGAGATGCAGAATGAGGTGCAGAAGGAGACTTGGATTCAAACATGACATGGTAGGAACTCCAAATTTCTAACAAGTAAATTAAATGTAAAATCAAGTATCAAAAGATAAAGTAAATAGAAAACCAGTTAAGATAATGAACAATGTAACTCTCTCTTGTCCTTACACTTATCAGTAGGAAATTTGGTTAGCAAATATTTACTAAACTCTTCCCAGATGGCTCAGTGGTAAGAAAAAAAATTCTGCCTGCCAATGTTGGAGCCATGGATTCAATCCCTGGGTCAGGAAGATCCCCTGGAGGAGGAAGTGGCAACCCACTCCAGTATTCTTGCCTAGAGAAATCCCACGGACAGAGGAGCCTGCTGGGCTAAAGACCATGAAGTTGCCAAGAGCTGGACAAGACTGAGTGACTAAGCACACGTATTAACTACCTCTGTGAGCTTGAGAGAATACTTGAAACTTTCTGATAATTTGTTCAGTGCTCAAAACCTTCACAAAATTGGTATTATCTTCATTATATAACTTGGGAAAGCAGAGATAGTTTGCTGAGGATGGCTACCTTCCTTTACCATGGTACAACCACAGCCCTCACCCCAAACCCTCTCCATCACCCAAGCTGCTGCTTTTTTTAAGTTTATTTATTTTTAATTGAAGGATAATTGCTTACAATATTGTGTTGGTTTCTGCCATACATCAGCACGAATCAGCCATAGGTATATATACGTCCCCTCCCTCTTGAACCTCCCTCCCACTTCTCAGCCCATCTTACCCTTTAGGTAGCCACAGAGTACCAGTTTGAGTTCCCTGAGTCACACAGCCGGTCATCCATACTGGCTATCTATTTTACATATGGTAGTGTATATATTTCCATGCCACTCTCTCCGTTCATCCTATCCTCTCCTTCCCCCATCCTCCCGCCACCTTCTGGTCTACAAATCTGTTCTTTATATCTGCATCTCCATTAAGCTGTTGCTTTTTCAATCCTCCTAAAGGACAAATGTTCTTTCCCTACTAAATAACACTCAAATGACCCACCTTGTCCACCAAATAAGGTCCAAGTTCTTTTTTTAAAAAAGTTATTGGAGTATAGTTGGTTTAGAATTTGTGTTAATTTCAGTTCAGTTCAGTTCAGTCGTTCAGTCGTGTCCGACTCCTTGCAACCCCATGAATCGCAGCACGCCAGGCCTCCCTGTCCATCACCAACTTCCAGAGTTCACTCAGACTCACGTCCATCGAGTCAGTGATTTCAGGTGTACAGCAAAATAAATCAGTTATACATATACATATATCCACTCTTTTTAAGATTCTTTTCCCATATAAGCCATTACAGAGTACTGAGTAGAGTTTCTTGTGCTATACGTGCTTGTGTGCTAAGTCGCTTCACTTCTGTCCAACTCCTTTGTGACCCTATGAACTGTAGCCCACCAGGCTCCTCTGTCCATGGGATTCTCCAGGCAAGAATACTAGAGTGGGTTGCCATGCCCTCCTCCAGGGGATCTTCCTAACCCAGGGATTGAACCCTCATGCCCTATGTCTCCTGCATTGACAGGCAGGTTCTTTACCGCTAGCACCAACAGGGAAGCCGCTTGTGCCATATCAGTTCAGTTCAGTTGCTCAGTCATGTTCGACTCTCTGTGACCCCATGAATTGCAGCACGCCAGGCCTCCCTGTCCATCACCATCTCCCAGAGTTCACTCAGACTCACGTCTATCGAGTCAGTGATGCCATCCAGCCATCTCATCCTCTGTCGTCCCCTTCTCCTCCTGCCCCCAATCCCTCCCAATATCAGAGTCTTTTCCAATGAGTCAACTCTTCACATGAGGTGGCCAAAGTACTGGAGTTTCAGCTTTAGCATCATTCCTTCCAAAGAAATCCCAGGGTTGATCTCCTTCAGAATGGACAGGTTGGATCTCCTTGCAGTCCAAGGGACTCTCAAGAGTCTTCTCCAACACCACAGTTCAAAAGCAGCAATTCCTTGGCGCTCAGCTTCCTTCACAGTCCAACTCTCACATCCATACATGACCACAGGAAAAACCATAGCCTTGACCAGACGGACCTTAGTCGGCAAAGTAATGTCTCTGCTTTTCAATATGCTATCTAGGTTGGTCATACTTTTAGAAGGTCCTTATTAGTTGTTGTTGTTATTTAGTTGATAAACTGTATCTCACTCTTCTGCAACCCCATGGACTGTGTAGCCCACCAACCTCCTCTGTCTATGGATTTCCCAGGCAAGAATACTGAAGTGAGTTACCATTTCCTTCTCCAGGGGGACTCTTCCCCCATCCAGGGATCAAACCAAAGCTCCTGCATTGTCAGGCGATTCTTTACCACTGAGCCACCACGGAAGTACTTCTTATTAGTTACCTATTTTAGATAGTAGAGAGTGTGTGTGTCAATCCTAATCTTCCAGTTTAAGGTCCAAATTCTTACCCATTTCGCAATCTCCTTTCCTGCCCCTCCCCACCCTTAGTTAGAGTTTGTTACATTTCCGTGTTTATCTCTCATTGCTCCCCTTCATAAATCTGACCCTTAAAATCAAACCAGAGATATTCTACACATTGTGCTCTACATGGAACTATCTCTGCCCTCAGACTGCTGTTACTCCAACTTCTATCAAAATACTTCCTGACGTTTTGAAAGTTTAAATGACACCTCTTTTGTGAAATTGTCTCTGATTTCTCATTGCCCACAGCACTTCACTACACTGAGGGGGAGGCAAAAATTGAAAGCTAGCATGATAGAAGTCTGAACTGAGCCTAGCAGGAATACCAATTTCTCCAGACCTGTCTGATGAGTGGGGAGCCTCCCATGAGCACAATCTGCATGACGCACCTGCAGGAGAAAGGGGGCCTGTGATGAAGACGTTTCAGGGGTTCCTGGGAGCTGAGAATGGGAAGTGAAGAGCACAGTGTGAGGTTTGTTTCCCATACTGGTTCCGATTGGCCAGCGTTTAGGCCCTACGGAGAAAAAGGAGAAGACGAGTGACTGCTAAGGGAGCGGTGTTCACAAGAAAATCTTTAGAAATATGGGGGCAGAAGCAACCTTGGACCCGTCTGCAATCCACGCAGAGTGTCATGAGGTTGGGCGCTCTCCCAACCTTAGGGTCCAGCTTTGGCATCTCGTGGGCTCCAGCATTGCACGGGGAACCCATAGATCTGATCAGAGCAGTGGGAAGTCCTGTGGGAAGGGACGTGTCTGTGAGTTCCTCTGAGTTCCCAGAATCTGATGGAAGCCTCAGAAATACTTTAAGAATGCTTAATAGATGCCCAAGACTCTGTGTAAGGACTTCCCTGTAGCTCAAATGGTAAAGAATCTGCCTGCGATGCAGGAGACCAGAGTTCAGTCCCTGGGTCAGGAAGATCCTCTGGAGAAGGAAATCCAGCTTTGGCATCTCGTGGGCTCCAGCATTGCACGGGGAACCCATAGATCTGATCAGAGCAGTGGGAAGTCCTGTGGGAAGGGACGTGTCTGTGAGTTCCTCTGAGTTCCCAGAATCTGATGGAAGCCTCAGAAATACTTTAAGAATGCTTAATAGATGCCCAAGACTCTGTGTAAGGACTTCCCTGTAGCTCAAATGGTAAAGAATCTGCCTGCGATGCAGGAGACCAGAGTTCAGTCCCTGGGTCAGGAAGATCCTCTGGAGAAGGAAATGGCAATCCACTCCAGTATTCGTGCCTGGAGAATTCCATGGACAGAGAAGCCTGGCGGGCTACAGTTCATGGGGTCACAAAGAATCAGACACGACTGAGTGACTAACACACACACACACACACACACACACACGACTCTGTGTAAACCTGGGGCAAAAGCCTGTAGAATTTGGATTATTAGTGTTGATTCAATTTCATTTATGTGCACAGACAAGGAAGGCCTGGAAAAACTTGGGTTATGTAGATATTCATTTATGACTTGAAATGGTTTAAAACTTATCTTCATGTAAGTATCTGATTTGATCATCTCATAACAACCATATGAGATGGAATTAATTATCACTAGGTTTTTCTGTTTTTCTGGTCGGAGAAGGCAATGGCACCCCACTCCAGTACTCTTGCCTGGAGAATCCCATGGACAGAGGAGCCTGGTGGGCTGCAGTCCATGGGGTCGCGAAGAGTCGGATACGACTGAGCGACTTCACTTTCCCTTTTCCCTTTCATGCACTGGAGAAGGAAATGGCAGCCCACTCCAGTGTTCTTGCCTGGAGAATCCCAGGGACGGCAGAGCCTGGTGGGCTGCCGTCTATGGGGTCGCACAGAGTCGGTCACAACTGAAGTGACTTAGCAGCAGTAGCAGGTTTTTCTGATATTAGTGGATTTGAGCACAGTATTGATTGTGGAAAGAGTCTAGACTTATTGTCAGCAGGCCTAATATTGAGCCCTTTTTCTTCTACATATGACTGGGTGATCCTGGATAAACCCAACCTCTCTGAGCTTTAATTTCTTACTGGCAGGAGAAGAATAACAGTTCATTTTGCATGGGGATGCTGTGAACCTCTGAGATGATAAACAACTCCTGTGCAATTGTGAGAAATTATCATGGCACATGACTTTCTACCAATGGCATTCACCTTCTGCCATGAATCAGTGTTTCCATACATGTCTCAAGAGACTGAAAATACCAAAAGGAATGTATTCATGTCTTATTCCTCTCTGTGTCATCTCATCCTGAAATGTAGGATGGTGCGGAATACCTCAGGGTGATATGTTTCTCATCTTCAGTGGGAAGGTACAGGAAAGGATTCATGCTTCAGAACTATTTGAACTAGACACCAATCTGGAGAACCTAAAATTATTTATTAAAGTCATCAGCTGTATAACAGAGACAGATATAACTGCTCAAATCAAGCTTCCTAGGAACATAATACATGGCTAAGATAGAACATAAGCTACTGAAAGAGAGCAGGGAGTGGCCAGTTTTTTCCATGAAGGGTCAGATAGTAAACATTTTAGGTTACTGTGGCAACCACTTTATTCAGCCATTATATCATATCAGCAGCCATAGATAATATGTAGGCAAATTAGAGTGTCTGTATTCCAACAAATTGCATTTTAAAAAACAGGTGGTTGGTCTGTTTTTGGCCTGCGGGCTACAGGTAGCCAACTCCTGAGGTAGAGGTTTGTCCTGTTGCCAAGGAGGATTTACTGACACAAGAAGCCGAAAGTGGTGACATAAAATAATTGAAGTCACTGAGTGAAAGTAAAGATCTCTGTGAAATCTAAAAAACTAAAAAGAACAAGCCCATAATCAGAGAGATTCCATATAAAATGCCTACTGAATTGGATAAAAACAAATTTTATTCTAAAAAAGTTCGGAAAGGTAAAAAGAAGACACACAGGTTTTAGCTGCCAGAAAACTACTGTGGGCCAAACAGCATGATGTGACTTCTCAGAAAATCTAACGTGCTCCAGCCTCCATTAAGGAAAGCAGAGCATCCAGAACAAAACAAGGTGATCATCCCAGGGGGGCGGGGCTATGTCTGTCCAACTCACAATAGCAACCTTCACACCCAGGAAGTGCTCACTGGACAATAAATCTGCTCCAGGTGGAGCAGTTGGATATCTGAGTGTCTGTTCTGTGCAGTCTCTGTGCTGAATTCAAACGTGAAGACTGCTGTTTGAGCTGAGAGCTAAAAGGCAGTATCCAGGTAATGCAGGAGAACAGTGTTTGGGGGAAAGGGGACCCGGGCGGGGGCAGCACTAGAATCTACTCTGATTTTCTGAAGGAGCTCCATTACACTCTTTCCCTTCAATATCCAATTAAAATAAAGGTTTCTGGAAAAAAATGGTGGGGGTACAGAAGGCATCACACTTTCTAAGATATCTTAACATTAGCTTTGTTTTTGGAAAACATTGTTCCCTTTACCTGAGAGAGAAGAAATAAATGCACTGACCTGTTTAAGAAAACATTTGGAATATTTCACATAGGGCTACAAAGGAAGATGAATTCAAAAAACCCGTAGGTCTGCAGTGGGAGTTCTCATAGTGACCCATAATCCCCTTGCAAAGGAACTAATTATGTTTGGAGAAGATGTGTGTGCCTGATAAAATAATTAAAAATAAATTGCTCTCCTTGGAAATCCAAATTAACGAGTGTTAGAGCAACCCTGTTGGTCACATAGATGATAAATAGACGTGGTTTCTCAAGTCTGTTAGGTGGCACTGATTGATTTCCAATTCTGGCTACAACAGGGCCTGAGCAGCTTTTGAAACAGAGGTGAGGGGACCTCAGGCTCAGTGGGGACAGACGATATCTCTTAGGCAATGGTGGTTGGAAGTCACCAGCCATGACACTCCCCATCCCCCAGCCCCTGACTTTTCCTGGCTGAGAATAGAGGACGCAGAGGAGCCAGTCCCCTGGAGCTCCTAGTCACTGCCAGAGCAGGGCAGGAGAGAAGCACTGTTAACCCTCTGCCCTCACATACCTGCCACAGCCCCTTTTCCTGCTACTCAATGCTGTCAGGTCAAGGAAAATAAGGCCTTTGGCTAAGAAGAGCCAGGAGCCAGATGGACCTTTGGGTGTGGGGAGGAAAGGGAGATTTGAGTCCTTGGGGAGCTGACTGGACCACTGTTGCAAAAATTTAAAATATTTTTTTGTTTACCAATGACTTACTAAGTCTTATGGAGAAAAAAAAGAAAGAAAGGCTACAAAATACTTTATCATTTCATTAAGGAACCCGTATTGATTAAGAACCTACTATGCTGAGCTTGCTTGTGAGTAGCTAGCTTTAAAGAAGGGATGGCGATGGGGTGGAGGAGAAGATGGGATTTCTGTCTTCAAGGTTGTCACAGTCTGCTTGGGAGGCACATTTGGTGTGAATGAAGGGCATATTCCCAACTTCTCTTGCCTTGCTGGCTTCAGGTCCTTTCCTATGCCTCTGATCTGGAGGCAAAGATCACCTAGAGCCAGGGTGGCTGGACCGCTGAGTATTCTCCAGAGAATCAGTGACCTAAGAGAGCAAGGCGGAAGAAGCGTGGCCCTGGAGTCTGCCATAGGATCTCACTTCACACCCAGCAGCTGAGTGAGGGGGGTATTCTTCTCTTTACAGGTCTTTCGGATGAAGAGCCTAAGCCTTGGGAGGTGTGGCAAATATAAGACCTAGCTCCTGGGGGGATGCAAGGGGGTGAGTAGATGAAATACAAAGAAACACTTAACTGTTTCTGGAACCACAAACATGTTCAATACATGTTTCCTTTGAGTCCTGGGTGCTTTACCCCAGGCCACAGACTCAGAGAAGGACAGAACCAGGGGGCGCGCCTATCTTGGGCAGTCCAGTTCCAAAGTCTTTCCTCTTTGTGGGCACCTCTCAGGATTCAACTGTCTTCATTGTCATCGTCTTCCATCCTGTTTGTGGTCCTGCCTCCAGCCCCTTTCAAGTTCACCCAGAGGCTCTGTTCTTTCTGCATGCTTAGACTCAGAGCTGACAACTTCTTGGCCTTCCAGTACAGGCAGAGGAGGCATATGAGCAGAAAGAGAAGTATGACGAAGGGGCAGATGAATAGGAAATAGACTGAAAGTGCTGATGAGCAGATCCTGGAAGGAAACGTGGGCTCTGTACCAAAAAGGAAGAAAATAAAGAGAATCATTAGTCTCCAGCTTATTTGTACTCATCAATTATAAACACTTCTGGGATTTATTGTTACAGGAAAATATAGTAAAAATAACGGGGCCAGATAGCAGGGGGCCCCTTAAATCACACTCGAGGAGCCAAGGAAAGGGAGTTGGGAGAAGAGGGCTCTAGGGCGGCTTCTTCCAGCCTGACTCCCCCTCACCCAGCAATTTCCAACCACCAGAGGTTCTGATGACCTACTTAAAACTAACAGCCAGAAATGAAAACAAAACAAAAAAGAAAACCTCTCCTTTAATCTTCTTTCCTCAGAAAAGATATCTATAATTCAACCCTCGTTCCCAACTCTGTTGCCGATCCTGAATTTTTAACTGAGTTATTCCCACTGCTGCTTCTGAAACACACACACAGGCGTGTGCACACACACACACACACACACACATTCTACACTGTCCTTATATAACAAGAGCACCCACAAATAAGAAGCACCATCCCTTCCCAAATCTCTAAATTGGCCTCTCATCCCCTGGCAGCCCCACCTCAGCCCCTTCCAGCCCCTTCACCTCATCCTCCCACTGTTGCCTCTACCTGGTGAGCTCCTGCTCCCCACCATATCCTCATCGGTCATATCCTATAGCCTCTGGGTCCTGCCGGCCTCATTCTCCATCGCATTGGCCTTCCCACCTTGCCTCAGGCACAGTTTTTCTCTTCTCTCTGTCTTCTTCTCACACATACCTTTGTTTAGACTTCTTTCATTCCCTTTTAACCATCTTTGTCATCACAGTTACTCCAGTAGGTCTCCCAGTGTCCTTTGTTTCTATAGCCCCTGCCGTGCCTAGCACATGTGCCTTGATAATGCTTACTGATCTGAATTAAACTGGCTGGCCTGCAACCTCATGGGCAAAGGCTACTATATAAAGGCATGCTGAAGCATCTGGCAGCTGCAGCCTGCGGGGAAGTGCTATCAGCACATAGACTCGCAGAGCACGCACCAGCAGCCCCCAGGGGTTCTGGCCCTGCTACCAGGAAAGCAAAGGCGAGCAGACTGCCAACACCACAGGCTGAAGGAAGCAGTGCCCTGAGTTACTAGTCAAAGAACAGGGATTTAGCTCTCAGTGCAGAAAGACACATACTTAAAGAGACACCAACTATTAAATACAGTTTTCCAACTATGTTTATTTACAACAGGATATTCAAAATCAGGGCTGTTCTGAAAAATCTGATATTAATGGTAGCTGTGCTTTTATTGGAAAATTGCAATGACCCAAGCACTTTCTTCTTCAGCGGTAAAACTATAGGATTCATGGGATTACAGATGCTTAGAGATGAAGACAACAGGTTGAAGTGTCCTTGTGACCAACCCCATGCTGCAAGAATTCCATTTTTGGCATTGCTAATACATTTTGTACCTTGAAAAACTTCTCTTTATGGGAAGTCAAGAAAGAATCTAAACCTGGGTACAGCCCCTGTATTTGTAAACTTCCGGAGGAGAAGGCCCATGTCTTATGCATCTTTTCCTTCTGTGTAGCACTTTGTTCACAGGTCATCAGTGGAGATTAAAGAATGAGACAATTGCATGAGTGATTTGCACACAGAGGAACTCAGGAGTCACTGCCATGATGTTCCCCAGAGTACAGATCATCTCTGAACATAACGCTGGCAGCTTTGAACAGGGCTGGCAAGGAGCTGCAAGGGTTTATTCCCTGGCTTGTCTCTGGCCTCATTTACATCCTCCACCCTAAATCTAGCTTTTGGTTTTGAAAGGGTGGGCAATGATAAAGCTAGATTTTGAATTCTTTCTCACTGCTTTCCACATCCTTCCTGACTCTTCTCTCCAAGGCTCTCCTATAATAATTCTTCTAGGTCTTATCTGAATACATTTGAAAGCATATAGTTAAGAAAAAGGTACAGAATGCAATGTTAAAAAAGAACGGTGCTATAGAGACCAGTGAGCAAGAGTTCTGGCCTTGCTACTTCACACTACTCATGTAGGGAGTTGGGATTGAGTATCTTTGTTTCAAAGATAGTTGGGTTCAAATCATGGCTCTACAACTCACCGTTATTGACTTTGGACATGTTACTTATCCTCTCTTTCTAATCATTAGTTTCCTTGTCAATCAAATGAGGATAAAATTTCCAGAGTTATAATGAGATAATGCTTAGTAAAGCATTAAACAGTGCTTGGCACATTTGTTGAATTAAAAAAGAATAAATATCAACTAGAAAGCAATGAACAAAGTTAGGAAAATCACAAGGAAGTTTTCCTCAGGAGACCAGGCAGAAAAGAGGGCTGCAGGCCTGGCTCTGTCCTTCCACAGCCCAAGCCTCTCCCTTATATCTCTGATCTCTCTGATCCCAAGGCAGGGAGACATTCAGTTGAGAGTCAAATGATTACTTGTGAGACTCTGGCTTCCTTTTCCAATCATGGGAAGCAGAGAATTGGGAGGTAACAGTCCCATGGCACCCATGTGTCACTGTTGCTAGGACGGCGGCATGCTGATGGGGAAACAGGGCCGGCACAGAGAAGGCAGAAAGAAGCGGCTCTTGGATTTTTCTGCCACTGAGACTCTAACCTTCAGCATGAAGGGACTGCCAGAGGGCCTGACTATATAAATGGGGAGGAGGCTGCTTGACTTCAAGCAACCTGTCATCCAAGGACAACAAAACAGACCCCTCACAGTGCTGAATTGGCCCACAGCTAGAAGCTGTCAGCTCCGGTGCTTCTAAATGACCTCTCCTGGGAGGGCAGCACTTGCTCTGGGTCCCACAGTCACTGTTCTCACCATCTGCCTCTCACCCATATCTGGATGAGCATTAGTGACATTCAAAACCATTAAGGTTTGGCATTTTGAAGCAATCCGAGTAAATGCCCTGTGCTCCAAGCACAAGGCCTGTAAGGCAGAGCCAAAAGTGTAATGAGAATGCTTCATCACAAGGTTTTGTTTGTAACTTGTTTCTACCTTGCAGCCAAGCATATCATGAGGACTGTTCTTGTCTGATACTACCCCAGATATACTGACTTTGGGCTTCACTGGTGGGCTAGTGGTAAAGAACTAGCCAGCCAATGCAGGAGATATAAGAGACGCAGGTTCTATTCCTAGGTTGGGAAGATCCCCTGGAGGATGGTATGACAACCCACTCTAGTATTATTGTTGGAAAATCCCAAGGACAGAGGAGCCTGGCAGGCTACAGTCCATAGCGTCGTAAAGAGTCAGACACAGCTGAAGCAACTTAGCATGCACACGTGCATACAGACTTTGGAGAGGAAAGGTTGAGGATAATGAAGGGACTATCAACTCTCCCTCAACCCCAACCCACACTTGGGCAACTGACATGCCAGGTGTGGCCATGTGGGAGAGGTGGCTCCTGCCAAGAACTGAAGGCAAGGTTAGGTAATGTGATACAAGTACATCCCAGAGTAAATGAGCCCCTGACAGCATTGGTTTCAACTCCATTAAGACTCGCTTGCCCATTCTTTCATCAAGCATTTTTTGAACTGAGCGCTATGTGCCAGGCCTTGTTGAAAGCACCGGGGTAGCACTGATAAATGACACATCCTATCCAGAAACATCAGTGTGATAGGGGCTCAAGTCTCCTATGAGGACTTGCTTTCTAAACATATCCTTACCACTCAAAAGCTGGGAAATAGTAACAAACACCATACTACCACAAATTATCCAGGACCCAGAAAGCCTTATAAGCTTGCCTATTAATTAATCAGAGAATTCTCTAGAATGAGATACAAAATGACTTAGGTAGTTGTTAGCCCCTGTGTTGGCTTAGTCATAGCTAAGAAAGTAAGATGGAGAGAAAAATGCAAGGTGAGATCCACCAGGGAAACACTTCTCCATTTTCTGCCTTCACAGGAGTCACATGCATCATAGTTTTATTAAGTAGCCCCAAACTAACCCAATCAACAGAGATGGTAGAAAACCATCTGAGAAGTGAGAACTGGTTGCCTATTGTATTTGACCTGAACTTTATTAATATACAGAGCTGGTCCTGACCAGGAGGGCAGCTATATTGATTCAGTAAGTGTATTTAAACATCTTCTGTGTGCCAGGCACTGTGCTAGGGCTGAGAACAAGACACTCAATCTTTGCCTTCCCAGAAGGTATTGTCTGGCCCTGATGATGGATGTTAAACAAGGGTGATGACTAAGAGACAAAAGTAAGCACTGAGAATGTAGCGTTAAGTTGGTTGGTGAAGGATTAGTAAGTGTTAACCAGGGACAGATAACATGAAGGAGAATTCCAATCAGGAGGTGGTATAAATTCACTCAAGATGTTGGACCGTCAATCTTATCCACTCTCTTCTAAGCTTCCTCTTCTGATTCTCCAATGGTTCTTTTCTCTCTAGAATATAAACGTGCTCAAGTCCCTACTAACTTCAAACCAAAACAGAACAAAGCAAAGCGTCAGCGAATCTCTTGCCTTTTGTTCTTGTCTTCTCTCCCTTTACATCAAAGCTCTTGAAGGACTTTCTTGGCGGTCTCATGGTTAAGAACCCACCTTTCAATGCAGGGGACATGAGTTTGATCCCTGGTTGGGGAATTAAGATCCCATATGCTGTAACGCAACTAAGTCCACACACTGCAACAAGAAGTCCTTGCACCGCAACTAGAGAAAGCCCATAAACCTCAATGAAGACTCAGTGCAGCCACACACACACACACACACAAGCTCTTAAAAGCATGAGCTGGATTTGATGTGTCTACTTTCTCCCTGCAGTCTCATTTTACTACTTTTCTGTGATTGTCCTATGTTGTCAAACCCAAAAGATATTTTCCTATTTTTGTCTTAATTGATCTCTTTGCAGTAGCTGAATCTGTTGGCTCTCCCTTTCTTCTTGATACCCTTGCCACTTTTGCTGTCTGTGATACCACCAAACCCCAGTTCTCCTATCTCTGGATACTCCTTCTGTTCTTCACAGGCTTCTCTTCTGCAATCCTCTGAGAAATAGTGGTATCTCAGGGGTCCATCCTTGGGTATCATTATAGGCTATAAGTTGATGATTTCTAATCTATAACTCTGGCAGAGATCTCACTTGGAAATTCCAAAGTTTATTGGACAGATCTCCCTAGATAACTCACTGGTGCTCCAAACTCAATTCCAGCCCAGCTTACTTAAAATTGAACTAATCTCCTTCTTTAGATCCTTTTCTTATATTACCTCATCTAGAGGCTGTCCCCACTATACGGAAACCTGGTATTTATTCCTGATCCTCTTCTTCTGCTCATTCACCCTCCACATACACACATAGGCATGTGAGCTCAGTCACTTCAGTCACGTCCGACTCTTCATGACCCCATGCACTTAGCCTGTCAGGCTCCTCTGCAGGATTCTCCAGGTAAGAATACTGGAGAGGGTTGCCGTACCCTCCTCCAGGGGATCTTCCCAACCCAGGATCGGACCCCTCTCCTGCATCTCCTGCTTTGCAGGCGGGTTCTTTACTGCTGAGCCGCTGGGGAAGCCACACACACATAATCAGTCTCTAAATCCTAAAGACACCGTCTCCGAACGTGGAACGCCAAGTGCTGTCCTCTCAGCCCCCATGGGCGCTGACTTCATGTGGGCCTTCACCTTGTCTCACCTTGGCCCCTACAGTCAATTTCAAATAGTTCTCCCGGCTCTGTGCCTGCCTCCCTTCCAATTCACTTTTAACACTGCTCCCAGGGGGAGCTTTCTAAAGTGCAAATCTGACATGTCACTACCCTGCCTGAATTTGTTCAATGACACTCTGTAACTTCCATGATAAAGCTCACCTTTCCTGGCTCTGTACAGAGGACCCATTTGACAACAGTACCCTTTCCATCTCCTGAGTCTCCCCTCCTGCCATCCTACCACAATTTCTCTGATCATCTTGCATATCCTTTCCTTTTCCCAAAATATGTGCTTTCCTTTGTACAGGCCCCATACTCTGGGAACATCCCCAGATCTCCTCCCCACCTAGCCCTGCCTCTGCTCCCTCCTTAGTATCCTGAGACTACTTCATTCATGACTCCTATTACATTCCCCTACCAGCCTCAGCTCTGTGGGAACAGACTTCATAATATATTTTTTTATCTGCCCTTAGAATCTCATATGGTGATTTATTGAACAAATTAAAATATCTTGCCACATAAATAGATATATTCAAATGTAGATGTGTGTGTGTTAGCATGCCTGGAGGCATAAGGGGAAACTGAGGTAACATTTGTTCAGCACTTACAACGTGCCAGGACTGTGCTAGACACTTCATATGCGTTTGTATTATGGCCCTCATTTTATAAGAAAGCTGAGGAACCAGGGGATGACTTCACCGCTAGTAGGGAGGTGACAGGGCACCAATTTGAGCCTAGGCTTCTCTGATTCCAAATGCTGGAATTTTTATTATCCCACACTGTCTCCCCAAATAGAAAGGAACAGTCAGGTAGAGGAAGTGAGATGCTGTATTATACAGGTTGACTTGGGAACACATAACTGTACTTACAATGAAAACCCTCAGGTTCTGATGGCACAGGCTTCTAAGCACCTTCACTTGTGAAGAATACAAAGACCATTTGGTTTGTAACGCTTTCTTCTCAGAATTCATTTTTTAAAAAAAAAACCTTACACCTGCTTTCTAAGAATTCCACAAAGATGAGCAGTGTGTACACACACACACACACACATACACACACGTATGCTGTGAACAATCCCATCTGTCTCAGGAGAGATGTGCTTTTTAGTCATAGAATATATGCTTTTTACAGTTATTATCTATTTATTCTACTACACAAACTGCTGAATCTACAGAGCCCAGGAATTCCAGTGGGAAAACATGTACAGAATATGCTTAGGGTGGGGACTTCCTACAGTTGTTGGAATGGAAGAAAAGCTGATAGGAAAATCAATTCTTCTGCTTGGAAACCTGGGAGAAGAATCCTGCTGAAGAACAGTCAGGGAGAGAGAGTGATGGACTCCAGGGAACAGGTTAGATAACTCTGATTTCCACTCCAGAAGCCTTGCTGGGGCTGGGATGCAACTATTACTACTCTGAGACAATGCCATTCATTCTTAGTAGTCCTCGTTTCCACCTGTGGACTGTCTCCAAAGCTAGCTGGCACTGTAAGGAGGTCATCTTTATTGATCCTTTCTACTCTTCCTGGCGTGGGAAACCAAGACCACACCCCTGCCTCTCCAGTGATCCTCTCTTACTGCAAGTGCAACCTATAGCTCAGCTCTCGCCTTCTCCTTCAACTCCACCAGAAAGAAGTTGCTGAAGGATGAGCAGCCTATGACATCTACCAGCTCATTGATCACCTGGGAAGATTGAGTGGTCTGGCTGGAGGAATTTTTGCTTAATGAATGCCTGTTATGTGCTTGGCACTGCACTGGCTGGAAGGAACCCCTCTTCTCCTTCACAACCTCTTATTCTGCATGCCTCCTGAAGCTGAGTGCTCAGCAGAAGAGACTGACCATCCACACAGAGAAGACCATTGTGCCCAATGGTCTTCAAGTATCTGCGTTTTTGCTAGAGCCTGTAAACAAGTTCTATGGGGCACACTTCCTCCTGTGATGCCTTTTAGAATGCAATTAGGAGAGACACACCCACTGACTATCATGATCAACGATCTGGTAGTTTGTTGAGCACCTCAGTAAGAAGCTTGGCACTTATTTATTGAGAAAGAATTTTCTTTTTGTTTGGTTGGTTTTTGACTCAGGGAGCATCAGGGAGCATTAAGATGTAGCTGATTTTGGTTGAACAAGGTTACAGACAAAGTCAGCATGTCTCTATTCCTCACCCAGAATACTCACCACCGGTCAGTATTCTGAGATTGGAGTGTCAGCTAAGAGATAAAGCTGTCTGCTTCAAACATTATTTGGTTACTTAAAGGGATACAATATTGATGGCTTTTTTGTTTATGAGGGGAAGTGGGGGAGGAGGTCAGATGCCCTTGACATTTAAACGTCCATGCCAAAACCTCATGTAACCTTGTCTGTCTGAATGAGTTACTATTGAGAGAGATGGAGAAGTCATTTTCTTTCTGTAAATTGTGTTCAGCCTGAGAGGAAGCAAAACATAGCAGGGCAGGAAGGCATAGGAGCGGAGACAGAGATTCTCCTGACTGCAAGCCACGGCCGACGAGCCTCTGGTTACCTGAAGGCAGCACTCTGAGCACCACAGGCTGTGACTCGTCTGATGCTTGGCTGACCCACTTGCTCGGGTTGCCATGGAGCTGCCACTCCGCCACCTTGCACCAGTATTTTCCAGCATCCTTCATCTCCACCCGCTGTAGCGCAGGACAAAGTCAGCAGCGGATGAGCGGTAAGAGTGCAGGCGCCACCTGAGCCCCTCTTCACCATATTCCAGCAAGCCATCATGCTGCAGGTGCACCAACATCCTACTTCCAGAATCTTCTCTCTGCCGGTACCACATCACAGAGAACAGCGAGGCAGGGCTGATGGCACCCTCCAGGCTGCAGCAGATAGTCACCTCACTGTGCTCGGAGGCATTTTCTGTCCGGGACTCTTTGGAGATACGTATCTTACTTCCTAGGAAACAAAATGGCAGTAAATTTGAGAGGAAGCCAGACTTCAGATTGGACCCCTCCTCTGAAAAACTACGTCTCGTTGAACTGATGCTGTCTGATAACCTTTAGATATCAGGTCCTTCATCTTTAACACTTTGCCTTGACCCCTGTCCTCCTTCCATATTTGCCAGAACATCCTCTGCTGTGAATCAAACCAGCCACTTTCATTCTTCAGCCCACCTCTTATCCACTGGCCCTGTCACTGAAAACCACCCAGGTTTGCAGGAAGCTCTGCCCTGCTGCTTTTATCAATACTTCTCCCAGGTCAACTCTCCCTTCTGCTACTTAGAAAGGTCATTTGAAACTTCCAGTCCTCTCCTCAAGTCCTGTATCCCACCACTACCCCTTTTTCTTAGCAAATTACCCTCTTTCCATATACCTAGATATCAACCTCAGGTATGGACACAGGAAGAGAGGAGGTTAGGTGAGAGACTGAACATTTTCATACATGTGTTAGAACATCACTCAAGGGACTTCCCTGGTGGTCCAGTGGTTGAGAATTCATCTTGCAATGCAGGGGACACAGGTTCAACCTCTGGTGGGAAGACTAATATCGCACATTCCACAGGCAGCTAAGCCCAGGAGCTATAACTACTGAGACCACAACAGAAGATCGTGTGTGTTGCAACTAAGATACAACAGCCAAATAAATATTTTTTAAAAAAGAATACTATTCAAGGAGACTACTTACACTACTAGATTAGATTAAGTTTTTAACAGATTTTGACATTGCTTTTTAAAAAATGTTCCCCTGTTAACCAGCAGGTGAGGACTTGGAAGGAAGACTAGAGTAATCACAAACAAAATAAAGAAATTATGTTGTAGTTGTTCAGTCACTAAGTCTCGTCCAACTATCTGTGACCCCATGGACTATAGCATGCCCGTCTCCTCTGTCCTCCACTATCTCTTGGAGTTTGCTCAAGTTCATGTCCACTGAGTCTGTGCTACTATCTAATCATATCATCCTCTGCGGCTCCCTTCTCAGAGTCTTTTCCAATGTGCTTGCTAAGTCACTTTAGTCATGTCTGACTCTTGCAACCCCATGGACTGTAACCCGCCAGGCTTCTCTGTCCGTGGGATTCTCTAGGCAAGAATTCTAGAGTGGGTTGCCATTTCCTTCTCCAGAGGATTTTCCTGACCCAGGGATGAAACCTGCATCTCATATGTCTCCTGTATTGGCAGGTAGGTTCTTTACCACTAATGCCACCTGGGAAGCCCCCTTTTCCAATGAGTATGTGCTAAACTTTCAGCTCTACTACAAACATATTTATTGGTCTATTTTTAAGAGATTAACTGTGTCTGCTCCTAGATTCTTTTATAGTTACATCTTTACTCTGTCCTCTTTGTAGTGAAGTGTGTGAAATATTAGTTTACACGGTACTGTCTCTGCTTCCTCACCTCAAATTATTCTCTACCTTATTGCCATCAGCTTTCCAATCCCATCACTATGCTCTGGCCAAGGTTCCCTCCCAGTAAAGCTGCAATTTCCCAACTCAAGAGACCCTCCAGGATTTTCTGATCTCTCTGCAGTTTTTGTCACCAAAATCAATTTTCTTCTGAAATCCTCTCCTCCTTTGATTTCAGAGAAAACATCCCTGCCCCCTCCTACAGCTGTGACTAATCCTTCTCAGTGTCTTTTTCTGGGGCCTCTTCCTTACCTTACTTCCTACACCAGGGTAACCAGCTAGCTACCCCCAGCCAGCCACACCCAGCCCACAATTATGTTTTATTTGACACATCAGTATTTTAAAAGATTTGAATTCATTATGGACAGTCTCAAAATGGGTGATGCCACCAAAAAACAAGTTCAGGCATTTTTTGATAGACTAAAAGATTGGACAACACTGGTCCCTCATTTCTAAACAGGAAGCACTGACTCAGACTAAGAAATGGTGTGCAATTTGTTGTTGTTGTTGTTTTTTCAAAATTTTTTTGATGTGGGCCACTTTTAAAGTCTTTATTGAATTTGTTATGATACTGCTTCTGTTTTATGTTTTGGTTTTTCGGCCAGGAGGCATAGGGGATCTTAGTTACCTGACCAAGGGTGGAACCCACACCTCCTGCATTGGAAGGCAAAGTTTTATTCACTGAACCACCAGGCAGGTCCCTTGGTGTGCACTTTTTAAAGGGGTGGGCACACATTATCAAGATTCAGCCTGGACAATTGGAAGAAATGGATGCCAGCCACACAGATGGAGCATTGAGTGGGCCTAAGCCTTGTGGGACAGAGCAGCAACAACAGAAAGCCTTGTGGGATGGCCCAGATGATAGACAGTCTCATGATGATACGGGACACAAGGATGATTTGGAGCAAGTGGAGTGTGAGGGTCTCTGGGGCAACGGAGCAGAAATGTGCAACAGGCAGTTGAGTGGAAAGGCCTGGAGTTCAGGAGATGGGGGCTAAGCGTAAAACACTTAGAGCTTGTTTCACTGAAGGTGGTAGTTGGAACCCAGGCAGTGTTTAGGAGGTTCTGAAGGGAGTAGAGAGTAAGAATAAAAATGGGTTCATGTGTCCCTGAGGAACACTCACATTGAGCAAGGAGAGGAAGAAGGGCCTAAAGGGCATGGACAAGGGGAGCCAGAGCAGAGGGAAGAGATCCTAGCACTCAGCTACTATTTTGCCCCTACTGCTCGCAACTGACTGTGAGCTCCTCAAGACTCTGCCTTATTTATCTGTGGAGCCCTAATTACCTAACACAAAGCAATGTTCATTATAATCTTATTTTTTGATGTTATGTTGAAAATAGAATTTTAAGTGCCAAACTAGATTAACTTTTTGCATTGTGCTTTTGGATCTTGGCCAGTTCCCGAACCTTAGATGTGACATTCATTTAATTTTAATCAACACTGGAGGTGACCTAACTAATGCTGACAGATCTAATCAACCCTGCCCACATTTAGACCACGGCAGGCACTCTTGGACCAATGCAAATGAATGGAGCTTCTATTTCATTTTTAAAGATCTCCTGAGGGAAGGAGATGCCCTCAGTAAGCCATTCCAACAGTTAACTACTCTTATTTGCCTTATGTTGAGGCAGCCGTATGTTGAAAAGCAATCTCTCCACACATCCCTATAGAGTTGTACAGTTTCTGTTCACAGTGGGAGAAATATGCTTTGTATTACTCTTTCTCTGCCAAATTACAGTAGAGCCCCACTGGAATGACACAGCTTGTTATTATAGAGAGCTGGAGATACGATACCCTGGGTAGCTGCATAGACCAGGCTGCCAGGCCAAGAAGCCAACCATTCAAAGGGATCTTGTTCCCATCTAAACTTCTCCAAATCTCAGACTCACTCACCGGAAATGACTCTTACCTCCTCTGGTGCGCTATTCCATCCTGCATTCACAGTGCTGGTGGCCACTATTCCTATGACTCTAGGTCATATTTTCACCGGCATATTATCATCCCATAGAACTGTTGCCCAAGAGAAGGGGGTCATTCTACAGAAAGATGCTAGAGAACATACTTGCAAGGTTTACCTGTGGGCCTGAGTTTCAATTCTGTGGGACCCGATGTCTGTTCTCCAAGCTTGTGCCAAGTGCTATTTGTGGACCAGAGCCATTCCTCCACAGCACAGCGATACGTGCCCTGATCGCTGTCTTCCACATTCAGAATGTGTAGCTGAAACAAGTCTTGGGAAACTTTCTCAGCGTGGAATTTTTGTTTTCTCCGTGTGGTCTGAAATTCATCCCCATATTTTACTACGTGGTTTTGGTCCACTTCCAGGATCTTCAGCCGGGGTGCATCAGTGGAAATGGGAGAGAAGTACCAAGTCACGACCAACTGAAGGTTTCAGGGGATTGGGACAGGATGCTACACTCTACGTCAGTGTTGGAGTTGATGGAGATCTCTTGGACTCGACTGCTTGAATTCACCTTCAGTTTGCTCTCTAAATGAAAAGAACGGTGCAATTACTTTTGTTACTTTGCTAGAAAATAGAAATTGAAGGTAGAAGGGACATTAGAGGTCAACTAAGGCCATAGCTCCTTGGAGAAGGAAATGGCAACCCACTCCAGTATTCTTGCCTGAAAAATCCCATGGACAGAGGAGCCTGATGAGCTACAGTCCACGGGGTTGCAAAGAGTCAGACATGACTTTAAACAAGGCCATAGCTCCTAGACCTATCAGATGTGTGAATTCTCTCTTTAGTAGCCCCACCAACTGCTCTTTCAGCCTCTGAACAATTCACTAACTAACAAAGCACCCATTCCATCTTTGGACATGCTGCCACTAGAAAATTCTTTCCAATATCAAGTTGAGTCTCACTTTTTCATAATTTCCACCCACTGGTCCTAGTTCTACCCTGCCCTAAGAGTAGAATGGGGAGGGTAGGGCAGGGAGGAAGTATCAAGCCAGAAAGCCAATCTCTCCCACATGAATGCTTCAGTATTAGATAACCAAAAAGGACCTACTGCATAGCCCAAGGAACTATATTCAACATCCTATAAAAAATCATACAGGAAAAGAACATATACATATAAAACTGAATCACTTTGCTGTATACCAGAAACTAACACAACATTGTTAATCAACTATATTTCAGTATAAAATAAAATTTTAAAAAAGAAAATTCTTCAATATTTAGGCACAGACATCTTCTCTTTCATAGCATTTCATAAATCAAATTGAGAGAAAGTGGCCCTTGGATGGTTTGTCTGGATGTTTGCTATCCAGAATACTCCTTGACCCATAATTTGCCCAAGTCTAATTGTACCTGTCTGCAGACAGGGGTAAACAAGAGGAAGTTGTATGTTCACTATTAAAACCGAATGTCTCTTTGCAGTCACTCAACTCTGAGAACATTGTATGGTTATGGGTCAACTATCCTTTAACCCCAGAGCTTTTCTGCTTTGTCAGAAGATGAATGACAAAACCTGGCTTCTAAATCTTATTCTTATCTTCTTGCTGACATCACAGATTATACTTTTGTGATGCTTACTGATGCTGCCAGTAGGTCTCTTTACTCCTCCTTCAACAAACATTTATTAATGCATACTATTTTATGTCCCAGGCTATTCCAGGCTCTGTGGATCCCTCCCCTCAGTTTCTGCCTAGAAGGAGAGACTAGTACTGGGACAGAGGCTGAGAGATTATAGGATTGTGTCACCCAAGCAGGGCAGAAGTCTGCAAAAGTGACTATCAGAATATATAGCAGGACTGTATAACCCAAATATGGGAGTGAGGCTTCCTGGAGGAGATATCTCTAAGCTAAGTCTTAAGGGTTAATAGGAATTAAGCTGATGGAGAAGAGGTAAAGGAATTCCATGCAAAAGAAGCAACTTGAACAAAGACTAAAAATGAGAGACAGCATAGCGTGTTGGAGGAACTGCAAGTATTTCAGTGTGGCTGGAGCTCAAATTCAAGATGGAAAGTGGAAAGAGATGATGCTGGGAAGATATAAATGTACCAGATCACAAAGGACCTTGCCTGCTATGTAACACGAGTTTGAACATGAGTTGGATGTGGAGGAATAGAGGATGACTCAGGTTTTTTGCTTGAATCACTGATGGAGGGTGGGGACATAGAGAACGATGTCAGAGGAGTCGCTTTGGCAGGATGATACTGGTGTATTTATGTTCTGACATATTGAGTGTAGACATGTCTTGAAGGCAATTGCATGAGTCTGGAGATCAGAAGAGAAGTCATTCAAGATAGTGAATTTGGGAGTTGTCAATACATAGCATAAATCCCTGGGTAGGAATAAACCTACTTTGGGAGACTGTACAGAATGAGAAGAGAGAAAGTTGAGAATGAAGCCCAAAGGGCTGAGTCAGTGCAAGAGGAAGACTCTGCAAAAGAGAATGAGAAGGAGCCATACGAGGAAGGGATTGAGCCAACATTTGAAATACATCAGAAAAGACAAATAAATTAAGGCATGAGTTACTCAACAAGGAGATGACTACTGTAACCAAAACTATTGCTCAGTAGCTGAGAGAATGATGGTTACCATGTTTGAGCATCTGCTTGGTTGTCAGACACTGCACTAGGAACATGTCACCATCTTTATATTGCACATCAGCAATTTACCCATGGAGTCAGTAGGCTTGGACAGATTAAGTTCTCATTAGATCTAAGTGATGTCAAAGCCTCTTGAACACTCTACCTTAAGAGGATGGAAATCAGGGAAGAAGATACTGGCACAGCAGAAGTTGTGAAGTTGTGTCTTGCTTTTCATCTCTATGCTCTATTACCAATTGTATGTTGACTATAATCATAAATTCTCTAATTCTTATGTATTAACATATCAAAATGAATGGCTAAGTGTATTGAATGAAATTTGCACTATCCATACCACTAGGAGAGACATTCTAAACATTTAATGACTGGCCAGGCACAGGCAAGGACCAATCTGAAAGAATGCCCCAGCACTGGAGCTGATCCTGGAGGCCCCCTGTTTTGCCAACGTGGTGTCCAGTTGCTGAGCGGTGGGGACTTACAGGAAATGAGGAAGGGGCCACAGTTATTATTAGTGTGGAAGTATTCCAATGTTTTAAAAACCAGTGTGGCCATTTCGTGCATATTAGCTCTACGTTAACCTAGATCACTTTGCATGTGCGTGTATGTGTATGGGGGTGGGGGGTATGTTTTTTTTTTTTCTGGTTAATTTTTTTAAATTGAAATATAGTTGATTTACAATGTTTCAAGAGTACAGCAAAGTGATTTATATGTTCTTTTTCAGATTCTTTTCCATTATAGGTTATTCTAACCTGTTGAATATAGTTCCCTGTGCTATCCAGCAGGTCCTTGTTGTTTATCCACTTTACATATACTAGTGATATCTGTCGGACACTAAGTCGTGTCCGACTCTTTGTGACCCCATCGACTGCTTCCCTGTCCCTCACCATCTCCCAGAGTTTGTCAAGTTCATGTCTCTTAAATCTGTTAATACCAAGTTCCTAATTTATCCCTACCCTGCTTCCTGGATATCATTTATATATTGGACTTACTTATAGTACAAACATGGAGAGAAATTATTCTATGCTTTAATTCCATAACTTTCCCCAAATGGGAAGAATGTTTTTAAAAAAAGCGGAATTAATTTCAAGTCGTGTTAACCTGGTAAAGTGACAGTGATCCTTAGTGGGTGAGAGGTGGCAGAAGCCCTCACAGGACTGTTTGTGTGCAGAGAATTTCTGTCATAAACTTCTACTTTACACTGATAAACTCCTGCTTCTTCCTCGGTGGCATCATGGATTAGGAGCCGAGAATGAAATGAAGACTGTGAAATCTTCGTCTTCCTTTGGAACTGGGGTAGGCAGCTCCCCCATTCAATAGTGCCATTGTGGGTGATGTGAAGAAGCAGATCAAAGGCTCGGGATCTGGCTGGCTGGAACAGCCATGTCACGGTGAGTGGAACCTTGAGGTCAGAGTAGCCAACCCTCACTATGCAGGACAGGTCAAAGGTGTTGGTTAATTTCACTTGTGGTAGACGGCTCATCAGACTAACTTGTAAACTTGACTCTGTGGGCAGAAACACAAAACACGATTTCTAACATGTTTCTCAAATCAAGGTGCAGTGCTTCTAAGTTTTCCTAGTCATCACCTCTTCATACTGAACCATGTGTTCATACACTGGGAGTATCAAATATTTGGGGGTAGAAATTGATTCACAGTACAGGCCGTCCTGAATTCTGACCTCAGTTTTCTAAAGCTGACCCTCTTATAAGAGTGTTCTCAGCAGAGACAACAAACAGGCAGTGTTTCTCCAGTCCACTGCTTAGACAGCTGCTACTGAGGGGGCGGAGCACCCAGCCCTGCTGGCCGGCCTCCTTCCCGTGCCCCACTGCTAGGTGACTATCGCTGTTTCACACTTGCTACCGGAGACTCTGCAGTCCCAGGCTGCAGCTGTCAGAAGCCTGAAGGTATGAGGCTCCACTTCACTGGCATAGCTCTTTTCTAAGTCTACTCCAAATGATACGATTTTGTTGTTAGCCTTGAATAACAACTTATAAGTTGCACCCTAAAGACCATCTTTATAAAGATGAATAAACTTTAGAGATCAGTTGGCAGACTTGGTAACCAGAAACTCTGCTCTGTATTCTGGGGTATACATACTGTAACTAGAGGATTCAGGATGACATGCAATCAAATTCCATGGCGTCCCACTACAGAAAGAAGATACTGATGATATGCAAGTTCAGCAAAGGCTTTCCCTGACACTTACCGAGAGACTTTACAGTGATCGACACCATCTGAGTCCAGCTCTGATCTCTGGCCTGGCTCCGGGTCCTCTCAGACACTCTGCACTCGTACATGCCACTGTCTGTGATGGTGGTGGAGGCGATCTCAAGTTGGAAGGTGGCCCAGTCCATTTTCTCCAGCCTTGCATTTCTGAGGTTATTGAGTTCCCCATAGGGAGCACCCAGCTTCACGGTGCCATCCTGCTCCATGCCAGCCACAAACACCGGCTGTGTCTGGTTTTGTGGGACATGCCACCAGGCCACAGTTAGGAGATTCTCAGCTCCATCTGCCTTGCAGAGAAGGGTTAATGCCTCTCCTTCCCACACTGCTTGCTGCCGGTTCTTGGTAGACACGACCACATTTCTTGCTGTGGATTACAGGTTTTAGAAGAAAAAGATATTTCGAGTAAATGAAAAGTTTTCTAAAAAAACAATGAACTCTCATTAATTAAGACTTGACTACTTTGTGACAAATCCAATCAAATTGTTCACTCTTGCACCATCCCCCAGAATAAAAGATTTAATCAACACTTAAATAGTAGAAATGGCAGAAAAAAAACACCAGAAGAACTAATTTACGTGTAAACAATTTACAGTTTGCCTTAAGTTTTAGTGATTTGTTCCTTAGGAACATCTAGTTGGGAAAACACATGGTAATATTTTGTTAAATTAATTAGAGTTGGTGTATGAGAGTGAAAGTAATGAAGCTGTGTTTATTTCAATGTTAGTTTTCTAGAATTCAGACTTTCACAGTTCAAAATGACCTTCCTCTCCTTACTTATCTTTCCCTAATTAGTATGTATTTGAACAGTGAAAAAGTACTGTTAATTATATTTCTGTTCAAAATACTGCCATTAAAAAACAACTACTTGAAGAGGGCGTGGAGAAAAGAGAGAGAATCCTCTTACACTGTTGGTAGGAATATAAATTGATACAGACTCTATGGAGAACAGTATGGAGGTTCCTTAAAAAACTGAAAATAGAACTATTGTATGACTCAGAAATCCCACTCCTGGGCACATACCCACAGAAAACTATAATTACAAAAGATACACGCAGCCCAGTGCTCATTGCAGCACCATTTACAATAGGCAAGACGTGGAAGCAACCTAAATGTCCATTAACAGAGAAATGGGTGAAGAACACGTGGTACATATAGACAATGTAATATCACTCAGCCATAAAAAGGAATGAAACTGTGCCACTTGCAGAGACTTGGATGGAGCTGTCATACAGAATGAAGAAAGTCAGAAGCTGAAAAACAAATACTGTGTATTAATGCATATACGTGGAATCTAGAAAAATAGTACAGATGAACCTATTTGCAAAGCAGAAATAAACACATAGATATAGAGAACAAGCATATGGACACCAAGAGGGGGGAAACAAGGAGTGGGATGAATTGGGAGACTGGGATTGACATATATACACTACTATGTATAAAATAGATAAGGACCTCTGTGGTGACAAAGAGGGGATATATGTATAGGTATAGCTGATTAGGTTTACTGTATAGCAGAAACTAGCACAAAATTGTAAAGCAACTAAATTCCAATAAAAGTTTTTTAATTAAAAATTTCTTCTTTTAAAAATTATTTGGGGGAAAATGTATGTATATATAAATATACATATACTATAAATACAGATATACTTCCCCCTCAAGTATTTTTTAAAAAATATATATACACTTATATATACATACACACATATATATACATTTCTCTTTTTCAAATCATATATTCATTCTATATATTATTGGTTGAAGGGAGATCCTTCCTATATCTGAACTACAGTGTAAAACAGTAAGTGTAAGTCTGGCTCCCAGATGGAAAATTCAAGATGATCAGAAATGTGGACATCCTTTGAACAGATACTTCCTGTGAGAGACCTTGTCCTGGGTGCTTTGTGGGCAATGCAAAGATCCCTCAAGCTCATGCATCCTAGGCAGCCCAGCCTCATGCTTAAGGCCAAGGTCCCTGGAGTTATTATAGAATTACCTTGGATAACAAAGTGAACCTCTCTGAGCCTCAATTTCCTTTCCTGTAAAGGAAAGAGGGTAATAATAGCACCTCATTTTTGCACTGTGAGAAGACTAAGTGAATGGCACCTGCAAAAGGCTTACCCTGGCTGGCAAGGAAAAGTGCCCAGCAAAAGTGGGCACTTTTTATATTTTCTAGACTCGTGGGATCTTAGTTCCCTAACCAGGGATTGAAACTGGGCCCTCAGCAGTGAGAGCATGGAGTCCTAATCATTGAACCACCAGGGAATTTCCAGGAAAACAAAATAGAACTGGCATTTGAAATCTTAATAGGATCTAAATGAATTTGCAGATTGATCTCTGCTGAGGAAGAGTTCTGTCTTTAACAGCTTTATGGATGAACATAATGTTACCAAGACAGAAAGAAGGCTAATGTCCACAAATAGATTAATATATATCTACCTATTATATATATATGTATATAACATAACATATATATACATATATAAAACTTGCTTCCAAATTTGGGGTATTAGAGACATTATTACACTTAATTTTTTTGAAGTTAAAAATAGACTCATAACTAAAGTTTCAAAATTAGAGGGGAAATTATTAGTCACAATCTTACATTCAAGTATAACCATTATGATAGGTTTCGAGCAGTTTCAGTTTTTTAAAAAAACTGTGGTTTCCTTACTTTATCGTGGTCATTGCTGTCTCCAAGTTAGAAGTGACACACTCACCAGGCATGTGTAAGGTGGGCATGCATAGCGGTAGGGAAGTACCCTCTCTGTTTAAAACATTCACAGGATGATGAAACTGCTCATACTTGAAGTAACGGTTTGAGTTTCAAAACCAAATGTTCAATAGGATCTTTAATAAATCTGCTACTAATTTTTTCTGTTTCTCCATAAAAAGAAACAGGTTGGACTCCAGCCTGCGCAAAGTATTATTTTTAGCTTGGGCAGACCACCTACTTGATAAGCTTGTGATCTGTGTGCCCCAAAGCACACCTTTTGGTCCCTTTGGCACAGATTCCTATGTCCTGAGTTTATGAAAGGTTTACAGTTCTGCTCCAGTGGAGACAGATACACAAGGTTGAGACTTAGCTCTGTGTAAATAGGTAAACACGCCTACATAGTTTTTTCTGAATCCTACCAAGAAAGACCAAATGTTTAGTGTAAAAACTAACACCAACACACTTCCTGGCTCGCCAATCTAGGCCAAAGCTGTGCATCTTCACTCCAAGCAAATGGGGTGATGGAGAAGAGCACCAAAGTGTTTGTATCTATGGAGATGCCTCCAATAAGCGAGTATAACAAGGACATCTTCATTGTGGGTTTGTTATTTATTTATTTTGGGGGGTTTTGCTTTGGGGCAATTCATCTTTCTAGACTTTGAATTTAATACTCAGCCCAGAAAATCATAGTATTGTTTGTGGATTTATCAGTTTTCTCTCCACACAAAAAGCACTGATTATTCAAACATGCTTAAGGTCACGCAGCCTTCAGAAACTTAACAGGAGCTAAATGGCCTTCCAGATAATCAGACCCAGCCTATCTGGGTCAGGTAGGCGTCTCGCCACATCAGAGCAACATGCAGGCGATAGAGTCTGCCCACTCTCACTTCTTCTTTTCTTACTCTGAGTCATGGGTTGATGCAGAATTAAGACTAAGTATCATTCCCTGCATCAGGTTAAGAACACGGAGAAGTGACGAAAGACATCTGAAAGATGCTGAAAAAAAGTAGAAGGGGTAATGTGGTGTTTATTTCTCAGGAAAGAGGCAAAGTATAAGCTCTTTTCTCTTAATCACTCAAGATACACACACACAAGGAGACAGGGGGCTTCATGAATGCAGGTATTCTCGGCTGAAAGAAAACCCAACACACCAATCAGAAATAATAGCAAAGAGAATCAAGAATCTAAGATGGCAAGAAGGGACTTAACGACAGTGAAATTAGATTATCTTACAGCTGAGGAAGCTGAGAATTAGTGAAGTACGTGGAGTGTTCATGGTCACAGCCCATTCATTGGCTCTGGAGTAGGACTCAGGTCTTCAGCTATAAGGGTGCGTGCTCAATCACTTTAGTCGTGTCCAACTCTTTGTGACCCCATGGGCTGTCGCCCACCAGGCTCCTCTGTCCATGGGATTTTCAGAGAAGAGTACTAGAGTGGCTTTCCATTTCCTCCTATAGGGGATCTTCCCAACCCAGGGATCAAACCTGAGTCTCCTGGGTTTCCTGCACTACAGACGGATTCTTTACCCACTAAACCACCTATGAAGCCCCTAGGTTTTCAGCTAGTTTGGGTGCTTCCCTTTACTCCACTCCATCTCAAAGTGACCTGATTGATACCTGACTTCAGGAAACCTCCCCTGTGTCCATGAAGGTTATCCAGTACTCACAAAGGAGGACATCAAAATGCAGCCCAACCGTGTCTGGCCCCAACTTCACATACCTGCTTGCTTCCAAAGGTGTACAAAGCTGTCTGGTGATTGCTTTTTCTGAAGCACCTGCCAGGAGCCCATCTGAGCTCTTGTCACCTCTGCCACTACACATGTGTATGTGCCTTCATCCTCTGGGCCCACAGAGAAGATCTTGAGAGAGAAAGACTTGGGGCTTAACTTTGAAACCTGGAGCTGTCCTTGACTGGCTCTTTCTTGGTAATCTTTCTTCAGATCCAGAACTCCGCCAGCATCAATGTGGGCCATTTCAACATCATTGAAGAACCAAGTGGCTTGAAGGTGTGGGTCCTGGCCACCGCCCATGACCAGGCAAACCAGTTCTAAGGGTTTTCCTTCACGTACCATGCTCTCAGCTCTAATGTTGACTTGAAATCTCTTGCTAGGAAACAAAAGCAAGGCAGATAGTTAGAGAGGCCACTGCATCTATTCCTTTAATACCAGAGAGAGATGCGATCTCCTATTAGGATAGTACAGGGACTGAATTTAATGTGGGAGATCAGAGATAAGCCAAAGAAATGCATAGAATCAAAAATGCCCTTGACTATTTTTTAAATCATCTAGAAAGAACAAAATGTGATTTTCTGAATGCAATACTATTAAGCAAGATGAATGCATGGATGTGTAAAGTACATGTATCTTTTAAAAGATAATATTTTATACTATGTTGAACTGATGTAAATTGTGATTTCTTGCTCTCATTTTTGGGTGAGAATATCCAATGGAATTTTCCTAAATTAAAAGCATATGTGATATATGGCAAATCCACAGCTAACAGCACACTTAACAGTGGAAAACTGAAAGCTTTTCATCTAATATCAAGAATAAGACAAGGATGATGGCTCTCACCACTTCTATTCAACATGGTATTGGACATCCTAGCCAGAGCAATTAGACAGAAAAAGAAATTAAAAGCATTTACATGGGAAAAAAAGAAGACTCACTGTTGGCAGATGACATGTTCTTACATATAGGAACTCAAAGGAAAAAAAAAAAAAAACCCACCAAACTCCACCAAGAAGCTGTTAAAACTAATAAAGAATTTCAGTAAAGCTGCAGCATACAAAATCAACACATGAAAAAATCAGTTGAATCTCTATACATTAACAGTAAACTATCAAAAAAATCAGAAAGCAATCCCATTTACAATAGTATCAAAAAGAAGAAAATACTTAAGGATAAATTTAACCAAGGAGGTGAAAGAGATGTACAATGAAAACTGTAGAACACTGATGAAAGAAACTGAAGATGAAACAAATAAATGAAAAGATATCCCATGTCCATGGGTCAGAAAAGTTAATATTATTAAAATGCTCATATCACCCAAAGCAATCTACAGATTCATTGCAATCCCTATCAAAATTCTAATAGCATTTCGAAATAGATGAAAACAATCTGAAATTCATATGGAACCACAAAAGACCCTGACTGGCCAAAGAATTTTGAGCAAGAGTGGTAGGTTTCACATGACCTGTTTTCAAAATGCATTACAAAGCTACAGTAATCAAAACTATGATACTGGCACAAAGACATATAAACCAATGAAACAGGATAGAGAACCCAGAAATAAATTCATGAATCTTTGTCAATTAATCTTCAATAAGGGTTCCAAGAACATACAACAGGGAAAAGATAGTCTCTTTAATAAATGGTGTTGAACTAACTGGATATCCCTATGCAGAAGAATAAAGTTGGACCCCTATCTCACAGCATATTAAAAAAAATACACTCAAAGTGAATTGAAGATTTAAACCCAAGACTGAAATTGAGAAACTACTAGAAGAAAATAAAAGGGGGACTTCCTTAGTGGTCCATGGGTTAAGGCTCTATGCTTCTATGGCAGGGGGCATGGGTTCGACCCCCTAGCCAGGGAACTAAGATCCCACATGTCATGCAGCATGGCCAAAGAAAAAAGAAAAGAAAATAGAAGGAAAACCTTCCTGACATTAGTTTGGGCCATGGTTTTCTGGATATGACCCCACAAGCACAGGCAACAAAAGCAAAAATAGACAAGTAGAATTGCATCAAACCAAAAAGATTCTGTACACAAAAGAAACAATCAGCAGAGTGAGGAGACAGTCTATAAAATGGGAGAAAATAATCGCAAACCATGTATTCAAAAAGAGGTTCCTATTCAAAATGTATAAGAAACTCATACAAGTTACTAGCAAAAAATTCCAAATAAGTTGACATAAAAATGAAAAAGGATCTGACTAGATATTCTCAAAAGAAGACATACAAATGGCTAAAAATATGGAAAGAAAGGTGCTTATCACTAATCACCAGGGAAATGCAAATTGAAGCCACAAGAGATCACATCACATCTGTTAGAATGGCTGTCATCAAGAGACAAAAGATAGCAAGTGTTGGTGAGGATGGAGAGGAAAAAAGAACCTTTGTATACTGTTGTAGGAATTAAATTGGGATGATCATTATTGGTATGGAGGTTCCTCAAAAACTAAACGTAGAACTACCACATAACCCAGCAATCCCCACTTCAGGGAACATATCCAAAGGAAACGACACAGCGTCTCAAAGAGATACCTGCACTATGTTCATTACTCATGATGTCCAAGATACGGAAGCAACACAAGTGACTACCAAAGGATAAGTGGACAGAGAAAATGTCTACATACACAATGGGCTATTATTAAGCCATGAGAAAAAAGGAAATCTTACTCTTTTCAAAAGCATGGATCAACCTGGAGGACATTTTGCTATGTGAAATAAGCCAGACGCAGAAAGACTGTGGAAACTAAAAATGTTGAACACGTGGAAGCAGAGAGTAGACCCATGGTTGCCAGGGCTTGTGGGAGTTGGGGTAAATGGGAAGACGTTGGTCAAAGAGTACACAGTTTCAGTTATGCAGGATGAATAAGTTCTGGAGATCTAATGATTACAGTTAGCAATACTGTGTGGTGCTACCTGAAATTTGCTAAGAAAGTAGATCTTAAGTGTTACCACATACACAACGCAACCATGTGAGGTGATGGATATGCTAACAAACTTGATCATAGTCATTTCACAATGCAAACAGATACCCAAACACAGTACTGTACACCTTAAACGTATACACATTTTTATTGATCTAAATAAATAAATTTAAAAAATAAAGACTTTTACATTAAAAAATTTTTTTTCAAAGAAAGGAAAAAAAGCATATATGTGTCTCCACAAGACTCCTCGTGTATAATTTGGACATATAATGCCATCAGGACAGCTTTTAATGGAACAGAATAATACTCCTCTTTAAGAAAAAAAAAAGAGAAAACTTCAATCAACCATCACTGGATCATTGCTGTTAGCACGAATGTTTATGGTTTTAGATCTCCTCTCAGTGGACCAAAGCTCCTATGGAGAGACCAGGAATTACCATGGAGGCTTCCTGCTTGCTCTGGTGAAAATGCCAATGGATCACGAAGAGTGACGTTACTGCAAGTAAAGGAGTCAGGCAGAGAGAGCACTGACAAGGCTTCACCTTGGCAACTGGGGCTGTTCTGAGGCCCAAGTGACTGTGGTGAGAGGGCCTTGGAGAGACACACCTGTCTTCAAACACCAGCTCCACTTCTTACCAGCTGAGCAAGCTTAGGCAGACCATTAGCTGGGGCTCTGGGTCGTGTTTCGAAAACCGTAATTTGACAACTTGCTCTGAGGCTGGTTGTTAGGACTACGTTAGATAATGCAGCTGAAGTGCTTACACACAGAGCCTGGCAAAAATGGCAACAAAACTATTTCCCTGTATGGTTTGTGGAATCTAACTGTCAACAGATGTTATCCCATATAAAACCTCCCGTGGACATAGCCTGTGGACAGAGCCCCAGATGAGTATCTTTCTTGTTTATGCTCCAAAAATGACAAAAGCAAAAATTATCCAAACTTTCTAAATGATCTTGTTTTATATTCAACCAAAGATTTTAAAATAAAAATTGGGAGTTCCCTAGTGGTTCTGTGGTTGAGACTCCATTCCTTGTGGTCCTGTGACTTTCACTGCATAGGGCATCGATTCAGTTCCTTGTTAGGAAGCTAAGATCCCACAAGACATGTGGCACAGCCAAAAAAAGGGGGGAAAAAACAAAGAAACAGAAAGATATCCCCCAAATACCCACCACTAGCATATTAATGAATTTCCTGAGAAGATAATTACCTGCCGGCTGGACCCTGAGAGTTGTTTGATCTGTCTGCTTTTTCGTGATGGAAGTCCAGGTTTCATCAGGATCCTGAATCCATTCAGTTGCCTCACAGAACAGCTGGCCTTGATCTGAGGGCTGGAGCCTCCCCATGGACAGCCTGAAGGTAGTGACCCCAAGCTTGTCGAGTCGCACGTCACCAGCTGCAAACCTCTCTGTAAACAAGGGCCCAGGGAGCAACGTAAAATCTTTGGAGAGGGAAATAATCTTGCTGGCTTGGCTTCCTTCTCCATCCTGCATCAGGTACCAGGTGATGGAGAGGTGGGTATGTTGGCCGTGGCTTTGGACACCTCACAGGTAAGTTCCAACCGCTCACCTTCCTCCTTATTTAATGTCTGGGGAGCCATGGCCACCGAGAGGGTATCTGGAATAACTGGACACAGAGGAATGATGGTGATTGACTTAGTATCAGTCAGAGGCTTAGTTAGACTAGCCTCTCTAGATGAAGGTGGTGGCCTGACCCCCCATCTGTAAAGTACATTCTTTGAGTTGGCTTCCCATCAGCCATGCTGTCGCTTCAGTCGTGTCCGACTCTGTGCGACCCCACAGACGGCAGTCCATTAGGCTCCCCCATCCCTGGGAGTCTCCAGGCAAGAACACTGGAGTGGGCTGCCATTTCTTTCTCCCATCAGCCATATGCTTTACCTGTTACCAACAGGAACCTTGGCATCTATGTACATACAGTCTATGGAACCTGGCAAAGCTCTTGGTTCACTGTTATGCTTTTAGCATAGTCTGTAACCCATTTAGCTACTCAGACACAGAGGTTTTAAATGGGAAAAGCACAAGGAGCTAGAAGACCTATATTCTGATCCTATATTTGTCCCTATTTGACTCCATGAACTGGAACAAGTCACTTCACTTGTTTGGGCCTTCACCCGCTCCTTTATAAAATAAAGTTCTGAAATAAGCTGTTATAATTTATCTTTCAGAGCCAAAATTCAACCCTTACCAAAGTTTTGATAACCATTCTATACTCTAACATTCTCTTCCTCCTCAAAGGAGATCACACAGCCTAAGTTTATGTGAAAGCAACATTTAGATTCAACAATGAACGTTTGTTGAGCCTCTACTCAGTGCTAACCACTGTGCTAGGGAGTGAAATAAATGTTCTCTTACAGTGCTCGGGGTAAGATCAGAGACGGTCATATAAGAAGCCGATTACCACATAAACTGAGTGAGTGCTAATAACAGTAGTGTGAACAGAACATCAAGAAGGAACAAAGATGGGAATATTGCCTGCAACAGTCAGAACAGGTTTCACAGGAAAGGAAATGTTTAAACTGGGTTTGAAATATATGTAGGAGTTTGCTAGGCTGAAAAGAAAGTGATACGATATTCTAGGCAAAGGGACAAAACAGTAATTTCAAATATGATCCTTGCCACATAGGAAAATACACTAGAGAATGGTAGTTTGAGAATAACTATTTCCACGCTAATGACTTACTTCCTATGATATTCAGTTCAGTTCAGTCGCTCAGTTGTGTTATACATAAATGTATTATATCAATACCAGCTCTTCTATCAAGTTAATATTCTGCTTCCAAGAAGAGACTTGAGAACTCTCAAAGCTTTGTCTGATGCTGTGTTATTTATCAACCTATGGATAGCTGTGGGCAAGGCCTAGGAATACCATATCATATCTAACTCTTCATGACAAAGTTGATTGGGAAAATTAATGGAGAGTTTTAGAGAATATGAAATATCTATCTGTGACAAACTCCAAAATATCCAGAGGGTTTCATGGGCTCTTTTGCTAAAACAAACAGAACAATATAAGGCCATGTCACAGTGCAAGGCATTGTGATGATGGAGACTCTGGTTTGTCAGGGGCTGGCTAGCAAAGAAGGGCACACAGCTTACCAGTAAGATTAGTCTTCGCACTGTAAGTCCCATAGTATTTTTCATCAGTGTTGGGTGTGAAACACTCATACTCGCCAGTATCCTTCATCTGGAGCTTGGAAATGTGCAAAAAGACTGAGTTACCCTGGACTCTCTCCACGTAGATTTCCTTACTTTTTACCCGCTGTGCATACACTACATAAGAGAAGGTGTCATCCATGGTGCTGATGATCTGGATTTCTTGTGTCGGGGCTGTCGGCAGGTAAACAGACCATTGGAAATGCTGCTCAGAAGGTCCTTGGTGGCCAGTTACATTGCAGCCGATGCTGATGGGGTAACCTTCAGCTCTGAATAGCGGTCCTTTCTGAACTGTTACTTCTCGCTGGCCAATGCTGAGCTTAGCTTGCAAGTAGGAGAAAGAAAAGGGAATAAAAATAGATTAGTGCTCCAGTTCCCAATGTGCCACATTATGTAGTCCCTGTATTACAATTCTGGAAAATGAGATCACAGGTTATTAGCTGTAATCAACTCAAATGTTCAATACCTTCTTCAGGCTGAGGAGCAGTGGAATGGCTTGATGAGTTAATTGTTCTTTTATAATTCTAACTTCTAGAGTAATCTCTAGTCTCTTAAAAAAGAATAGCTTCATCAGTGTAACATGACCACTTCTATAAAATGCACCTACTTGCCTACGTGCACCTGAAGTAAATATGATGTATGATAGTTCACCTTTTATGTTATTTTATGGAAAAATTCTCAGTATACTTCCTCGAGCCTCCAGTTCTTAGGGACCTGCCATCAAGCTGTCCTAACAGAAATGATTGCTGGAGCGACCGAGTCCATGGCACTGGCCCTGGTGCTATGACTTTTCCTGCTGGTTGGTTGGAACTGTTTGTAGCTCCCGGCCAGGTCTGGTGCAAGATTAGCTAAACTTAGCATCTGAAGAAGCAGCAGTATTTCCTTTCTATACCATAGAGGGTTTTTCATTTTGTAATTTTTTAAAGAGCCACTACAGCTTTATTGAAAAGCTTCATAAAAGATGACTGTCAAGTCAACAGGATCCGGGATCAGACTTAGTTTAGTTGCTCTCCTATTTAAAGCTTTCAGTTGGGATCACAGTGGAATGTTTCATGCTAGGACAAATCTCAAGTATTAGGTTTAAAGGAGAAAATATTATTTAGGAAATAATATTTCCTTTGACATACACATTTTCAAAATCAAGACTTTTTAAGAAATTAAAATGTATTATTTTTTATGTTAAATTAAAGTGTTTATTTCTTATGTTAACATTAAAGGCTGGTTTATTTTGTGTTACAGAAAGAACAATGAACAAGTGATAGAGATGCCACAAAGGTGAGCTGGGTCTTTCACTCAGGGCCTAGGATCCAGGGGAAAGACATCAGAAGAGTCCAACAGGGGGCAATTACTGGTATTACGAAATTACAGAGTAGAGTTCATAAGCAGGAATGGAAGAAGCAAGAGCATCTGCTGAATTTTTGAATCCACAAGGACAAAGAGTAAGAGAGACCAGATTGGAAAAAAAAGTGAGAGAAAGGAAAAATGACATTACAGAGACCATGGTAAGGTTAAATATAGAAATTTTAGAATGAAAACAATTCTGATAGGAGGGGAGCTGCAAAAACAGGGAGAAAGCGTAATTGGTCACAATGTAGTCAACTAAAAATTGCATATGAATACAATCAATGCAAAACTGGAAAACAAACATCCAATCAATCAACCAACTGTATACATTTCCAGTAATCATTTAAAATATACTAATTTATTCATAAATCCCAGTTAAATGTGATACATATACATTAGGTTTTTTTTTGTAATAAGCACTTAGGAATAGAAGTTAGAAAATATGAGAAAAAATTTTGTTAATTTAATTTTTTTCAAAACAGGACTTTTTATTGAAGTATAATTGATTTACAATGTTGTGTTAGTTTTAGGTGTACAACAAAGTGATTCAGTTAACATACTTATGTATCTATTCTTTTTCAAATTCTTTTCCATTATAGGTTATTACAGGATATTGAGTATAGTTCCCTATGCCATACAGTAGTAAAATTTTCAAATATTACTTACCAAAAAATTATTCTACAGAGGCAATTTAAAACATTGTCAGCAATGCTAGCCAGTCTTAGACATACCTCTTAAAGAAATGTGAGCACTGCTCCAGCCTACACGTGGAAAAGCACCCACAGCAGCACTGTTCATTGCAACCCCAAACTGGAGACAAGCTATATGTCCATCAGCAGTAGAACAGGCAGGCTGTGGTGCAGTCGTAAAGCAGAATCTTATACAGAAATGAAAGTGAGTGAATTGCAGCTGGTTGCAGAAACATGGATCACTGTGTTTAAGGAAAGATGCTGAACACTTAGAATCTTTTTGACTATATACAAAATGAATATAAAATTTAAAGAAAGGCAAAAAAAAAACCCCACACTGTATTATTTAGTGATGCAAACATAAGAAGTTAAACCTTTATTTAAAAAAAAAAAAGCTAAGAAGTAGTTTCATGGAAGTCAGTAAAGTGATTGTGTGTGTATCTGGAGGGGCATACAGCAAGGTAGATGGGTGATTCTAGGGTCCTTGCAATGTTCTATTTCTTCTCCTGCATAGTGATTACATGGTTTTTACTTTTTCCTTATTTATTAAATTTCATAGCTGTGTTTTAGTAACTTTCCTTTTTAGTTAATTAAGTTTTGGCTGCGTTGGGTCTCGTTGCTACAGGCAGGCTTTCTCCACTTGTGATGAGCGGGAGCTAATCTTTAATTGCAGTGTCTGAGCTTCTCACTGCGGCGGCTCCTCTTGCTGCCAAGCAGGGGCTCTAGAGCATGGGTTCAGTCGTTGCGGCACATGGGCTTAGTTGCCCTTGCAGCACGTGGAATCTTCCCCAACAAGAGATCAAATCCATGTCCCCTGCCTTGACAGGTGGATTCTTAACCACTGGACTACCAGGGAAGTCCCTTTTCTTATGTGTTATATTTGCACAGTAAAAATGTTTTTAAAAATATGATTTCTGAGGTACCACTAATATGTTTATGTCAGGGAATGTTTCCACAATATTATTTTTTATGCCTAGGCAGCATTTACTCCACATTTTCTTATGACTTTTCAGAGAGATGGATACATTCAAAACATTTTGTTGTGAAAAGTAGTACTTTATTTTCTTCTGCTTCAGTTGCTAATTCAATTAATATTTATCTAACCACTTATAGTATTTCTGATGCTTCAAGGACTAAGATATGAAGATGAGTTTAGGATAGTCTCTGACTTCTCGACTTTACAATTTAGTCAAGTAGGGTGGTTGTCATCTCTCCTGGAAAGATATATGATAAAAGTTCTTTGAGGAATTTGAAGGAAGGAGAGATTACATTTTAGGGGAGGAAAATAGGTAAGGTGTATGGAAGAGAGAGTATTAAAAATGGACCTTGGAGAAGGTTATGGCAATTTAAGTGGAGAGAGAGGGTATTTTTCAGTGAAGGAGACTTCATGAAAAGACTGTATAAGTAGTAATCAAAAGAATTGTTCAGGAATAGGGAGTAATCAGTTGGATTCGGGGGTGGGTTACACAAAGATTAATAGAAAGAGGTAAGATTGGGCAGGAATTTTGAGTCCAAACCATGAAGGGCTTAACTGGCATGTTTAAAAGTTTGGCCTTGATTGATAGGCAATGGGGAACCCACTGAAAGTGTTTTAAAATTCTTAGTAAAATTAACCTGATGGTGTGTAGGATGATGGACTTAGAAGTAGATATCAGATAATTACAGAAGCTCAGAAGATAAGTGATGAAGGCAGTAGAAATGGAAAGAAAGGGGCTATAATTTGAGAGCCACTGTGGAGATAAGTCTATAGAGTTTTTCAGCATCTTAGATGCTTGGAGGTTAAAGGGGTGGATGGAAGACAAGAGGAAATCAAAGATGAGACCAGGTTTTGTAAGGGTGACTGGGAGTAACAGCACTATTAACAGGAATAAGGCCATCAGGAAGAGGTACTATTGTGTGTTCAAGGGTGAATGAGAAGATAAAGAATTTAATATTGGAAACATTGAATTAGAGTGCTTTGGAATAAACAAGAAGGAAATCCAGCAAATATTTAGAAATATTATTGAAATATATGTCAATATCTGTATCTCTTTCTTTACTTTAAAATCTACTCTTTGAAAATATTTGTCATCTAGTTATCTTAAGAACTCTGTGATATTCCCATATTTAGCAATTGCAAAGTTGTAAATGGTGGAGCCAGACTTGAACTTGGATTTACAAACGTCAAATTCCTGACTGTCTCCATTGCTTCCTCACTGTTTCCTGTAAACACTTGTTTGTAACTAAGGAGAGTTCTGGGCTGTAGATGCTGATTAAGTCATTTACACGTTAAGTAGTGGAAAATGTTAGGGGATATAAGAGGAGAGCTAAAGAGAGATTATTAGAGGATCTCTCTATTTAGGAAATAAGATGAGAAATGCATGCTACAGAAAGAAGAATCAGGGAGGTGGGAGGGTAGCCAGGGCACTGCAGCTTGAAAACCAAAGGAGCAAAATGTTCCAAGAAGAAAGAGTTGTCAGCACTGCTGAATGATGCTGAGAGGGTAAGGATTCAAAAGGCAGAGAAGTGTCCTTTTAATTTGATGATGAGGATGTCAGTGGTGATCTTTGTGAAAGAAATTTCAAGAGAGCAGAAGCGAAGCATTTCAAGGGTAAGAAGCAACTGCAAGAAGCTTAAACGAAACTACTTCAAGAAGTTTCATGTGGACGGGAAAGAGAAGACTAGGGTGGTATTTAGAAACAGCAGCTCAATGGGGCAGAGCAGTGAGGGCAGATGGACAGGGGAGCCTCTGCATGTTGATGGGCAGAGGAGCTGCAGAGGGGAGAGATGGATGAAGCCAGAGAGATGATGATGAATGCAGTAAGGTCTTAGTGGAAGCATGAGGTCAAGAACTTGACTGGGAGGGTACCACTTTCTCAGGAAAGTGAAAGAGACAATGTGAAGGATTACTAGGTATTATGGAGGTACAAAGGAATGATGGACAGAGGCCAGTTCAAATGGTAATGCATGGGGAATCATACGCTTGAAGCATCTTATTATAAATCTATTTCCTGTGGGATGTTGTGCTTATCTCTCCTCCAAAAGAGGAAAATATCTTAGAGGACTAGCCTGTTGCTTTCTCTTTTAACGGACAGAGGGTTAGGCACCTCTGGACAGCAGATTCTTGCTGACTGATGCACACACAGCTTAACAATGACATACTGCATCAGAGTCATACTTTTGATACATGAAGAATTTCCTGATGGTATTGGCTTTTTTAAAAAACATCACTGGCTTTGTCAAATTTTCTATTTCAGCGTTATTTGAATTGAAGTTATTTGATTGAACTATATAAAATGGTCGACACCTGACCATTTTTGATATACAAAAACAGCAACTTCAAATACTTCCACCTTATACAAAACCTAGCTGGAGAACATCAAACACAACAAACAACTTCTCTTTCTTTATTCAAACAAAATCTCTGCATGCTTGGAGGCTGAAAGCATTTTCATCCATAATTTAGTGGATTTTTTTTTTTCTTGAATACAGTCTTAGTAGGACAAACAGTATGCCCTCCCCAGGACCCTCCCAAGTTAATGACTTTTATTTGTAGGGCAGCTAGTTAGGGTGAGGGGTGACAGACCAAGAGGACAAAGTTAAGTCCAAGGACTCATTCATCCATGACTTTAACCTCGTCTGGCCCCATATTCTAATAGGATTCATCAGTCTTTGCATATTTTTTTGAACTTTTAATTTTATATTGGGTTATAGCCAGTTAAACAATGTTGTGATCGTTTCAGGTGAATAGTGAAGGGACTCAGCCATACATATACATTTACATATTTATTTTTTAAAATTAATTAGGACTAGGTAAATGTTTGCTAAACAATCCAAGTGCTCAACTGATCATCCATTATTTAGTTTATTGCCTTAATTTCTCCCCTCTGTATTTGTAATGACAAATAGCAGGTTTGCAACATCTTTTTCAAGTTACTTTCTGATTAATGTGTTTTTCACATAAAAACTGTGGCTCTAGACAAAATTAATATTTATGGAATCTAAATTTAGAAGAAATAAATATATAACCCAGTTTAGGTAATGGTTCAAATGAACTAGGAAAAGCCTGGCAGCTTCCCCTTTTTGAACCTTGGTTACTTTCCTTTTCCCAGGCCTTCCAGACCACTCACCCCCCCATCTCCACCCCACCAAAAAAAAAAAAAAAGACACAGAATTTGCAACTGTCTGACTTGTTGCACAATGTAAGCCCAGTTTCCCCATACGCAAGCCAAACACACAGTTCAGAGACACAAGGCACAGACGCTCAAGAATCACACTCAGATACCTGAATATGACAAGTAGGAACATGCCAGACAAGTCCCCAAAGGACTCCCCAGTCCTCCTAGTCATCAGTGCCTGCAAAGCCAGTCTGGTGGGCAGCAATTAACCAGCAACTGGTCCCAATAACTTCCCCTGCAGGCTGTTTATCCATCAGGCCCCATATCTGACCTTCCCCTCTCACTACCCAGTGTCCTTTGAGACATACTGCTGCTGCTGCTGCTGCTGCTGCTAAGTTGCTTCAGTCGTGTCTGACTCTGTGCGACCCCATAGACACGAGGCTCCCCCATCCCTGGGATTCTCCAGGCAGGAGCACTGGAGTGGGTTGCCATTTCCTTCTCCAATGCATGAAAGTGAAAAGTGAAAGTGAAGTCGCTCAGTCGCATCCAACTCTTGGCGACCCCATGGACTGCAGCCCACCAGGCTCCCCTGTCCATGGGATTTTCCAGGCAAGAGTATTGGAGTGGGGTGCCATTGCCTTCTCCGTTTGCAACATGAGCCCAGTTCAATTCAAGCCAAGGGTTTCTTAAGCGCCCCTTTGAGCTGAATGTGGCACCCTTTTTGTCTATTAGCCACAGCCTTGGTTACTCTAAGCTCTTTTAGTTCCCCTATTGTCCAAATCCCTTCACTAATTCCATCTAGTCACTCTAAAGCAGAAGTTTTAAACCTGAGTCCACATGGGGGATTAAAGAGTTCGTAAACTTGGGTGGAAAAACACCCTACATCTTTATTTTCACTAACCTTAATGGAAATTCAGTATTTTCTTCAGCTATAAAGGTAGACAACAAAACATAGATATTTTCACATCACATCTATTGCAGAGTCTTGAAATATTGTTCATACTCATTACTAAATTGAAATTTGGTAGTTAATAGACCACCTCTAGATCTTATCATATAATGAGTAAAAAAGAAAATAAATGACTACATCATGATTTACTTTAAAATATTTTGATAACTGCATTTCAATATGATTGTTTTTCCCTATAATTTTCTATGTTTTAATTTATGTATTTAAAAACTGTTCTGAGAGGGGTGAAGATGAGCTTCACCAGATGCTAAACGAACCCATAGCACTAAAGAGTACCTGCTCCATGCTGCTCTGAAACTATTTCATGCCCTTCCCAGTTCATCTGTTCACCATCATCCCCAACTTTCTACTTCCCCCACCCTGTTCAACCATATACAAATGCCCCTAGGCTCGTTGAGGCCCTTCCACATGCCCCTCAGCAGAGCCATGTGACTCTTCCTGCCCCCTTCTCAGTTTTACAGTAGTCAACACCCACTTCAGCTCACAGGTGAAGTCAGAACCTTCTTTTAAGTTAGCCTAAAACTATTACGTGCTCTCATAAGCCTTTCATCCAGCCACATCCCCAAGGTGTATTAATCTAGACAAGCTCTTATCAGGCATCCCCGGTCAGACTGAAGGGTTAAGCCTCATCCTATCTCCAGGAATCGGTTAGCCCAAGAAAATAAGGTGAAGGCAGGGCCAGCAAAACCGGCAGATCTAGCAACACACACAAATATAAAAACCTATGGGATCAGGTTCACGGGACTCAACCAAGCATTGCACCACCTGGAACTCAAGGTTGTCTAGGTAGCCAAGAACATCATCAAAAGTCAAAAATGATTGCCAGCACCAGAGATGTGTGCCATTGCTGTCCCTATAGAGACCAAACTGTCCTATTTTATCACCTTACAGTCTCTGTTTGACTAGTTCCTGTGACAACAGTAACATACAGAATTACGACACTTACTCAGAAAGAGAAAAAATGATGCCACATGTGGGAAGCGTGCCATTTGGACCAATGTAGACCTTTCCTGGTGGTGTCACTGAAGTTGCTCAGATGCTGAGTGACAAATGCTGCGCTCTCACTACGAAGATAAAGAGGAAGCAATCGTGCGGTTTCCAGCCCACTGAGAAGCAGAGATGGCCTGCAAAGGGCAATACAGTTTGCTTTATATGGCTCTTTGATAATCATTCAAATTCGGTGTGAAAAGTTATCTTCATGGGCAGGTAACCATATATAGATACAAATAAGAAAAGATGGCCTTCTTCTGGCTAAATATGTATAATTAGGTAATAATGAGGGAATTTAAGTAGACAGAATAAATAAAGCAATCAAGAAGAAATTTTCTCTTCTTAGCCTTTACCTTGCCTCCCATCTTGGGAGAGGAAAGGGTTGAGAAAAGAGAGAAGCGCAGCTGGAAGACAGGGACCCGGGGAAACATGAGGTGGTGGTGATGCTGGCATGCTCTAGAATCAGGCTGCCTGGGTGAGCACACAGACTCTGTTTTCAGTAGTTGATCTTAGAAAAGTTAGTTAACATTTCCTAACTCTCATCTACCCAATAGAGATACTGTGTACATCCCATAAGATTGCTGTGAGAATTGAATGAACCAATTCACTGAGAGTGCTCAGAACAACATCTAGAACATAGGAAGTGCCCAGTGGATATCAAGGAACATTTAAGGGAATCTTCAGCTGCTCAGTGTGGACCTGGCCACTAAGCATGGCCCTGAATCCAGGCCAAATTAATCCTAGTACCTGAAGACAAGACTGTACAAGGGACAAGCCTACTAAGGATGTTAGTTCTCCAGACCAAGCCTCTATTTAGATACCTCAGGAATGTTCTGGTCTGCTTCAGGCCACAGTTACAGCAGATCCCTGCTCCATCCATCCACTGATCCATCCAATGATTTTTTTTTTTTTTTAATCTTCTGGGTGCTGTGGTAGGTGCTGCACATGCTGGGTTGGACAAAATGTTTGTTTTTGACCAACTCAATACAAAGTCTTTGTTCTCAGGAAGCTTCCACTTACTCAGATAACCACAAGGTAATTTTGCAAGCACAACAATCAATGGGGTACCTCAAG